>RSEE01000102.1:0-222574 GCA_003971905.1 Moniliella sp. 'wahieum' | reverse complement strand
CTAACCTAACCCTAACCCTCAATGCAGAGGGAGAAGAGGAACGATTGGTACGAGGGCGACGGTAACCAATCCCGAGCAGGCGAGTCGCGGAACTCCATAGCTAGTTCCGCTTGCCAGCGACATGACATGGATTGCATGACCGATCAAGCCATCATACCAAAAGTGGTGGCACATGCCACCACACTTCAACATGGATGACTCTGATCTCCCTATTCTGCATTGAATGGCAGGAGCCAGAAGGTCCTAACCTGTTGAGGACTCCCTCTCACTCTCAGCACTCAGATGAGTACTAGCTCATCGGTTGAGTAACATTGACATGTTGACACCGAGTCCATGCCGAGAATGAGTCTCTGATGGTGAGCGCTAAGCGGGTAAACCGGTATTAGGTGAAGTACTGTGTCTATTCTTCGTTTTGTCCTCCCAGAGGTGTGTGTAAGTTCTACAAAGGTATATGATTGCGATTAATGGCCCAATTCTATATAGCTTCTCAGATTCCGAAGAGAAAACAAGAAAAAAACGGGGAAGACGGAGAATTGAGAATAGGGCAGTAAACTAGTAACGAGTAAGAAAAAATGTGGCCATCCGTCGTGGACTGATGTCGACATTGGCAAACACCATTATGCCACAATTTAATGTCGGCCTCGCTACTACCACAGAATGTGAGCACTGAACGTCGTATTGGACTAAGAAGCTTCTGCGACTGACTCGTCCAGAAGACTGGTGCGAGCTCGGAAGGAATGAAAGCTGACTCACGTGACTCAGGGTCCGCGCGGTCCTAGGACGGATGTCAACACCCCCGCTGACCGGAGGGCCCAGTCATGTGGACTGGATCCATCTCCTCGACGCGGAGTTGAGCAAGATGGCTTGTCAGGGCGGGACGGCCGAGAGGCTTGGTGAGGACGTCCGCTGGGTTCCTTTCGCCGGGGATGTGTACAAGTATGGCCTCGCCCGAGTCCACGTGTTGCCGTACATTGTGGTACCGGATCTTCAGCTCTCGGAGCTTGCCGGTGCTGCCAAATTTGTGGGCGAGATCGACGACAGACTTATTGTCGCAATACCAATGAATGGGTGTACCCTCGCCGATGGCCCCAAGCTCGATCATGATGTTCTTGACATAGTTGGCGTCAACCAGTCCATCATATCCTGCCGTATATTCGGCGGCGGCGGTACTGGTAACGCTCTTCGGCTGAAGAATGGATCGCCACGACACCGGCACACCGTACACCATCAGTAGGCATCCAGATGTGGAGCGTGCCTGGATGGGATCTCCCGCCAAGTCGGAATCTGTATACAGCGCAATGGCCGGTGCATCTGATGTTGGGGTCAACCTCAGGCCCTTTCCTCGAGTATGGTACAGGTAGCGAAGGAAGTCATCGACTGCTTGATGATGCTGCTGCGATGGGTCGGCAGCGGCTCTGCTGAGGGCCGTGATAGCGAAGAGGGAGTCAGGCCGGCCCATTCGTGCAGCCCACAGTCCCGATCCGATCTTCCCCTGATATGCCTTGCGCAAGGCTGGGAGGGATGGGGGTTCAGGGTCGGCACGGGGCGGTATCATCCGTACGGGATGTGGGAGAGTCCGGATCCACGGGGCTTTGATGTGGTGCTTTGCCACCACTTCCTCGATGAACTTTGGTTGGCTCAGGTACAGCTCCCCACCGATCCGATCGTATTGGCATCCCAGGTGGTAGTGAAGGGGACCGTTACCACGAACATCAATGTGTGTTTATCTCGGCCATAAACTCCTCGTACTTTTGGTGTGACTTGCATGCGAGGAGCAGATCGTCGGTGTGGACCGCCAGGAGGATCTGCTCACCCGGTGGTGCAGCGCGCACGAACAAGCAGGGCTCGGTCAAGCTTTGCGTGAAGCCGAGCTTGTCACGCAGCAGGTTCCGGATGTATCGTGCCCAGTTTGCTCCGCTCTGATGTAGCCCGTATAGACTCTTCTTGAGACGCCACACGCGACCACCCGCTTCGGGGAAGTAGGGGGGTGGGCGGATGTAGACTGCTTCTTCGAGGGGGGCGTTCAGGTACGCTGCATTGACGTCCGCCGAGAAGAGGCCAAACTTATACTTCTCGGCCAGCACGACGAGGGTCAGGATGGCAGGTGTGCGCACCGATGGTGCGAACGTCTGGCCCCAAGTCTCGGCCGATTGTTGGTGTCCGCCCGCGACAAAGCGCGCGCGGTGGCGCAGGAACCGGCCCTCGGCGTCCGTCTTTGTGGTGATGCGCCATAGTCCTATGAGGATTTGTGCACCCGGTGGTGGGTACGTAGCCTCGTAGGTGCCGTATCGCGCGAGTGTGGCCACCTCGTCGGCCATAGCCTGCTTGACCATGGCAAAGGGGGGTGAGTCTCGAGACCCTTGAGCGTCTTGGGAGCGAGGGGTACGCCATCCTTGGTGAGCTGAACCGTGTCCGGGTGGATGGGTGCGCTGAGAGCAGTCATGGCGGCGTATTCGGGAGGTTGAACTGTGTCGGCAAACGGGGGGGCGGATGTGTCAGGTAGGGGGCGGGCGATGCCGATCTCTGGTGCGGCGCAGTGGGGCGTGGCGGCTGCAGCACGAGCATGGTAGGTCGTGTCGGTGGGGTCGTCAGCGATTGGGAGTGTGTGCAGGTCGAGGGAGGTGCGGGGTGCGTGCGCTGGGGGGGGGGGTAGCGGCGCGGGGGGGGGTGGTGGTGGGAGCGGGTGTCTGGGGTGTGGCGGCGGTTCGGGGCATGGGTGCTGCCGCGGCTGGCGGAGTAGGGTTAGCGTCTTTTTCACTGTCGATTTTAATTTGAGGTGATTTGGAGATGTCGGGTGGGAAGTGGTCGGGGTGGAGATGGGGGTAGATGGCGTTGCCCCATTTGTACGGTTTCGACCAGCGGTAGGTGAAGGTACCCAGGGATGGTTGGTATGTGGCGAAGAGCCATCCCTTTGATCCGCGCTGATGGTGGTATCCTACCAGCATACCTTCCTCTGCCCGCGCGCTGAGCTTGTGCTCGCGGCGTGACTCGGGCAGATGGAGGTATGCAACGCGGCCAAAGGGTTGCATCGGTAACGAGTATGCGTGGCCTTTGTATCGCTCAAATCGCGATTTGTTGTCTTCCCCGGATGTTTTGAGTGGCATTTGGTTTTGGGTGAAGCACGCAGCGTGGAGGCTGTGTTCCCACCAGTCCGACGTCGGAAGACCTGTACCCAAGAGCAACTGCCTTGCACGAGTCGTTATGGTTCGGATGGCACGCTCAGCCACACCGTTGCTAGCACTCTGCCCCGGGATTGTCCGTTCTGACGTGATGCCTTGCTCGTCCAGAAAAGGTTGCAGTGCGCTTGTCAATTCGGGGGCGTTGTCCGTGCGCAAAGTCCGCAGCAGTCTGTCCGGGCCGTAGCGTTGCTCCCGCAATATGAGGTTCCGCAGTTCCTTCGTTGCAGCGCCCTTTGTCGGGATCGCTGTGGTGAAGACGTACCGCGTGAAGTCATCAACGGCGACGAGGGCGTATCCGTGCCCCATGCCGGTTACCGGGGGAGGTCTACTACGTCGACGTGGAGGACCTCGAAAGGTCTTTTGGATCGGAGGCGGTCCGGCTCGGATGGGGCGATGCTGTCGCTAGTGCCACCGCGCATGTTGGGCAATCCCACTCTGAACGACAGAGGGAGATATGCTTGGCTGTGACGCGGAGGCCTGCGGTTTCCGATCGTGTAAGCCAGGGGAGGAGGTCGATGGCTGCGTGGTTCCAGCGTTTGTGGGCTTTAGAGACGTGGTCCAGGGCCAGGGATGCTGCGAGGGAGTTTGGGGTTGAGGGTGGGTCGGCCGGTTTGATCGGTTTGGTCGCCATGGCCCGCAGGGGTGTGGGTGGCGTTCGCGGGTTGTGTAAGATCGTGAATTGATAGTCACTGCCGGTTACTTTTCGTAGGGTGGATCCTGGGTTACCAAGCCAGATACCCTTCTGGTGTGGGGCGAAGTATGATGCGATTCCGGTGTTCGACAGGTGTGTACACTGACGAGATTTCGGCTGAAACGGGGCATGTATAGGCTGTTGGGGAGTTTTATCTCCATTTGGTGTCCTCCTAAGCATCGGATACGGATTGTGGCCGTGCCTCGTCCTTCCGCCTTTACATGTGTCCCGTTAGCAACCTCTATCTCGTCGTCGCAAGGGGTCATGGATGTGAAGACGGATTTGTCTTTCCAAATGGATGGGAATGCCCCACTGTCATATAATGCCCGGATGATTCGCATTTCGCCCCCGAGTTCCTAGTAGTCAGCTGTGCCCGCATCAACGTCAATCACTTCAGACTCGGGAGAGCTCGCTCTCTGAGCGACGTGAGCGTTGGCTCGGCCTGGGTTGCGCGGAGGGACAACAGGTTTATTAGACGTCGCGCTGCGCCAGGGTTGGTTGGTGCGGTCTTGCCCCTTGGTCTTTGTGTCCGCGAGGTTGTCGTCGCCGGCTTTGCCCCCGCTGGAGTTTTTTCCCCCGCTGGTGGGTCGTCCCCCGCTGTCGGGTCGAGTCCAAGGCGTTCCTCCGTTGACCGGCTTGCCCCGTTTTCTTCCTTTCTCCACCGGGATACGTGGCGGCTGGTATGTCCATCACGGCCTGCCGTAACTTGTCTAGACTCGAGCGCTCTTCACGCTGGCGAATGCTCATGTCGCGTAAGCCGAGTAGGATCCCAGTGCGTTCCTGCTCTTCCGTAAGTGGGATGCCCGCTCGCGTCAGGCTTGCACTGATCTCTTCCATGTAGTCGAGGTAGTCTCGACCCGATCGGTTTCCTTGGTCGGCCGAAAAGTAGCGAATGAGTAGAGGCCCTCTGTTTGCGGTAGGCGTATATCCATACCGCTGACGCAGCATGTTCAGCGTGTCCTGGGTGCATGATATTTCGTGGTGGGTGCGGATCGTCCGGAAGAGGGTTGACGGCATGGCTTCCCTAAGAAGGTTGTGCAAGCGTCTGTCGAGGTCCTCGGTGAAGTAGCGGGAGCTGCGACCATTCTGGACGACGTCGCTTGCGTGGGGGTGGGCATCTGTTATCGCGAAGAGAAATTCGTCTTCCCAAGCGCTGTAGGCGGACGGGTTTTGTTCAGATCAGGCCACTTGATATTCTTGGTGGGAGACTCGCGTAGTGATCTGTAAAGGTCGTACTCGGGTCGCGAGGCTGCGCCTGTAGGTGCCCCCAAAGTTGCGTTGGGTTGAGTTTCCATTTGGTGGATGTTTTGCACCACAAAATTCGTAGCCCGTCGAACCCAGTTTGTCGTGATAGACGTAGGTTCGTCCTTCCATCCAAGCCACTCGGCTCTGTCGTGTATAGCTCTGTTGATCTTCTCTTTAACGACATCGATGTCGTTCGTCTTCTTGAACCACAGGTGCGCTTCGGCGCAAAGCATCATGAGTTCCTCGTTGTCGGTGCCAATCGGTGGCGGATCGCGACCGGTTGGTGTCCAGTAATCGCGCTTGTTCACCATTGTGGTGTCGCTGACCGAGAGATCGGTGTTAGCGTTGGCGCCCATGGTTGTGGGTGTAGTTTTGGCCAGCTCAGGGATGAGCAGATAAGGATGTAACTCTGTCGGCCTCGCTACTACCACAGAATGTGAGCACTGAACGTCGTATTGGACTAAGAAGCTTCTGCGACTGACTCGTCCAGAAGACTGGTGCGAGCTCGGAAGGAATGAAAGCTGACTCACGTGACTCAGGGTCCGCGCGGTCCTAGGACGGATGTCAACATTTAAGAATAAAAATACCGTACCACATGATCCAATTCTGTGTCGCCTATCCATTCTCCACATGATATACCTTAGGCACATCCTCTTCCCTGATGCATGATACATGATGCATGATGCAGATGCTTGCGCTTAACATAAATGGCAGGTCACCGAGGTAACCGGTCACATGTCACATGCCCGTGAGTTGGAAAACAATCCAAACTGCCTTACCTGAGCGCTGAGCCTCAGGTGCGCGATGGCACCTTTTGATGGGCATAAAACACCAGCCATCCATAGTATTGCCTCTGACAGGCGTAAAGCCTAATTATATGGCAAGTTTGAGCGCAAAGCCTAATTAAATGGGCAGTCGATGCGTGATGTCTGGGGATCGATGACGCAGAGGATGTGCGCCGATGTTGCGCGGGGGACAGAACAAATGAGAGCTCCCGCACGGCGCGTGTCTTCCTATGCACCGAAGCATCCCCGAGCGTGTCTTGCTTTCTCCGCACCGCGAGTGGAGCCCCGCGCTGAAGGCAGCCGCACCAGGCGACAGGGGGTGGCAGGAGACTGCCCGGCCGCCTTCGGCATCGAGCATCTGAGATCTCAGGTCTCAGGCCTGAGAGCGTCAGGCCGGCGTCAGGCCTCTCGGGACCAAGTCCCCCCGTTCGACATGCGTCACGTACAAGACGTCGAGCCGGAGATGTTAGTGCCTGGATCGCCGGGATGCTGCTCTGAGGCCTGCGCTGCCTGTCGCTGCAGCCTTTGGAGCACTGCTGCTGCTCTCACGCCACCAGCGTTAGTCGCCTGCCACCCTCAACCCCACTGTGGAATGTGGGGGCTGGGGTGCCCCAAACCAGTGCGAAAAAGCCGCGATCGTACCACCGTCCCACCAGCAACGGAGGCTGCGCGCACCCGGCCCCACGTCTCCACTCCTCTCCTGTGGATACCACATCGGGCATAAATAGTCTCCGCCCCACCCGTCTACCACTGCGCTGCCCAGGCCCTCCTCACCCCCACCACCACCATGCACCCCGCCCTCTTCGCTCCCATCGCCTTACTGGCGGCCTCGCGCCCCGCCGCCGCTCTCCCGCTGTCGAACCAGACCAGGCATCATCCGCCCACGCACATCACTGCCGCCACCCAGCTCGCAGCCGAGGCCTTGCTGCCCAAGGCCCCGCTTTTCCACACTTTCCGCCCGACCACCGTCCTCACCGCTCCCTATGGGTGGATGAACGACCCGTCCACCCTCATCCACCTCCCGGGCGGGCCCTACCATGCCTACTACGAGTGGTCGCCCCTCGACACGGAGGCAGGAGGCACCAACGAAAGCTGGGGCCACAGCATTTCTGACGACATGCTGGAGTGGCGCCTTGCCCCTCCCGGCATGTACGCCGCGCCCAACCTTGCGCTCGCTCCCTCCAAGGTGGGCACGGACCGTTCGGGTGTCTTCACCGGTACCGCTCTCCCGGTCCTGGACCCCAACAACGGCTGCCAGCGCGACCCGCAGAAGATTCTCACTCTCTACACCGGTGCGGCTCAATACCCCAACTGGGACATCGCGCCCTACCCCTACGGCCACGAGACTCTGGTTTGGGCTGAGAGTGATGACCAAGGCAACACGTGGACCAAGCACGACATGAACCCCATTCTGCCCGGTCCGCCCCGGGAGCTTGACTATGGCTACCCGGACCACATGGCCCCCGGTGGAGAGCGCCTTTCCCGTGCCACGGGCTTCCGCGACCCATTCGTCTTCGACTGGCCTGTGCTCGCCAAGCACCTCAACCTCTCGAGCAACTGGTTCGGCATCCTTTGCGGTGGTCTGCACAACGACGGTCCTGCTTGCTACCTCTTCACCCTGGCGACCCAGCCGCAGTGCGATGCGCCCGTCATCACCAACTGGACCTACGTCGGTCTGATGCCCCATGTCAGCATCAACGCTACCATTGGCACCCACAACGCTGGTCTCGGCACCAACTTTGAGATGCCGTCGGTGCTGCCTCGCTTGGACCGGCGGTGGGCGAATGGCACGGAATACCCGCTACGGGCGTCGAAAAGGACATGGCCTTCATGATGCTCGGCGCTGAAGGTGACTCTGCTTGGCTTCCTGAGTCTGGTGCCCGCCACACTGGTGCCACTCGCTGGTTCGCTCTCAACCCGTCTTCCTCAGGTTCCTCCCGCTGGCTTCAACGTTACTACCCCCGACAAGTCCCTCTTGGAGCCCATCGCCAGCGGGCCGGTCGATCTCGGAAGTCTCTATGCGCTCAACACGTTCTACGACAACGCCACCCAGATGCAGCTTCTCTTGGGTACGTACTTTTCTCCCTTGACCGTCGTGACTGTCCTGTTTTGCTGTTCTTTTATTGACCACGACAAATTATCCCCACAGGCTGGGTCAACGACGACAGTTTCACGGTTGCCCAGCGTCGGGTTCAAGGCTGGGCGGGCACTCTTGGCCTTGCGACCGAGGTGTACCAGCAAGTGGTTGGTGACGTTACTGGCTCGCTCATCTCTAAGGACGTTGCTGCTACTGGCTTGGTCGTGCCTCTGCAGAAGAAGGGTGAGTTCAGCCTGCTCGCCGTTCGTCCGCACCCGGGCGTGTGGAAGGGTCTCAAGTCGAAGGCGCAGCGCAACTGGCAGTTCCCCTCGACCCAGCTGAATGGCGAGAAGGCGTTTGCGCCGCACGTCTTGCCTTCCAACGTCCTCTTCCACAGCACGTTCAAGTTCGGCTCGGACCTTCCGTGCAAGGTCGGTTTCGTGATTGAGCATGTCAACCCTGGCTCGACTGCCCCTCAGGAACTTCTCCGTAACCCGAACCAGCCTCGCGAGACGCGCATTGAGCTCGACATGAACACTTCGCAGCTCATCGTCGACCGCAGCAAGTCCCACGTGTCTATGAACCTTCCCAAGGACATGACTCAAGGATGGAACGAGACTTTCATTGCCCAGCAATCAGCTGACTACGACTCCTCCCGACGGCGGTCCCATGATGCTCTTCTCTCACCCCGACGGCTGGGAGACCCTTGACCTCAAGGTGCTGCTTGACCACTCTGTGTTGCAAGTCTTTGTCAACGGCCGTCACTCTCTTACCTCGCGCATCTACCCCGCCACCAACCAGCACCGTATGAAGGTGTTCGTCGAGAATGGCTCTGCCCAGGTCGAAGGCAAGGGATGGGACACGATCGCGCCTCTTGTGCACCACCACTACTAAACGCGTACACGCGTCTTGTCACGGTCCTCTTTTGGACAAAACATCAGTATCCCTTCTGTGGTCGATACTTTTCTCTTTCTTTCTATCTCCGTCAACCAGTCACGTGGCGCTGATGCATCAACCGCAGCTTCGTCTCTTTTACGATCTCCTGGTTTTTCCCTTCCCCCCTCCTATGGCTCCGGCCGCAAAAACTGCTTTCGTTTCTTGTGTGGTCTCTTAACGGATCACAGCTTTGTGTGTCAAAATACACTGCTCACGACCCTTCTTTTTACCTACATGCGATCCGCGTGTTCCTCTATAGAATGCATTAGAAGCAAGCGACCAGCCGGCTTTACTACCTTCTCCTTCTAGCCTCACCTGCCTCTCTTTTTAAAGCTTAATTCCCGAAGGCTTAATCCCAGAAGGGACAGACAGTCCTGTTAATTATACGCAGATGGGGCGACGATTATGGCAGGGGTTAGTGAGGTGGAAGCTTGGCTTCCCCTTTCTCAGTTTCAACAGGTAAGGTCTTCAGCTGGAAGACCACCTCCTCGTTGCACATTTGTCGTTCCCCGACTCTTTCACGCTCGAGGGGAGGAAACAATAAACAAAAAATTGAGTTTGTCCTACCCCATTTCTCTGCCGTATAGCCAAAAAAAGTCCGAGCTAGACCCCCAGTTGGCACTGCCGGAACACAATGCCAGCCTCTTTGAAGAGAGCAGCCGAGCGTCCGTCCATACCGTAGGCCTGTTCGTACACCACCTCCTTCACACCCACCTGGACGATCTTGACGGCACACAGGAGGCAAGGGCAGCTATTGTTGTACGGTCAGTACCACCACTTTCGAGCAGAAAGGTCAACGTACGTGTTGCAATACAGTACCGTGCCCACCGCCCCACCCTTTTCCCGTCCGCATTCTAACAGCGCATTCTCTTCTGCGTGGAGGCAGAGGCACTCGGTCAGGCCGGCGCCCATGCTGGCCGACTGGTTGCACCGGCCACATCCGCCCTCGGCACAGTTGCGCACGCCGCGCGGAGTGCCATTGTACCCGGTGGACAAGACGCGCTTATCGCGCACCAAAAACACATCCCACCCGTCGTTTCATGCAGTTGGACCGGGCGGCAGCCAAGGTGCACAGCGACAAAAAGTAGCTGTCCCACGGCGGGCGGAAGCGGTGGGGCGAGGTGAGTTGCGCCTCGACACAGACCCTCTCAAATTCTTCCAATGTCACATACGGGTTAAGCAGCGTAACGTCCGCACTGCTCATCAGCGCCAGCAGCCCCGAGCCAGCCACTTGCGCACGCGTGTCCTCGGCCCAGATGGTGGTTTGGGTATGCACGCCAGCGCCATCGGGGCGGACGACGCCCCAGGTTGGAAGAACGTCGGGGGCGTGGGCGTACAGGCGCTGGTCATCCGCCTCGATCCATGCCTGCATGGATGTGGGTGGGCTGGGAAGGCGCTGGACGTGGCGCTTCCACCGCACACCCGTGGGGGCCTGGACGGCGACGAGGAGGAAGGAGGGCCGTTTGCGGAAGGCGGCCTGGGTGGGGGGGTCGAGCTGGTCAAAGCGGAGAGAGGCGGGGAGTCTGCCTGCGGCGCCGGCGTGGGCCAGTCGGTGGTCCATACAAAGCGCTGGTCCCAGTGGGCGGTGATGTGGTCCAGCAGGGCGGCGGGGCGTAGCGAAGACGAGGAGGGGGGGCGGGGGAGGTGGAGGTGGAGGTGGAGGGGCGGCGGGGTCGTGGGGGCGGCGCTGCGGATGGCGACGGGCTGGAAGCGCTCGTGCTGCTGCAGATACGCGGCGAGCGCCGATGTGCCCGCACAGGCTGCACCCACCGGCACAATCAGCATCGCAGAGGAGGGACCGGCGATGGAGGCTGCACAAAAGAGCGCCGAATTAACCAACCCATCTTCCCACCGGACGAGGCCGCTGCAGCGGAGCTGCACCACATCAGCGGCCGCCGCAGTAGGGTTGGCCCAGCAGCACTAGGGTTCCTGCCCGTCACCCGTCGCGTCCATTCAAACCCCTCCATGGATCGCCCCCAGGTGAGAAGCTGCGTCTGGTAGACGCCTACATTATGCCCCACCGTGTCTCTAGCGCAGACCACGCCGTCTCTGGCCGAGCCGCATTGCGTTGTGATGCCACACGATGGATACAGCCACAGCAGACCTGAAGCATTAACAGTAACTAGTGGCGGCGCAAAAAAAACACCACAACGAGTATATCGCAAACACCATAGAGAGGGGGCAGAGACAATGAAAGCAGCAATGACAAAAGAAAATCATACGAGCCACAGCCAGCACAGCGACTGCACAGCAAGGATAAGAGTTGCAATGCTAGCAAAGTTCACCACTGCTCCGGCAGCGCCGGGCGCAGCTCCCGGTACAGCGGCACCCAGGCACGGTGCCGCGCAAGCTTCTCCATTTCCTCCAGTGTGTCGGGCAAGTTCTCGGCGCGCGCAATGCCCTCCTTCTTGGCTGCCAGCGCCACGGCAGCAGACACCTTCATGCTAACGTTGCGCATGTCCGTCAGGTCGGGCAAGAGGGACGCGTCCGGGTCGTTGAGCGCCGGGCTGAGCGATGCAATCGCATCCACCCCGCGACAATCATGCTGTCCGTCAAGTGCTTCGCCTTGGCTAGGATCACACCGCCACCAAGCCAGGGAAGCCAAGTGCATTGTTGGATTCGGCCACTGTGTACATCTTGGTCGAGTTGGGGATCGGAACGGGAGGGAAAGGCGAGCCGGTCGCGATCAAAGCTTGCCGTGCGACCATTCATTGATCTCGTCCGGCCGGGCCTCGGAGAGACGAGACGGGTTGGAGAGGGGCAAGATGGCGGGGCGCTCACAGTGGGCCGACATTTCCCTCACCACCGCTTCGGTGAACGCACCCCCCTGACCCGAAACACCAATCAGCACCGTAGGCTTGACCTGTTTGACTACTTCAAGCAGGGGGAAACCGTGTCCCTCCTTGGGCGGGGGCCAGTTGGCCACCTCTTCCTTCTCTCGGGCAAAGGGCACTTGCGCCTCGCGCAGCTCAACCTCGCCCTTGACCAACAGACCATCCCGGTCAATCAGCCAAAGACGCTTGGCGGCCTCTTCCTTGCTCAGACCTTGACGGATGGAAATTGCATCCCGGATTTGAGCTGCGATGCCGAGACCCGCGGTACCAGCGCCAAAAATAATGTATCGCTGGTCCTTCAACGTAGACTTGGTCACCTTCACTGCCGACAGAACTGCAGCAAGTGTCACGGCAGCCGTTCCCTGCACGAAAAAAAAGTTAGTCGCGAACCAGGTGATAGGAGGGTCAATAAGATTGCCAACGAACCTGCTCATCGTCCCAGAAGACATTGTATTTGGGGCGGTACTTGAGCAGCAGACGGTGGGCGTTCTGAGTGCCAAAGTCTTCATAGTGAAGCAAAGCGTGGGGGAAGCACTTGCTAGCAACACTAGTGTAATCGTCCATGAACGCATCATACTCGGCCCCACGCAAACGAGGATTGCGCCAGCCCAAGTACAAGGGGTCAGCCAGCATGCTAGCATTGTTGGTACCCACATCGAGTCCGATGCTGAGTGTGCGCTGGGGGTCAAAGCCACCACCAACAGCGTAGATGGTGTTTTTGCCAATGGCAATGTTGATGCCGCCAACACCTGATTTTACAAACAGTTAGGAGAATGGCTCGCGACATGCCCTAATAGCACCGAAGGGAAAGGGGGGTTTACATACCCTGGTCGCCAATACCGAGGATTCCTTCACTATCCGTGCAGGTCAGCAAGTCCACATCATCCGGTCCAAGGTGACCGTATGAGTGATTGCATCTTCCAGGTACTTGCGTCCCGCCTCACGGTCGCCCCCTGCTTCGTCAATGGCTGTCTTGTAAGCGGGGTAGGAGAGATAAGTGCCGTCGGGGCGCGGAAGATGCGCGAGTAGTTAGTGATCGCAGCACCCACCACCGGAGTGTAGATGATGCGCAGCGTTTCCTTCAGGTTGCGGCACAGGAGCGCATAGAACAGGATCGCGTTCTGGTCCTTGAGAGAACGGAGTAGGTGTACTGCATAATGTCGCCGTCGTCCTCGTTGCCGTACTTGGCGATGCGCTGGCGCAGCTTAAATTGGTTGTAGGCCCGGTCGACCTGGGTCGCCAGCGTGTGGACGCTGTTGGGAAGAAAAGGACTGAGACCCAGAAGCTCGCGCTCGCCAGACTGTGGGCGGCACCATAGTTGCTGATGGGGTCTTCCAGCACCTCCCCACCGCGCTTGTGGACATAGAGCACCGGCAGCGGCGGCGAGCCAGGGGGGTTGCTGGGGTGGACCGTGCGCTCGGCCGAGGCTGGACCGGACACGTACGCATTGGGCGCCGGACGGGCACGGCGCGAGGGCCTATGGCTGCTGCTGCTGCTTCCGGGCAGGAGAAGCCTCCTTGCCGTGGACTTGGCCTCGGTGCATAGCGACGGCGATGGGCCGTCGCATCGGCCGCGGTGGTGCGAGGCCCGCGGCGCCGCGTGGAGGAGGGGGGAGGCAGTCGCTGTCGCTGTCGCCGCTGCGGCGGGGCGTCCGAGGCGCGGAAGCAGCATGAGATCTGAGAGCAAGACGGTGGGTGGGAACACAGCGAACGAGCGAGGCCAGCGAGGCCACAATAAGATAACCCAGCGGCTCCGGCGTGGGGCGGTCTGGTCTGGCGCAGGCAGCACGTCAGACAGGCGGCCCGTGCACCGCTCCGCGAATGACACTGACGCCCGGCGGCTCGGCAGGTGTGATGCACGTGATGGCAGCGCAGGCGGCGCACTGCTCCTGTGCCTGGCCCCTCCTCGGGCCGGATGCTGAGCGCAGACGGGACCAGCGCAGTGCACCCAGTGCAGCCCAGGGGCAGCCGCAGAACACACAGGCCAGATGGCCAGTGCCGGGATGCTCCTCCTGAGACGCGTGAGGAGTGTGATCGTGATCAATGATCGATGTGTTCATCTGATATCTCTGAGATCTGCCAAATACCTGCATCTGCAATGTCCAACCCTTGGACCGCGACCAGGGGAAGAAAGATGCTTGGCCCACACTTGCTCTCTCCCGCTAGCACCGTCCCCAGGAGGAGGAGATTTGCATGCTAGCAGGCCAGCCGACAGGCCTCACAGGATCCCCTGTGGTTCTTCCCAGCGGCTTTTTCGTTTCCGAATCAAATCCATCAGTGCTGGGTTAGTACTTAGTGAGCATGTGCTGGTGTGGGCACGTGCGCAAGATGTCGATGAGCTACTACATCCCCTCCAACTATAACCAAGACTCTTTCAGCTGGCCATTTGTTCCAGGGTGATCCAACGTCTTGGCAGGCTTGGTGTTGCACGATCCCCGCGTCTTCCCCATGGTCTCAGAAGACAGAGGGATCACGCTGGAAGCTTGGCAACCCGCGCCTGGTCCACACGACACACAGAAGGCGATACACGACGTTTTCTCCAGGCATTCCAAACTAGAAAGTCATGGCTGCCTCATGTGTGCAACACCTTCCAAGAGGTTGTCTCTGGCCTCCCTGTGGTTTCCGACTCTCTCAGAGTGTGATTCACCTTGGTCCCTGCATACTAATCCACATGGAAAATACACTTCTGCTCAGAGAGTCCTTTAATGTTCTCAGTTGATATATGATACTCGATACACGAGGCGAGAGAGCAGTGGCAGTTAGCGTGCATGAGATCCATGAGATCCATGAGACCCATGAGACGAAGCACGATGCCCGTCCACCCACTGATACTACACTATCATGTCATGTCCTCTCTTGAGTGCCGCTTCTTCAGTCCAACTGAATCTCGGACGCTCTCATTGGTAATTAAAGTAGTACTTCACCCCCGCCCCGTCCCCCCCGCACGCCCTGTGGCATCTTCGTCAGGAGCGATGGAATACAATTCGTACACAACAGGAGGCAGGCGCGACATGACACGCGCGGCGCCGCGCCAGGGTCCACATTTCTTCGAGGATAGGGAAAAGATGAGGCACAGAAACCAGGGGGAAAAAAACAGAGTGGTGTACAAGGGGGTGCAGCCGAGGTGGCCCTTGGCCACAGACCCTTACCCCCTTCTTACCTTCTCCTCATCTTCTTACAGCGGGGGTAGGATGGGACGATGGACGATGGGACGATGGGAGGATAGGAAGATGAGAGGATGAGAGGATGGGAGGGTAAGTGGGGATGCGGATGAGATAAGGATACAGGGCAGGACGCCCAATGGCACAACACAGACGAGCCCAATGGGTTCATACAGCTACCACCGACTGGGCCGGCGCGGTGGTCCTGGCGGCGGAGGGCCGCCGCGCACGCGTGCGCGAGCGCCCCAAGGACGACCGGGACGAGGCGGATAGCCTGCCGGGTCCCGTTCGCCCATGTCGCGAGGATCGCGCCGCGGTGCATTGGCAGCCCAGGGCGGAGGGTAGTAGGGCGGGCCGGGGGGTGGGCCAGGTAGATACGGGGGCAGGCCTGCGTGGGCGGCCGGGTGGGGGGGAAATGCGGGTTGCGGTCCCGCTGCAGTCGACGCGTTTCGGCAGCAGCCGCCAAGCCTGTTGGCCGTTCCCCCTTGGAACCCATTTCGTCCCGTCGAGGACCAGGGGGGAGCATCCGCGGTGGGGGGGGAGGCGGCGGTCCCGGGGGGTTGGAGGGCGCACCCATCAACGCGCGTGGACCCTTGGGCGCATCAAAGGCGCCATTGCCTTGGCGCATTGGCCGGGGACCCAAGGGTGCTTCAGGGGGCGGCGCAGAGCCAAGTGTGGGCGAGATACTAGGCCGGGCTCTGACAGCACCGCAGAACCCAATGATGGCGACCGACTCGTCCTAGCTGGAGGGAACGCGCCATGTGGGCGCGGTGGCAAAGCACGGAAAGAGAGCGGCGAAGAACGGGATGGCACGGCGGGGAAGCAGGAACCGGCAGTCCCCCTCGCGCGCTCTGCGAGTGCCCCTGCTGCGCCGGAGCCACAGGCGGAAGGGAAGGTGACGGCGGACGGCGCACCGAAATGAAGGCAACGAGTTGAGCGGAGTTTTCTTCTTGGGCGGCGTAGCCGAAATCGCCCCTTCTTCCTGATCGTGCTCGGGACTGGTAGTGGCGGTGCTACTTGAGACTTGGAAGCCGGGGAACTAGGATCCGACCCGAGCGAAGCCATCACGGTCGATGCAGCTGCCGTATCGACATTGGTCCCTGGCATGGGTTCAGACTCGGGCACAGTACGGTGAGGTGTGTCCACTTCCGCTGGGCCATCTGTCGTCGCTTGACGCTTCTGCGCCATACGTTGCCGGTACGCGGTTAAGGAGAGCTTGGTCCGTTGCGGCTCTGAATCAAACGCCGAGGCAGATGCCGAGACAGGTGTAGAAACAGAAGCGGCGGCAGCAGCAGGAGCGGGTGCGGGTGGGGGAGTGGGAGCGGGAACAGAACCAGGCCCAGGAGTAGCAGTAGGACCGGCAACGGGTGGTGCGGGTGCAGGTGCATGAGGCACTGCGTCCATTCCAGGCGCCCAAGGGGCCGGTCCTGATTCACAGACGGGGCCGAAACGGGGTGGGGTGGGAGGGGCGGAGGGCCGGGATCGGGGCCAGGGCCAGGGCCGGGACCGACTGCGACACGCGAGGTCTCAGGTCCCTTTGGCTCGTCTTCGTCCTCATCCGAAAAGTCGACGACACGTCGCTTCTTAGGTACATGAAGCGAGATCGAGTCGCGAGACCGTTTGTGACTGGTCCGCATAGGGGACACGGCCTCTCCCTGCTCCGAGGGCTTCTTCCCCCCTGCTTTCCCGCCGAGGCAGAGGCTGAAGAGGGAGAGGCTGGTGATTTGCCTAGTTTCTTGCCCTCCTGACCACCTTGTTCCTGGGCTTGCAACTTGGCCGCACGTGCCCGTTCGCGTGCCTCCCGTTTGCGCTTACGGTCTCGTGCGCGTTCCCTTTCCCTCCGCTCCTCAATCTCCTCCTGTGTAAGTTCCTTCTTCCTCCTCCGGACCAAGGAACGAGGGGGGCTGGGCTCAGCCTTGTGCTCTTCCGAGGTACCGAGAGGGAACCGATCCCCCTCTCCTCCGCCCGAGGAAGAATTGGAGTCTTCGTCACTCCCAGCCAACTTTTGAAGCATCCGCCGCACCCGTATCGCTGCCGAGGACTTACGTGCCTGGGACGCAGTCGGCACCGAGTCGTGGCCCCGGGGTTTGCGCCGATCGTCGTCCGATACGTAGGCGGGGCGTGTTCTCTGCCCGGAACTGCGACGAGGGGAGGCAGCGCTCTCCCCTGAACTGCTTTCCGCCTCCGCCTCCTCCTCCTCCTCCTCCTCCCCGTCCGTGTCAGCGAAGGCGCGCGAACGGCCGGTCGGGCGCCGTTTGGACCGGCTCTTCTGTGCTTCCTCCTCTTCCTCTTCGCCAAAGTCAAACATGCGGGGTAAGTTCATGTCTGTGTGACGGGCTTTGCGTTTGCCTCGGGTGTGAGAGGAGAAGGTAGAGGCCGCGGCAATGGAGGCTTCCCGGGTAGCAATATGCTGGTGCATTGCTGCTCCAGCTGCATCGGCGTCCGAATCCGAGGAAGACAAGGAGGCTTTGATCCGCGTTCCTTGCACCCGCTTCTTGAGAGGTAACACAGTCACCGTTGACGGCCCAATGACCATCGTTTCCACCCACCGGTGGGGCATCCCCCAACTTAGGCAAGGACAGGATTGTCTCATTTGCGGTAGGATCGTTGCGACCCCATCGTAGTCCACATCGCTTAGACCCGAGAGCGGGTCAGTATCGTACGCTGCTCCGTCGTGGGGGACGGCATACGGGAGCGAGAACGAGAGGCGGCGCGCGAAGCCGATCCAGAAGCGGGGTCCAACGTATCAGGATCACTTGGGTCCGACGCGGGGATGGGGAGAGGACTCCGCCCTTGTTAGCAAACCAGCCGCGGTGCTGGCCGAGCAAAGGACGAAAGTCAGGCGGTTTAGGTCGGCGTTTTCGATCGTTTCCCGGTTCACTTCGGGCGCATCGGCCAAGGGATCCAAGCTTGGCTGTGCCAGGGCAGATGCAGCAGCCGCTCAAGCAGTGGCATCCCCTGCCCGACACGTAACATCTGAGCCAGCGCAATCTTGCCTCCGAGCCATGTTGGCTGCTGTAGCCCAACCGCCTGTTGTGGCCCCCACAGCATTCCCAATGCAAGCACAGAGCGTCGAACTGAGCAAATCGCGGCTCGCTGCATTCATCCGCCGACTGAGCGAGGTACCTGCATAAGGGAAGTCCCTCGGGCGAGAAGCGCTGTACGAGCAGCAACACGCTCGGCAGTACTCAAAGGGGCCCCCAACAATTGGGCAGAGTGAGCGGCGAGAGGTTCAAGGCCGAGTCGGGAAAAAAGAGGATTTTCAATCAGCTTGGGAAGAAGTGTGCAACGTGGGCATCGTCCCTCCCACCCAAGTGATCTCGTGGGTTTGCTGATATCGGTCAGAGCAAATATCCCAAATACCAGTTCAGGTTCGACTTCCGCGTCCGATACTGGGGGTGAGTATGGCAGGGAGGCAGGTGACAAACCCATTGTGGTAGATGGGGCGAATGGGTCGGAGGCCGATGGGGGTGCAATCCAATCTGACTCAGGGCTGTTCGAGAGCGAGGAAGGCATACGGCGGTAGAGTATCGGGCGCAAAACTGCGTTGGGGTGGCAGGAGAAACGGGCAAAGCGGGCAGGATTCCCATAGCTGCGCATATCCATCGCTAAATCGAGTGGGGGAGGGAACAGGTGAACGTGAGACTTGGTGCATCCGATTTTGGGGTACATGTTCTTAGGATCGGCGCGGTAGGCACTGGCACGTTTCAAAACCCCTTTATCTCAATAATGAAGCAACCGCTTGGGATATGCTGGTTGGCAAATAAGCCATGCATCACGGACGGCTGAAGGTGCGGGAAGCAGACCAGGGGGGCTGTGGGCTGTTGGGGCCCACTTGGGGAAGAGCACATCCTTGAAGACCGCCGCCGACGCAGTATCAGAGATCTGTTTCACATAGATCCGCATCCCCAACTTGGCCAGTGGTGAGGGCGAGCTGATGGCCACAGGTATGCACTCGTTCCCCACAGCACACAGTCCCTCCATAAGCGAGGGGATAGGGACAAGAGGTGTGCGTGATCGCTGAACCTGGTCCTGGACCCTCCGCCGCGGATGCAGGCGCGCGTTGGACAACTGGAGCGTGAGGCCGGGCTTAAAAACAGGAGCGATCCATTTGCCCCCCGCGTGGGGAACTGCTCTCAGCGGGGTTCGGTCCCAGGCGCGCCAGGGCTAATAGCCCAGCGCTGAAAGGGAAGCATGGCCGATTCCAACTGTGGCTTGAGCGTAGGGTCGGCGAGGATGTTGCGAGCTAGGGGCGTGAATTCAACACGCCAAGCCTCAGTCACAGCAGGGGTCTCAGAGGAGCCCCGCTCATCGTCCTTTCGGCGAGGGGCGCGGCGCTGCAAGGTGGACGCATTGGCGGCGCGTGACCCCGGAGTCTCAGGACCGAAAGCGGGTGGCGTATGCATAGCAGATTTGTCGGGAGCCAGACCTGTAGCAGAGGTAGAAGGGCTCATGGCGAGAGGCGAAGCATCGACGGGAGAGATGGATGTGATGGCGGTCCTGTGGCGCCCTTTGCCCAGGCCCATCTTTTGGTGCCTGGGGGCGGGACGGGAACTGGGACTGGGGCTGGGACTGGGACTGGATATGGGATTGGGATCCGCGTTGGCGTTGGCGTTGGCGTTGGCGAGCAGACTGCTGGGAGATGGCAGCCTGGTACAGTTGACTACGGCGGCGCTCGTGATCGCGTTTGCGGGTCTGTATGGCGCGCGCATACGCAGCATCGACACGTCGGTCCGGATTAGGATCGCAGCGCTCGCACAAGTAGTCGTCCGGCACATCGAGGGCGATGTCATACCCATGCAGGCGCAGTGTTGCCACACAAGACATCGATCGCACGATAGTGAAGCCATCGTCGTCGCTGATCCGCAGATGCATCTGGTCAAATAAGCGCACGAAGAGAGGGGGGTCAGCTGGCTGGGACGCGCGCAGAAGTACGAGGCAACGCACCGGATAACGTCGTCGGCTGGAGCGGCCCGTCAGGGTCATCGCCCTCTTTACCATTGTCGTCGTGGCCGTTCGGATGTGATGATGTGACCGCCCACACTTGCGCTCTCTGTGGAAGCGGACGGCACGGGATGTGATCGTGGCGAAGGCACGGGCGGTCGGGAAGAAGGGTGGTCGAGGCCGTCGAGGCCGTCGAGGTCGTCGTCGGGGTCGTCGTAGGGGCGCAAGTCGCCGGGGGGCGAAGGATGGACGGGCGGCGGTGGCGGAGGCGCAAGCGCAGCCATGCCGGGTGGTGGCGAGGGGGCAGGTGGGGCAGCCAAGCCGGGGTGGGCGGTGGCGGTGGCGGCAGCGGAGGCGGTGGCGGTGGCGGTGGCAATGGCAATGGTGGTGGCGGCGGCGGCAAGGAGGCCGCCCTAGGGGCGGTGTCTAGCAGGCGGGTGGCTGCTGGGCTGCTCTCGCTACTCTGGCCGCTTGCCTGCGGTGGCCATTGCCCCCGCGCCGGGTATTCCGCCGGCTGACGTAACCACCCTCCCCATTCCGCTCTGCTGCGTTTAACGTTTAACCCTGCAGTGCCCCTTGGCTGGCGGATGCGGTTAGCCCGGTTAGCGCTTAGCGGCCTGCGGCTAGCGGCTAGCGGTTAGCAGTTATGAGGCACCCCAGCAGTGTTCCTGTGCCCGGGCGTGTGACGCGTGCCGTCCCGCAGCCCCCTCGGCAGCACGGGGCCAGTGCCCCCCCCCCGCGGCCGCAAGCTTCTGATCGCCCCCGCCCGCCCCCCGTTCTGCGGCCAAAATTCTTCCTGCGGTGCTCGCCGCGTATAAAACAGCGCGCACCTGTCTCTGCCTCTCCGCCTCTCCCCCTCCGCCTCCTCCTTCCCTCCTGCATCCGCCATGTCGTCCCAGTCCATTGCTGGTGTCCCCGGCACGCCCACCGAGCGCAGCTACATCATGATCAAGCCTGACGGCACGGCCCGTCAGCTCATCGGCGAGGTCATCGCACGTTCGAGAAGCGTGGCTACCAGCTCGCTGGCCTCAAGATGGTCGTGCCCAGCCAGGAGCTGGCCAAGCAGTACGTGTCCCCCTGTCCCCGCTCGCTTCTCTTTCTTTGTTATTCTTTCTTGCGCGTCCGGCACGAGCTGACTCCCTCCCTCCTCTCCTCCCCTTCTTCCTGGCAGGCACTACGCCGACCTCGCCTCCAAGCCCTTCTTCCCCTCGCTCGTCGAGTACATCACCTGCGGCACCCCCGTTGTCGCCATGGTCTGGCAGGGCACCGACATTGTCAAGCAGGGCCGCAAGATGGTGGTGCCACCAACCCCCTCGTGGCTGCCGACCAGCCCGGCAGCATCCGTGGCAAGTACGCCATCTCGGTCGGCCGCAACCTCATCCACGCCTCGGACTCGAACGAGAGCGCCGAAAAGGAGATTAGCCTTGGTTCATGCCGGAGGAGCTTGCCTCGTACCAGACGGCCAACTTCTCCTGGATCTTCTGCGACAACTAAGGTTGCGCGGAACCGAGTCCCTCGGCGTCACTGGCGCTGCCAATACCTAAAATCCTTCGCTCAGGGAACACCTGGCGCTTGAATGCACTGATAGGCCTAGTCCTCGTCTTTCTCATCGACGCATGAAGCTAGCAGTGCATGCATCTCGACCTCACGTCTGCTCCTAAAGGAGTGGATGAGGCGTGGAGCATGTGCATAATAGAGATTTGCTAGGTACTCCGTAAAGCGTAGCGGAGTCTACGCCACATCCCACAGTTGGAGCGCTTCCTCTTCCCCACTCCGAGGTTTGCAACTGCAAAATGTACGGGTTGGACAAAGAAATGCGGCGTCTACCAGGTTCGCTCATCCGGGGGGTGCGGTCAGCTCGTGCCAGCCCAATCAGGAACCAATAGTGTCGCCAACAGGTCTGGACCCCCTGGCTCCCGTCACTCGTCTCCAAACCAGATGTAGCGCGAGTGGATATTATTCTTCATTTCGTACCCACGTCGCTCAATGTATGGTCGGATCCCTGCTCCCTCAAATGCTCACGGGGCCCACTCACTACTAGGCATTACGAACCTCTTGCCTTCCTCCCGCGCCGCGTTTCCTCTTCGTCCTTCACAACGGGTTCAAGGAGGTTTTTTACTGTTGTTTGTATCGTCAAATTATCCGTGGCTTACTCCTCCCGTGTTTCGGTCTCGGTTGACATCGTACCAGTACCAGTCGGGCGAGCTGCGCAAGGCCCTAAAGGACGGGGGGTGACGCCCAAGTAACTCGTGCGAAAGTTCTCTATATTTTCGCGTTTGTATAGTAGCTGCATTGCGACCCCTCCTTGTGACCGGTCTCCTTGGGTGCCTAGCCTCTTTTCCTAGTCTAGGCGATGATGGACGTAACGCTGACCACGCAGTAACAACATTTAGGAGTTGGGTACCGAGCACGTAACCTGGACGGCGGTAACACACGGGATGCCGAGAAGGGCCGCTGTAAAACGAGAGGAAAACAGGTCCACGACACTGAAACAGCACAGCATCGAAGCTACGACGGGGTGGGTGTGTATGGGCCCCGGATAGCTAGGCCACGAAGAAAAGGGGGTCAAAGTCCAGCCTTTGTCCCAGCGCGGAACGGAAGGGAGAAAAAGCACTCACAGTGACTATGTTACAGTGTGGTCAACTAGTACTACGCCATGTAAATTGGATATTGATTGGTTGGTCTGGCCAGCGATGCGAGCCAGACGACTGCAGTGTGAAGCGCGACAGAGGAGAAAGTGCATTTGGAGAATAGTACCCACTCGAACAGAGTGGGAGACCGGGAGGTCAGATATCGGATAGAAGCGGCAAGCAATATAATGTTACTGATGGCAAAGACTCGTGGGCACAAGCATCGTTGAGCACGAGGGTGCTGCATGAAAAGCCTGGCCGTGAAGCGTAAAGCGTGAAACGTACAACGAACAACGAACAGGAGAGGCAAGGCAAGCGAAAGAAGAACAAACAGGTGAGAAGGGCCTGGTCAAAAGCCAATCCAAGGCATGTGGAGAGACCGAAGCAGGTGGCACCACACACATGGTGACCTATTTTATCAGACCCCACCCACCCTAATATGCAGCTTGACCGTGTCACTTCCGTCCAGCGCAGGAGGGGTCGTTGGCAGGCGGAATCGAGGGGGTCGCCGAAGGAATAGCAGGGGGAAAAGCATCTCCTTACTAATTTTTCGAGTCCCCACCAACATACTGCCCGCTGGAGTCGGCTGTGACAGGAGAGGTGAGGCGCTGCATCTCTAATACTGCATCCCAGTCCGCGGGAGGGACGGGATCGTGGTGCGTGGCCGAGTCGTTGGAGTAGTTGGTGAGCAAGGGCGATCCGGCTTCGGGGTCAAGGGATTTGACCGAGAGAGGAGGGTGGAGCACGTTCAAGCTGCCTGTCGTCTGGTGTTCGATCGGGAGTGGGCCTCGACGCACGCCAAAGGCCGGGTGGGCGACGTGGGCCCGGGGCAGCGCTGAGCGGAGCGGGGGACGAGGTGCGTGGTGCGTACCAATGCAGTTCCATCGCGTCGCGCATTTCGTCAGTGAGGAAAGCGTAGAAGCATGCGGTTGCCAGGCACCCGCCTGCCACGAGGTCAATGAGAAAATGGTGCATCAGGTACATGGTGCACCAGTACAGCCAGCCGGCGTAGAGCCAATAGACCATTCGCATGTCCAGACGAATGTGTCGGTGGGCCGAGTGATAGAGCGTAATTCCAACGGGGAAAAAGTACGAAAGCATCAACGCCTCCATCGTCGCACACCCGGCATGAAGCGAGGGAAATGCCCCGAACGGCACGGGCGCATTCGTAAAGGCTTTGGTGTAACCGTGTCCTCCAAATAGCCGGTCGATCCGGGCCAACCCGGCCGGTGACCCTTTCATATCATGTGTGGCGGCGTAAGACCATCGCGCAGCTCGTACCCTAGAGCAAAAGCATGCACATGATGATGGTTAGTTTCCAGCCATGTTCAGCATGAGAAGGGGGCGATGGGGGGGGCGAGGGGGGGGGGGGAGACATACAGGGCGGGACACATGGCAGAAGGATCTGTACCATCACGCCAATGAGGTTGAGAAAGCCAAAGGCAGCAGCAAAAAATTTGACGCTTGCTGGAGGCCCGAGGATGAACAAGAAGGCTGCGACAAAAAAGGGCGCGCAAAAGTGCACCAGACCGTACGGGATCCAGGCGCAAATGTCAAGAATGGGGTGTCCAAGGCGGGTCATCAGTTCGGAAATGCTTGCGCCGTACCATACCCGTTCCAACGTCGACAAGAGCGAGACCCAAATGTGGGGCCGTTGCGAAGGTGGGATGAACTGAGCCGAGTAAAAGAGGATGAGCCAGGCGAAGAAGATGGGAGATGCGGGAAGAAAGAACTGGCTTGTGGCAGGGATGAGGATAGCGACGGTGTAAAGGAGAGCAAAAGGAGCTTTAGGGGGAAACCAGGGCGCTCCATCACATACAAGCTAAACAGGGCAACGATGGCCATGATTGTGTACTTAAACTTGTCCTGCCGCGTCCACTGATACGCCTTAAACCGACGAATGGATAAGGATACGCTCATATCAGTCTCGAGCCGACAGGAAGCAGACAGTGCTCGGGAGAGGAGGTATCGCAGAAAGGAGGGGAGGCGGGAGCATGCCACAAGCTTGGCCTGAAGGCGTGCAATAGCCTCTGGTTCGTTTAGGTCTGTCCCAGACGGATTGCCATCAGCATCTATGCCGCCCTGTTCCTCGGGAGAGCGGATGCTGGGAGATACCGCCGTATCGGCGGTGTGAGTGGGAGGAAGCTTTTGTGGAGAACATCAGGATCGTTGGCAAAGCGAACTGCACTTGCCGTCGTCATCAGGGGGAGTCAGGGGGAATGGGGGTGCTGGTGGGAGCAAACGAGGGACAGGGCACTCGGCTGGTGGTTGGGGATGATTCCAAAAAGGGGGGGAGGGAGAGGGGGGCGTTTAAGTGGATGGACATCAGCGAGAGGGAGTATTTTTATGCGACTGCCCAAAATACTGTGCGCGAGCAGCTGAAACCCCCGGTCGCAAGGGTGTCAGATGTCAGAGCCAAGTTGGAGTCTGTGGGCAAGGCAGGCACAGTGGTGGTTAGTACTTAGTGTTGCACAGTGAGACAGAGCAGGACAAAACGCGCGTTGATGGACGCCACAGTGGCCGGGGGCGGCAAGGCCAAAAGACAGCCGATTGATCTGTCTGAGTATCCTGGGCCAAAAATAGTTGCTGCAGAGCCGACCGGGCCATAGCGGTCATGAATTGAGTACTACCGACCGAGTCGCCATAGTTGAGCAGCACCTCTGCGCCTCTTCGCTGGCGGTGCTGGCCAGTTGCTAGTTGGTCAACATCAGGCCTTTTTGCGGGTGTCGCCGCGCGCCCCCCGATCTCTTGCGGCCTCCCCCCATTTCCTGGCCCGATTTGGCGACGCAGGGCCTGGCAGCAGACGCAAGAGGAGGCGCCGCAGCTGATCGACGCGGCTGCGTTTGGGCTGGATGATGTGACACTGGCCCCCAGGACCGTGTCTGACGCTGGCCGCTCTGACATCGGCCCACACTAGCACACTGCCCATCAGCACGTGAAGCTCTGTTGCAGGGGCTTAGTACCCCAGGATGTGCAAAGGAGTTGGAAAGTTCCCGTCTCCGACATTGGACGGCTGGCGCAATGGTAGCGCGTCTGACTACGACTGGTTGTAATCAGGAGGTTGCAGGTTCGACCCCTGCTCGTTCGAGCCGACTATGGCGTCCAATTTTTTTTTTTTCGGATTTCCCTTGCTTGGTTTTGTTGGATCCAGAGCAGCGTTGCCACAGAAGACCGATGCCGCAACAAGCAGGAACGAACACCTGCCCGATCCACAACCCGGACGATGAGGAAGCCAGCTGCCGATTCCTGCCAATGCTATTGTTCCATCCTCCAATTACCGATGACCAAGATAATATATGGGCAAGCGCCCAGCCAACACCAAGCAGCGCAGGCACCGCAGAGAAATGCAAGAGAATAATCAGACATTGATGGAGACAAGCCGGGCGAGGGAGAGTGACGGGGGAGCGAGTATAGAGCAAACCAGATAGAAATGAAGACACGAGAAAGCAGGCAGGGCATTGAGGAAAGATTATGGACGGTAGCCATGGTAGGCCGTCGTCTTTGCATGTGGAAGGGTCGGTGTGGGCAAGCGCATTGGCAGTAAGGGAGGGCAAGTATACTCGTCCGAGGGTAGGGATGGGGCATCTGGTTTGGACGCCAGCGGGGCGGCCGAGGAAGCAAGGGGGTAAGGGCCGGCTTGCCTTGGTGTGAGCTAGGGACACGAGTGCTTCGTCCGCGGGAGACGACATGGACGATGCCCCGGACGAACTGGCATGGTCATCAAACCAAGTCAGGGGAAGAGGCAGTTGTTTGATTGCTGCCGGAAGATTGCCGCGGGCCATAGAGGCGCCAGGGTGTCGTGCGGCACTGGTACTCGCTGAAGAAGGCAAGCTGGGGGGACATTCTCCTTCGCACGGTACCTCGTCAGCGGGTAAGGAACGAAGGTACACGCGTCGTTCTGAAGCCGCGCGTACCGGTGCATTTCGCGCCCGGCATCCACCCCGCGCAAGTACATCTCCCGCCGACCCGTATCGACAGGGAGTTCGAAATGGCGGAAAAAAGGGTGCAAAGTGGTACAGCAGCTCAGACTCTTCGATACGCAGATCGTAATCCAAAATGTACAGCAGCTGCTTCTCCATCAGGCTCACCTCGGCGAGTGAGAAAAGGTCGGCATACCGACACCAGTGCTTGTTTTTGGGGGACGAGTCGTTGAGGTACTTGGCTGCTAGGATCAAGGCCGCAAGGAAAGGCGATGGCGGGTGCAGGGCATGCCCTTGGCGACGCCAGGCAGGCGAGATTTGAGGCGGACAAGGTAGATGATGGTGCACAGCAGGGTAGGGACCTGGACGTTGGACCGTTCCACGAGGCGGGTGATGAAGAGCTCGAGACTGGGAAGGCCAGCCACCTCAGCACGCACCGCAGGGTCGGCGTGGGCCACATCGAGTGGGTTGGCGCCGGGCAGGGCGAGGGAAGGAGGAAGGACAGAGTCCCACCTCGGCACAAGGGATGACATGTGCGACATGATGGGGTGATGGCGAGGTAGACAACCATGTCCTTGGACACGGGGCACTTGATGAGGTCCATGAGGGACGTGTTGTGCACGATGCGTGGGAGCAAGCTGGCGGGGTGGCGCCGCAGTTGGGACGCGGTGAAGCCCATGGCGGCAGCGGTAGCGACATGGCGGTGGTGGGGTGGGGTGGGTGTGTGGGTGTGGGGGCGTTGGGGTGCGTCGGCCAGCGACAGGGTGCAGCAGTTGCAGTGGGTGGGATCAAGTACGTGCAGCAGACGCGGGCCAGTGTACGCAGTGGCCAGCACGACGCGTGGGGGGACGACGAGTGAGGAGGCGAAGGTGGAGGAGGTGGAGGTGGAGGTGGGGAGGGAACAGCTGGTGGACCCAGTAGATGATAGAGGCAGCGGCTGAAGCCCGGCGCTCGACGACCGGGGAGCAAACAAGCCAACACGCTGCTCTCGCCCAACAGGAAAGAAACGCAGCGATTCAACATGCCCGCGCCAGCGCTGTGTCGTGTGCTGCGTGACGCGTGACGCACTCACAACTCACAGAGAGTCCCCTGCTGCCTGCGCCATGCGTGACACCACTATCACACCCGCTCTTGGCGCGGGACACTGCCGCTGTGCCGGGCATGCCAGCCGGCTGATGCACTCCTGCATCATGCATATGCATCGCGTCGATCGGGGAGCGGCGTGGAGCGTGGCGCGATTCTGCCGCTTGCGCGTTAAGCTTCCTGTGCGTTTGGACGTTTGGTGCCCAATGTGGGGCGCGGGGCACTGTTCCTCGCTGGGCCAGCCAGTGCCCCCGCATCGCAGCACCCCCTGCCTGTTGCAGCAATTCGGTGGCTGCGCAGGCACGGGGCACGGCGCCAGCCTGCGCCAGCCCAGGGCAGCCGCCCGCCCAGCCCTGCGCTCTGGCATCCATCCCGTCGATCATCGCTCTAAGCCCACACCCATTGCCCCGACACGGGCGGATGGAGACGTGGGTGTGTCATACTCTCGTACTCAATGGGCGTTCCACGTCGTGGGGCGTGTTCACGTTCGTGTTCGTACCCTTCCGTACCCCGCCCTGGCAGGCCCTGTCTGCTGTTGGAGAAGCTGCCTTCACCAATGCCTGTTCCTGCTTCCAGTAACTAGTAACAAGGACTCGCGCCCATCGCATCAAATGCGTCGACTTGTGTCACATGGCACAGGCCTGGCATGCCGTCGAACCACTTTAAAAGTGTGGCCCTGGACATTTATTTCATCCCGACGAGTACACAGACCAGGTTCACTTGTCACATGTCACATGTCACTAGTCACTAGCTTCACAAGCGGTAGTCCCAGTGCCAATCCATTTCGGGCAAGTGCGGGTAAGTGCGGGCTGGCGCGGACGATTTCCTGTGGGTCGGCCCGATCTGGATCGGGGCAGAACTCATCCGCTCTGCGCAAAAAAAAGAACATTTTGAGCTGGCCCCAAAAGGGGCAGACATTCCCTAGCTTGTCACTTCGCTTGCTAGGGTGCTAGTGATGCGACTCGGGGAGCACTTTGGGATCCTACGGTCGGCTGGCGAACTCAAACTCAAACTCGGAACCTTAATTCAGAGATTCGGGCCAGTTGAGAAGCACAAACGTGGTAAGCGCTAAGCCACCAACTCTTCCAACACGACGAAAAAGGAAAGGAGAGAGGCGTCAGAATCAGCAGGGGAGCTTACTTGAAAGAAAGACTGATGCAGAACTGAAGCGGGCAGGTCGCGGGGGCTGCGCGTAGCCGGCAAGCGCAACTCCTCCCGTCAACGTCGTCACGTTTTCGTCAACTAGCGATCGGCTTCGCGTCACTGGCAAGCGATCAGTTCTCCACGAGGAAAACAATAACCTTGCGCGTTGCCTTTCCCGCATTGACAACCACAAAACAAAAAAAACCTTGGACGAACAGGAATTTGAACCCCGGACCTCATGCAATGCTAGCAAGCGCTCTACCCCTGAGCTATCCGCCCGGTTGTTGTGGTTTTAGTTATGACTTATCTCCTACGTCGAGAGCTTGTGGTTGGTGAAACTCCTCCGTTCTGACTGCCAAATATAATAGAGCTTGTGTTGGCGGTACAAAGGCCGCTAAGCCAAATTGCTCTTCACATCTCAAATGAATGCCTCCCCAACCCCCAGCCCCCAACCGCCCGTCCAAGCAGGTGTTGGAAAAAGGTGCAGCAGAGAGCATCAGCCGTGATCGAACCTGCCACCTATATATATGCAGTCAAAACGCACAGTTGTTGCGTCGGTGGTGAGAGAAACAACGTGACAGTGCGTTACAGAGAGAAACGGAGGGGAGGCGTGTAGGAGGCAGGCTAATAAGTCTGCTCTTCCAACCCCGTTCTGTCGTGATGTGAGGACGGGCGGTAACTCTCCAGCGCACCAGAAACCACAGAATAATGGTGTCTTTAAGCAGTCGTGGGAGGGAGAAATGACAGGCTCGTGAAAACAGAAAGAAGAACTTGGAACCAAAAGAAGACAAGCCCGCACAGAAGAAACAAACGCGGTACTACCCCCGCAGTCTTTTGGCGGGGACAAAAAGTGCAAAATGTGTGGATGAAAGGTACAACCAGAGGGGAGGCAATACCAATGGGAGAGGGAGAGGATACGGTGCTCTTGTGATCACACACTTTTTGGATTTCAACTGGGTCTTCCTCTCCTCTCCGCCCAACAGCCTTATTGGCATCCGTTACAGGTTCTCTGTCAAGAGCCAAGCTGGACGACCATTGAACGCGATTTCGTAGATCTCGGTAAAAAGCGGAAAGGCTTCCACGCGCTTGCGAAGCCGAAGGAAATGGTGAACTTCAAGAGCGGTCTGAACGCCCTGTAACTTTTGGCCATGAGCAACTCCTTCTCCAACACGTCAAAGCTTTTGCCCGACCGAATAAACGCCTCGGCACACAGCCTATTGCGTCCAGCATAGCACGTGGTGATCAATCCGCCACGCCTGCCGACGATTCCAAAAACGTTTCCGCCCGTACCCCAGGGAAAAACTCATGGGCAAACTGCTTCATCTCCAACAAGCCAATCCGCATCACAGCCGCCTTACTGTTGCTTCCCCATTCGAGGCCATCCCAATCCCGCCGCGATGGCTACCACGTTCTTCAGTGCGCCCCCGAGGCTGACACCAATCACGTCGTCAATCAGTTGGGTGCGAAAGTGAGCGCAGTGAAACAGTTTTTGAAACAGCCGCGCAGTCGTCTCCAATTCGCCCGGCTGGCACCCAATTGTCGTTTCGGAGAATTTGCCTGCTGCCACTTCGTTGGCAATGTTGGCCCCGCTCAAGGAGCAACAGGGGATGCCCAGCATGTCCTCGATCACTTGGGGAAACACGCGAATTGGGCATCCTCCGAAACGTCGAGGCCCTTTGAGCGAGATGGCACGCGCACCTGGCTTGAGCGTGCCCTTCAATGTGCTGCAGATTGCCCGGGTAAATTGGTGGGGCAGAACAAAGATGAGCAAGTCGGCATCTCGCGCTGCGTCGACTACATTGGGAGTAGCGACGATGCCTGGGGAAAGTTTGGTCCCAGGAGGTATTTGATATTTTCGTGCAACTCGTTGATGAGTTCCGTCAGGGACGGCCATGGAACTGTTTTGTTGATGATATATACAAGGTACCGTTAGAAAACACAGTATCCCTCGAAGGGCAGAACAAAACAGCGGAAGGAATGGAGAAGCGAGATGGTAGCGTACCTCTTCTTCAAAGACGTACATGGGTACGACGGGGGAAAAGTCCACCTCGTACCGTCGCACATTGTCGCCTACAACACTGGCAATGGCTGTGCCCCAGTTGCCTGAGCCATGATGGCCACGTGGTGCTGCACAGGGGGGTGGTCTAGGTCAACGGATGGGGCCCGTCCTGTGCGACTGGGGAAGGAATATGAGAGGGGGATTGAGCGCCCTTGGGTGCCGCCTCCAGGGCCGAGGTGGCCAGGTTGCGCGTTGGTGGGGCGGAGAGTGGGGCCACGTAGAAGCTTGTCTTGCTGGAAGACGCGGGCGACGGCGCGACTGGGAATCGGGGCTGGGGAAGAGGGCATGGTGTCTGGGAGGAAAAAAGAGGCGGGAAAGCGATTGAGTGGGGGGGGGGGGGGGGGGGGCGGGACGTGTTATGGCGTAAAGACAGAGGTGGGTGTAATGAAGCAGGTGGTGCTGCGCAGAAGCACACCATAAACGTACCACGCTCTTGGTCGTCACTAGTCACTCCGATGCCACGCGGTGAAAACGCGACAAGTGAAAGGAGCGGGGCCACGCCTGGCAATCCACCGGACACCCGGGCGGTCGAGGAAGACGGAGGCGGGGCAGAACTGAGTCCACAGTGCTGAGGCTCAGCTGAGCGGCCAGGGATCCCTACGCCGCGCCGCAGTTAAACGTGAACCTTGCGCCCGCCTAGTCGCCAATCCATGTGGCATGCGACAGCTCCTGGCATGAGTGTGATTCTACTGATGGCCGCACAAAAGGGATGCTGTGGGTATTGACTTGGGCGAAATACGCTTTGCCCCGCCGCGCCAGTGTGGGATTTTTTGTTGATTGCGGCAGAGCGGGCAGAGATGGGGCGGAGGACCTGACTAGTGACTCGTCGGTGGCTGGCTTTTCTGGCAGTCGGAAGCAGCACAAGAGGAATGGTTAATGGCCACAGATCAGAGCGCATGCGGTCGGTCGCTGTGGGCTCTGGGTGAGGCCACCAGAGGAGCAGCACAGTCAAGTCGAAGCCAGTCCCTCCCAGCCGCAGTCGGTCGCAGCCGTAGACCGCTGGGGCCAGCCTGGGATGAACGATGCTTTCCCCCCCCACGGCCTGGTCGTCATTCCCGCCGTTTCTCTAGAATACTACAGCCCGCTATACAGCCCGCCCCCACACAGAACTATCCGAGGAGGCCATCGCACATCCCATCCGAAGCGGCCACAATCGCCCCCTTCCCTCTGCCATATCCCTCGCATTCAATAGGCGCTCCAATATGCAATGGCGCCCCCCAAAGACGCGTTCGACTAGCTGTAGCTGCTATACGGCTGCGACGCATCGCGCATCTCGATATCGTCGGGGGGCTCGCCCTCGGGTGGCGGGTAGTCGGCGGGCCCATCTGTTGGCGGCGGCTACGGCTGCCGCGGCCGCCGCGGCCGCCGCTGCAGTTGCCGCATCCTCCTCGGGCAATGGCCCCAGCTGCGCCGCCAGCGCCAATGATCCCCGCATGGTCTTGTCTGCCACCGTCGCCCGTTCGACAGCCGCGACCAGAGGCGGCGTCCGAGTCGCCGTCGCCGTCGCAGTACCAGCCCTCGTCCGTGTCGGCAGCGTTCGTCGCAGCCTCCGAACTTCCCTGCGGTGGTGGCATTTCCATCTCGTATAGTGCCAGCACGGCCGCTGTGCCCGCCTCGGGCACTTGGTTATCCGACAGCACCGAGATGCCAGCCGTATCCGTTTCTTGCTCCACTTGGTCCAGTGCGGGGCGGATGTGTGCCCACTCCCCCCTGCTGGGCAAGGTGGGTGGCGAGGGGGGCAAGCGGACGACAGCCGATGCCGAGGGCGGGAACAAACCCGGCCCGCGCGGTACGACCAGGGCGGCAAGACGGTACCTAGGCCACTCCACCGTGTCTAGGGCCACTTGCTTTGCTGCTTCGATGGCCTCGTGAGCGCTAGCTTGTTTGGCGCGCGCGAGCGCTGCCTGTCGCTTCTCGACCGCGTTCAAGAACCCAGCGCGGGCGGTTCGGACGTGGAGGAGCGTTTGTTGTGCGGCTTCTGCCCGGGCCACTTGGCTAGCAGGTGGCAACGTGTGAGTGCCAGCTGCGGCGGCCGCGACGGTAGCTGCGCCCGATCCGACTGGAGCGGCAATGCGCTCAAAGTAGGCGATGGTTTGGTCAAGCAAGATCTTGGGATCTTCCGTCTTCCACTTGCGCAGGTTTCCCAGCTGGGAGACGAGTTGGGTCATGTGCTTCTCTCGCTCCTCGCGGCTGGCTGGCGAGGGGAGGTGGGCAAGAGGTCCAATGTTCAGTACTGGTTCCGAGACAAACGAGGCGGGAGTAGCGCTCAGGTCTGGCAGGGGGACAGGCGCATCGCTGAGCGGCAGAAGATCCGATTCGATCGCCTTATGTTCCTCTCTTGCGGGTCGTCAAACAAAGCCAATCCGAACGAAGGGATCAGCCGTGCCGTGGCGCCGCCTCCACTGGCACCCATGCCTGCCACCCCATTGCTGGCTGAAAACAGGGCAAGAACGCGCGGGGCGTGACGAGGCGTCGAGCGCTGCGCTGGAGGAACTGGTACAGGGCATAGGAGATGGGCCGTTGGGTTGCCCACTCGGCCACGTCTTGGCTGCCTCCCCCATCTCGTTCGACACAGGAGGGACAGAGATACCCGTAACACCGACTGCCAGAACCGATGCGTCGTCTACCTCCCCATCGGCCGGGCGGGTGGAGAGAGCAAAGAGGTTGGTGTTGGTGTTCTGCTCCAGCCGCCGAATTTGAATTTCCTGCCCCGGTGGGGGTAGAGGGACGGTAGATGCATCGGTTGTGACACGTTGCACCAGTTCCGCGTACTTGTCCAATGCGCGGGACAAACGGCCATAGAGGCTCCAGACCGATTGACCTACGGGGTCCCACCGCCGACTCCAAGGACTCGCCACGTCCCCCTCTGTCAGTCCCAACAACGAATCGGGAACTTGGACCCACGCCCGTTGGGTGGAGAAAAGGTAGGCGAAAAGGACTTGGGTGTTGCGCAGCAGAGCAAGCTCGGGCGCAGAGATGGTCCTGGCAACCTCGGCGGTGATGTAGGCTTCCACCGGTTGCGAAAGTTGTTGCGGATCGTCCTGTATCAGGTCGGGCTCGGCATCTGTTTCCGGACCAGAAGATCAGGCATAGCAGTGTCCCGTCCAGAGCGCGGTCGGGCGGACCAAACAGGGCGCTTGCCCCGCCACATATCATGCACATCGATCACCAGCTCCTCGGTGTTTGCCACAGGGATGGGAGGGGAGGGAGGTGCATGGAGAGGACGAGATGGCGTACGGAAGGCACGGCGTACAGCGCCTGCAGCAGCGCTGCCAGTGGCTGGAAAAACGAATGGGATGCGACCAGGGCCGGTGGGTGGGCAGGGTCGCGCCAGACGACCGAGGAGACTTCTGGCCGCAGCGGCCGCTCGGGCCGGACAGGCAGCGGCGGCGGCCGGGAGTAGGGCGAGGAGGCGGAAGGCTCGGTCTCCGAGGGGGGCGGAGGAGCGGAGAGGGGGCGGTGCCCTCGGCATCGGCAAGGCTGGCGGCGAGGGCCTGGGCCAAGGCGTCGTCGTCGTCGACGCCGCCGTTGGCCGCAGCATAGGCGGAGGGGGGTCGGGGCCGGACAGATCAATAATCTCGGGCCGGTGCGGCGCAGGGGGCGGGGGAGGAGCGCAGGCGCAGGAGCAGGCGAGGGTGCGGGTGCGGGTGCGGGTGCGGGTGTGGGCGCCGAAGAGGCCGGGATGGGGCCTGGCTGCGGGCCAGGAGGCTGGCTGAGGCGTGCCGAGCGACGCAGACTGCCGGGGCCGGGCTTGTCGTCGCCGGAGCCGGTTGGAGCGGAAGCAGGGCGCCTGCCGTCTCGGGCGCCGAGACCGTGTCGGTGGGAGAAGGGGCGGGGGCGGAGAGCGCGGCGGGAGGGGGAGGGGGTTGCGGTTGGGGTTGGTGTTGCGGTTGCTCAGGTTGGGGCGCGGGCTGAGGCGCCGGTTGGGGCGCAGGCGGGCGCGCGAGGGGCACATCGGGCTCCGCCGCCGGGGCAAACCAGGCCTCGATGGCGGCCGGGAGGTTGTTGTTGTGGGCGGCGAGGATGTGGGATGCGCGCGCAACCGAGGCGGCGTCCTGGGCGTCGACGATGGCGAGGAGCTGCTGCAGCGCAGCGGACGCGTCGCTCATGGCGGTGGCGGTGGCGACGAGATGGGATGGATGGATGGTCGATGGGGCGCCGACGTCATGAGGCCGACGGCGCACTGGTCGAGAGAGGGGCAACCCTAGCAGGCCCCATGTGAAGCGCGTACATCAAGATAACCCGCCCGACGCAACCCATCCCATCGATCACCGCCGCCTCCCCCCACCCCCCCCATCCGCCGCCGCCGCCATGGACGATGCCGCCAAGGTCATCGCCGAGGCCACCCACTCCATCCGCATCCAGCTGGCCCAGATGGTGCACTGCCTCGACGCCGACCAGCTCATGGACGCACTCAAGGCCGCCAGCACCATGCTCGCCGAGCTGCGCACCTCGGCCCTGTCGCCCAAGGCGTACTACGACCTGTGTATGTCCCCTGCCGTCCACCGCAGTGGCTGCTGCGCGGTGCTGACCTGTCTGTCTGTGCGCGTGCGCGTGCGCGTGCCTGCAGATGTGCCTGTGTTTGATGCGCTGCGCCACCTCGCCTCGCCTACCTCCGCGACGCCCACCTCGATGGCCGCCACCACCTGGCCGAGCTGTACGAGCTGGTGCAGTACTGCGGCAGCATCGTCCCGCGCCTCTACCTCATGATCACAGTGGGCGGCGTGTACATGTCGATTCCCGATGCGCCCGTGCAGGAGATCATGCGCGACATGATGGAGATGAGCGGGGCGTGCAGCACCCGACCCGGGGCCTGTTCTTGCGCAACTACCTGTCCGGCGTGACCGCGACCACTTGCCCACCGGCACCAGTCTCGGCCCGAGGGCAGCCTGCAGGACTCGATCGGGTTTGTGCTGACCAACTTTATTGAGATGAACAAGCTCTGGGTGCGGTTGCAGCACCAGGGCCCGTCGCGCGAACGGGAGCGCCGCGAGTCGGAGCGCCGCGAACTGCGCATCCTCATCGGGACCAACCTTGTGCGTCTGTCCGAGCTGGAAGGCGTGGGGCTCCCGCTGTACCGCCAAGTCATCCTGCCTGCCATTCTGGAGCAGGTGGTCAACTGCAAAGATGTGATTGCGCAAGAGTACCTGATGGAGGTGGTGATCCAAGTCTTCCCCGACGACTTTCACATCCGCACCCTCAGTCCTTTCCTCCAGGCCTGTTCCAAGCTCCATCCCAAGGTCAACATCAAAGGAATTGTGATTGCACTGATCAACCGCATCGCTGCCTACGCCCAGCGCGAAGCGGAGAACGACAATGCAGACGAGATCCGAAGGCAGGAACAGCTGGCAACCCAGCGCTTGGCCGAAAAGACACGTCAATTGCGCCTTGCGGCCCGCCAAGCTGGAGCTATGCCAGGATCTCCTGGGGCCGCTTTCGCCACCAAGGGCACTGCTGTGCCCGATGGCTCGAGCTCGACCCAACCCCGCTTCGCTGCTCATGCCAAGCAAGAGGCAGGGGACGCGGAGAGCCTGTTTGAACAATCTGGTGCTGCCGCCGCCGTCGCCGCTGCAAGCCCATCCTCGGCCCAGCCGCCCTCTCATCCCGACAACGCAAGTGGCTGGGAAGGGGATGGGAACGCGAATGGACAGACGCCTCGTCCGCGATCGGGGTCGACCGTCTCGGCGGGAGGACAGGAGATGCGGTCCGGGCTGCCATCGGGGCGGTGGACCTGTACCACCAACGCCAGCACCGGCACCTGCGATTGAGGAGCTGGATGAGCTGGACGAGAATGTGGAAAAGTTCCGCGGGGTACCGGTGAACGTGCCGTTGTTCGAGGTATTTTGGGCGCAGGTGGTGAATCTGATCCAGGCCCGGCCGGACCTATCCTTGCCCGATGTGACGGCGCTGCTGGTATCGCTGTTGCAGCTGAGCTTGTCGTGTTATCCGGACCGATTGGAGTATGTGGACCAAGTGTTGGGCTTTGCTGCGGCGCATGTGGAAGCGCATGCGCAAGCCAACGACCCGCTCCTTTTGGCCGATGAGACGCAGAAGAACTTGACCAAGTACTGGCCTTGCCGATCGAAGCCTACACATCCACCCTCACCTTGCTTGCGCTGCCGCACTACCCTACGCTCCTGGCTCTCCAGCCGTTCGCGACGCACAAACACATTGCCCAAGCCATTGTCCGCTCCACCCTCAAGAACGAGACGGTGCTAGCGACGGCGGAAGATGTGGAAGGGATCTTGTCGTTGTGCGGGACGTTGGTGGTGCCGCCGCGGGAGAGCCAAGCTGTGGCGACGGGGACGACGCGCCTGTCTGCGCCCGTCACGGCCGCCGAGGCGGAAGAGGTGAAGGAAGAGCAAGGCTGGCTGGCGCGCTTGGTCCACCTCTTCCGGGCGGAAGATGTGGAAACACAATTCGTCTTGCTCCAAACGGCACGCACGCACTTTATCCAGGGCGGCGACCGGATCCGCTTTACGTTGCCCACACTTGTCTTTGCCACGGTCCAACTGGCGCGCCGGTTCAAGTTGCGGGAGAACGTGGCGGCGACCGAGACGGCCGGCACGCAGGCAGTGACAGTGGCAGTGGCAGTGGCAGTGGCAGTGGATGGAGTGCGTGGGCACGCAAGATGGAGGCGCTGTACAAGTTTGTGCACCAAATCATTGGTCTGCTCTACACGCGGATCGAGTCCAACTCAGTGTCGGATCTGTGCTTGCGGTTGTACCTGCTAGTGGCGCAGAGTGCGGATGCGTGTGGGTTTGAGGAGCAAGCGTATGAGTTTTATGTGCAGGCGTTCACGGTGTACGAGGAATCGATCAGTGAGTCGCGTGCGCAGTTGCAGGCGATTGGCCTCGTCATCTCCACCCTCCACACGGCGCGTGGGTTCGGGGAGGAGAACTACGATCGGCTGATCACCAAGGCGACGCTGCATGGGGCCAAGTTACTCAAAAAGCCGCACCAGGCCACGGCCGTGCTCATGGCCTCGCACCTGTGGTGGCAGACCGAAGCGTATGGCGGTGCCGAGGTGGGAAAGACGCTGGCGCCGTCGGGAGAGCGGATGGGAGCGGCGGTGGCCGAGGCGGCGCTGCACACGCTGGAGGCCGGGTCGAATGGGACGTGGGACCGGCGGCCGCATGGCCCGCAGCCCTTGTTGCGGGATGGGAAGCGTGTGCTGGAGTGTCTGCAAAAGGCACTGCGGATCGCCAACAGCTGCATTGACGAGCGCTCGACGGTCGAGATCTTTTGCTCGGCGCTGGACCAGTACCTGTACTACTTTGAGCATGGTGTCGAGCAGATCCAAGCGCGCTTCCTCAACAGCCTCGTCGAACTCATCTCGGCCGGCCTGGATGCGCTTGTGGCTGCTGGGCCACCGGCCGCGCCCGAAGGCGGCCTGGCCCACCCCGACGCATGTCTCCGCCAGTTCCGCGCCCAGCTACGGCACATTCTTACTCGCAAACGCACTGCCCAGGAGGGCCTGCTTCGCCGATCCATCGACGACCCACGCAGCGAACCCGATTGGAACGCAGTCATCGTCCAGAGCGCAGTGGCCAAGTGGGGGATCTAGATACTGTCTCGGCAAGGATGCTCTAACCTCTCCCCTGCCGTGCTCCGCCCCTTGCTTGAATCCAGCCCGCCTAGGATTGTTCTTCTCCTTGCCCTCGGAGCCCGTCTGCATTGCATACCCTAGACACGTGCCGTACCAAGCGGACCTTCACATACATACAACTGTGATCATACAGATCAGATAGCCTTCATCCCTCTCCCCTCTCCCCTCTTCCTTCTCCCTTCTCCCTTGTCTCGCCCCACACGCCCCGTCCACGCACCACTTGATTCGGACCAATCCTCTGCTCAAGTGCTATTCTTCTTGCCGGGTCAAGAGCGATGCTGCCGGCCACGGTGGACCACGCTGAGCGCTTCAGCAACGGGGGTGGGGTCTTGACGGCCAAAGACGGTGAGGAGGGTGGTGGGAGGGAGAAGTTCGACGGCGCGGCGGACACGGATGTAAAATAGTTCGTGGGGGGAGCGTTTACGGGGGTGTGGGCACTGTCGTCCCCGGGCACATCGCCTTCAGGCAGAAGCGGAGGCGCGCTTCCATATGGCGGAGGCAGGGTGAAGAGTAAGTTGCTAAACTTGCTCCCGGGAAACGGGTAGCCTTCCACCAACGGCGGCCAGCCTTCATCGTTGTCGTCGGGGTGCGGCTGTGCTTGGGCTCGGTGGCCCGGCCTTGGCGGCGGTCCGGGCCAAAGGGCAGGTCCTGCGCCAGGGCTTGGGCATCGTACGAGGTAGCAAAGCCGATCCGGCGATTGCGCTGCGCCAACAAGCGTGCCACACGGATTGAGTCGGGGTTGTCCAGCGCCCGTGGAGAATGCACGTCACGGATATAGATGGCGCAAATGCGATGGGGGTGTTCCATGGCGAGAGAAGTGTAAATGTCGAGGTCCAGTTCGCCCGAGTCGCCGAGCAAGACAAAGCGGCTGTTGGGGAAGGCAGAGAGGATGCGGTTCAAGGCAGGTCGTTTGCGTTCGCCGGCGGGCTCGAGCCAGGAATTGAGCAGGTCAAACGGCCCGCTGGGGTAATCTTTCAAGTGGACATGGCCGGATGGGAATTGGTTGGCGGTCAAAAAGTCTTGGACGACGGAATGGAGCTCATTGGGTGCATTGGACAGGTAATGGATGCCAACGTTTTCCTTGGCCATGGCGGTGAGCCAATCGCACATCCCAGGCACCAGTACCTCAGTGTAGTTGCGCACAAACACATTTTGGAACACGGTTCGCATCCCCGCAGTCACTTCGGTCACCTTGAGCGTATCGTCAATGTCCGACACGACCCGTACCTGGCCCGGCCCGTCATGCGTGATGCCCACGCGCATCCAGCCTGTCGCCTTGCCAGCAAACGAGGGCTGGGTACCCCAGCCCCTTCGACCGATCCAAGCACCGCACGCACCTGGAGTGTCTCCACCTCGTCCCAGCTGTGGCCCGGGTAAACCTTGGTCATAAACTCGTCCCGTTTGGTGCGCGAAACCGAAAGCGTCACATCAAACACGCCTCCCGTGCCGGCCCGGGTCGAAGTTACGGCCAACAAGGGGGACCCGTGCGGGCGAGGTGGCGGGAGGATGGGGGCGCCCGGGGGCGAGGAGGCCGGCGCAGGAGAGGTTGCACCTCATGGTCATGGGACACCATTCCACTCGGTACGACCAAAACTCGTGCAAGCGGGATTCGAGGTTGAACCGCAGCACCTCCAACTCTTCGGCCGAACGGCCGGCCCAGATGGAGCCTGAGCCAGGAGAATGGGGGCCGGTAGCGGGGCCCGGGACAAGACCAGTGTGGGTACCGGCGCCGCCGCCGAGCCACGCTGCTTCCGCTTTGGCGGGTAAGGTGGAGAGTCGTTGGAGTGTGGAGAGGCGCTTGGATGGCGTCCCTCGCGGCTGGGGTGGAGATGGGGCAGCAGATACACCGTTGGAAGTGGGCAGGCCGGGATGGGCGGACGCAGCGTCTGGCACGCCCTCGTCCCAGTCGGCGTCGAGCTCCGACTCGGGTTCGTCAGCTAATGGCGCATCGAAGAGGTCACGGGATTGCGCCAGGCTACTCCGGCTCGATTGGGGAGGCAGGGGTAGAAAGGGTGACGGAACGAGTAGGCTGTGGGGTCTTGGGAATACCGGCGAGCTGCGAAGAAAGGCGACGGGGTCAGCGAGGTGCCAAGCGAAGAGAAGCGAGGCGAACGGGTTCTGCGGGTTCTGGGGGGGGGGGGGGGGGGGCATACCTGGCGAGCCATAGTGTTGAAGAGCTTCTGCCTGGTACCGGGTGTCTGAGGCAGGCGAAGACGATGCCATGGCAATAGATGCTGAGCGCAGTGTCGGTAGCCGCGGCGTCTGGGTGGGCCAGCGCAAAGCCAGGGAGTAAAATTGGCGTCACCGTCCGCCATGGCCGCATCCCCGGCGGGGGGCTGGCATCGCGCGCGCCATCGCCATGGAGGAGGCCTCCAAGACGCGACTTGGCACTGGAGCCGAGGCCACGCCAGTCGCGGGTGGCGAGGTATTCTCGCCGCGTGCGAGCAGGCGGCCTGTGCGCTCGCGCAGGGCACCGCCTCCTCGCGGCCGGCTGGGGTGGCCGGGAGGGAGAGGGGCGCGCGTGTGGCGGAGGAAGGGCGTGGGGGGGCGGGACGGAGGGGGACTGGGCGGGGGGATGTGGGTCGGCGGACGGGGCGGGGGCGGAGGACGCGGAGGACGCGGGGGCGCTGGCGCGGCTGGTACGGCAAGGGCAGTGCCCCGGCGGGCGGGGGTGTGGTGGTGGTGGTTTGGGAGGCGGAGGAGGCGCGGTGGTGGTGGTGGTGGTGGCGGTGCTGCTGCTGCGGGTGCGGTGGGGGGGGCGGGATGGGGGGCGCAGACATGGCGGGGTGGGGTGGAGGAGCGGACGGGTGGGGTGGTTGGGTGCGTTAGGGTCGCTGGTCCAATCCCGCCTGCAGCGTGAGAGCCACATCGCAATTGCACCGATTTCAGCGCAGCATCCTCATCACAAGGCGCGGAGAACCGTCTTCGTACCCTCATCTTATACACCCTCTCCCACAATGCCCGCTTGCCACGGCGCCATCCCCAAGATGCCCCCCGCTTCCTGCCAGATAAGGGATCAGCAGAGAAGAGTTGTGCACTGCGACACGAGAGAAGAGTCTGACATGGATTCTTGTACGCTTCTGGCCCCAAAACCCCACATATATCTGTGGAGATGCTTTTGGAAGTTGGCGGAATGCAAAGGGACAAAAGCGTCAATGACGGGGGGCGAGGTGGGGCCCACTGCCCCTGTAGTTTGGGGGTAGAAACGTTAAACCCTGGACAGGCCAATCGGAGTCTCGTACGTCAGGTCCTGCCTCAGATCCTGGTTGACCCGAGCGAGTGTAGAGCGAGGGAGAGACCCACCTGTGCGTGCAAAGGCCGCAACTCAGACAGACCCTCTGAGGTAAGAGCCGCGTACGTAGACTGTCGGACCAGTTGAAGGGTCCAGAGCTCCGGGTAACCTTACCGGTAACGCTGTTCCCTCCATACTCGACGCGCTCTATAGGCGGGATCAGACGGAGTCCTAAAGAAGAGCAAGCGCTATACTGAAAGTATCCGCAGCATGGTTAAGGTTCCTTCTGCTCTCTCTCTCGCTAGTCTAACGAGGCTGAAGCGTATTCGGATGAGAAAATGTTTACGACATGCGGTCCGGAGATAAATGGAGCGCCGCGTAACAAAAAAAGCAATCAGAAAGCATCAGAGAGGCGGAAGAGGGAAGTGAGGAAGGAAAAAATATACTGAAAAAGCACAACAGAGGAGTACAAATAGTCGAAAGATCAATGATATATCTACCATCCTTGTCTATGCATAACGAGGAAGATCCAGCTGTCAGAGATATACTATAAGGTAAGGTTGTTGTTAGCTCCTGAAACCATCTAGTAACCTGAGAGAAGGAGAAGCAACAACACATGCGACGTCTACCACAACTCGCGGTGACAAGCTGTTCAAGCTTCAAGTTTGAAGAAAGAGAAAAACAGGGTCATATAAGTTTTTTCATATAAGATCACAACCAGGGGACAGAGTGTGCGTGTGTAGCCATATAACAAGCAACAAGCAACAAGCAACCCGCCACATATCACACCACAGGCAAGCTCTTCGCCTCCCGCGCATTGCTCCCATGCCGCAGTTACCACCAGGCGAGGCGGGGCAGAGCCAAAAGTGAGCAGGGTACTTTTCGGTGTACCGGAGACGGGTCAAGCTGGCGTGCGACGGCCGGTGCCACGGGACCCAACCTGGTCCCGCCCCTGGCCCTGCGTCAAGGGGGCGACAAATATCCAGCGCTGGGACCCGCCCCGACCGGGCCGTACCCAGACCAGCATGGCCCCGCCGTTCGGCTTGGAGCTCAGATTCGGATCGGGATTCGATTTCGACTTGGCACGCGGAGGGGGACGCGTGTCGGTCTTGCTTGTGGGGCTGAAGCGCGGGCGCACGGGGAGGTACGTGAGAGTGTACCCAACTGGGCCACTGGCATGCCGAGCCAAGGGGTGGAACCCCCATGGTACGCCACCGGCTGTCTGTCCCACCGGCTCCCGGTGCCGTTCCCGGTGCCCGGGTTGGGGCCGTGGACGGGACCGGGGCCGGGGCCTGGTTGGCAGCGTACGGCGTACGTGGCGGCCAGCAAGTTGTGGTGGGACCACTGGTCCCAGACCAAAGCCGTTGGACCGTACCATGCTCCAGGCACGGTGCAAAGTGCAAGGTAGATTGGATCATGGCACGGTGTGATGCGCCGGCCGTGTAATTCCCCCCGGACGGCGTTTGGTCCGAACGCGCATGCGCATCCGCACGCTGCCGCACCACGCCTAGCTCAGCACAAAACGTCTCCAAAGCCGTAGAGCGGGGGGACATGCTCGCACCGCACGGTCTCAAGGCGCCCGTCAGGACGAGCAAGGTCCCGCCGTCAGCACCTGCACCGCCACCGTTGCATCGTCCTGCCGCACCAACGGCTGCGTCCAGGCGTACTGCGTACAGTCATCAAGGACGATCATCGTGTACCTCGGTCTCCCGCGGCCGTGGCGGGGACAGGGACTCTGGAGGTGCAGGAGGGAGAAAGGGCGGGGAGGATGCGCGTGCCGCCGAGGCTGGGGGAGGCGTAGCTAGCGGTGGATGGACAGGCGGTCCCCCGTTGGACGGTGGTCGCTTGCGCGGGCCTGGCCGGACCGCTGGCCATACGGCGGCAGGCGCGATCCCGCCTGGCTGGAACGCTAGTTGGCTGGAGCTCGAGCGCGAGAGGCCACTGAGGTGCACAGCTTGGATGCGTGTGTGTGTGCGGTGCGCGAGGCGAGGTTGGTCGGTGGTGGGCGAGAGAGCTGAGCGGTGCGGGGAGGGTCATACAAGCCACCGAATCGCTCTCGACGAGCAAGAGCGCATCGCGGGCGAGCACCTCAGGCCTCAGTGCACCAACAAATTTCCTGCGCCGTCTCTCCGCGCTTGGGCTGGAGCTGCAGTAACTAGGTATAACTAGTAACTGCCGCAGGTACACTTCTCCCATGGCTGGGTCGTGCCCGTCGCCGTACTGGCGGTGCAGGTTGCGTAGGAACACGCAGCACGTGTCCCGATCGGACCTGTACCATGTACCTGGTCTCGTCATCCATGCCCACGGCAAGGCAGGCGGGGCAGTTGATAATCGAGTGCCACCTCGTCGGCTGTCGCAGGACGGTTCTCGAGAATGTGCCACAGACCACGCTGCAGCAACCCCTTCTGCATGAGCATGTACCACTTGCTCTAGCCCATGGCAGGGCGAGCAAGCCAGGCGGGGAACACCTGGGAGGAGATGATACGGTCAATGAGCTTCCACGGTTTGTCCGCTGGGGCGGGCGCCATCATGGCCCAAGGTACGGTAGGCGGTCCGTGCTAGGGTGGCGCGGCAGCAGGCGAGTGGCCCACACGTCTGTCGACAAGTCAAGTGTGGGCTCAAGCTGCTAAAGCAAAGGAGAGAATGAGATGGTGGGTGAGCTTCCAAAGAGTCGTCAGCTGAGGGCGCTGGGGGGACTGGTAGGTGCAGCAATGGTTAATGCAGAGACGCAGACACGAGAGGGCGCACGTGGGTCAGTCACGTGACTATGCGTGATGTGGTCCAAGTGATGACGCTGACATGTGACACAGCCGCAGCGGCAAGGGAGGTAAGGTTACCGGTAAGGTTAGCGGCTACCGGTTATGCGTTTCTGCACCCCCCATTAACCATTGCGCGTTGCGCTTCCCAGGTATGCAGATGCAGACTCGATACGCGAGGCCATGTGGATGATGGTCAGGTAACCTCACTGGTGACTGGCTACTCGTTAGTTACCGCTAGGCTGCCTAGTAACTCGTGGCTCGTGCTAGGAAATGATTCTCGGTGGCGGCAAAATGGTTCTCGGCGGCGGCAGCCGTACGTACTCATTGTGGGCCTTATCAAGATTTGGGCTGGTAGCATGCAGCATGCAGCATGGACTAAGTACTACTAGGCCGGCAGGAAAAAGCGGGCAAATCCAGTCGATAAAGCATTGATTGCATCTAGCTTCAAATTGAAGCTCCAAGCTCCAAGCTTCAAGCTTCAAGGGGCCCAAGGCGACCCCTGGCGACCAAACAAGGGGGGTGGTGGCGCGTGGCGCGTGACGGGGGAGCGTGGCGCGTGACGGGGGAGCGTGGCGGGAGAGCGTGTGGAGCATGGAGCGTGGAGCGTGGAGTGTGGATCATGGAGCGGGAGTATGTGCTTTTCGAGCAGCTTTGTGCAACGTGCATAAAGCTTCAAGCTTGGTGTGATGCAGTGCGGCTGGCTGAAGGCTTGGCGCGTTAGAAAGCCCAGGGAGGTGTGGGACCTGAGATGGGGAGATAGGGAGGTGGGCGGTGGGAGGTGGCGGTGGCGGTGGCGGACGGTGGGGGCTGCTGCGTGGGTGGATCGTCTGCACATGTACGTGGCCAACTTGTCGCAATCAATCATGTTTGGACAAGAGTGGTGGAGCGGTTGTGTAGCTTGCAGCGACCATCGGTCATGATCACCGGTCACCTGGGGGTTCTCAGGCCACTCCAGGGTGCTTGAAGCTTGAACACCCCTCCCAAGCTCCATCCCTCTCGCCTCTGCCCGAGCGGCTGGCACGGGGGGCGACATGGAATATGGAATGGTCGATGGTGGATATTGGATGGCTATTGGCTAGTGGCTGCTGGCGGGGTGCTACATGCTAGGTCAGGTGGCTCTGCGAGCGTACCGGGTACCGCGTAACGCGTAACGAAGGGAAGTAAGTTCGAGGCACGTACCGAAGAAAACGGATGGAGGCACGCTGGCCTGCTGGCGCCTGAAATGTGATGCATGATGCATGATGGAGAGCGAGCGAAGCAGAGCAGGCAGGCAAGGCAGGGGAGCAGTGTACGCCCCCCCCCCCGCCGAGCGCGACCGAGCGCAGGGCAGCGCAGCGCCAGTGCCGCGGCCGAGCGACTGGCCTCGATGGCATCTACGATATCTATTGGCCAGCAGTCGAACCTGGGTCATCCGATCGATCAGTCCACCCATCCGGCCGGTCAGGTCGGGCAAGCATATGCATGAGTCGTTACTCAGTCCATCCATCGGCCGCATCGAGCATCGGCCAGCATCGGCCTCGGCATGAGTGCGCAGGCAGAGCCCTCAGCTGAGGCTCAACTCAGCGCCTGAGCCATCTCGAGACAGACCAGGACTGGTGACTAGCCAGTGACTAGTGGCTACCTATGGCCCAAACGTAAGCCTCAGGCCTCAGGCACGATGGAAGCCCACAGAGTGGAGGCTCCTCGGAAGCCTCGGTCCACGTTCACCGCCCGGGTCGCAGGGGGCGCAGCTGCGCACCGCGCCAGTCCGAGGCAGCCTCCATGGGACTGAACGAATGCACCGCTCCATCTTGGATCTCAGTATCTCACTGGTTGAGTTCAACATGTTCAACGTTCACGCGTCACGCATCACGTTCACTGTCGGCTGCCCAGCGGCGCAGTGCCAAGCCCTCCAGGCCAGCGCCGTTGAACGTTCAACGTTCAGTCTCCCTCGCACTGGGCCTTCAGGCTGGGCGGACTAGTACGACAGTACGGACAGCGGTGGCAGCCGCAAAGACTGGACACTGCCTCTGCGCAGGCATCATGCATGGGGCGCCCGCAGCATCCCCTGTCCCACACGAGGCGCAAGCATCATGCACTGCATCATGCATGGGCGCCGTGGAGGCGACGGCCGAGGGGCCCCGGTCGTGTGCCAAGCACACTGCCCGGGCGCCGGGGCTGCGCCGTGCTGCGCAGTCCTGCGCAGGGCTGCGGTGCCGCCCGGCGGGTGCCAAGCGGCAAGCCACCCGGGGGTGGCACGGCGCGTGTGTGGGTGTGGGGGCGTGACGGGGGACGGCACAGGACGGCAGGCGATGGCGCGAGCGGTGGGTGCGGCGGCTCGGACGCGGGCAGAGTGCTGGGCGCAGCGGATGCACTGATGGGGTTGGGCGTGCGGGCTGTGCTGCGCTGCGCTTGCCCAGCCTGCAGATGCAGATGCAGATGGCGCATCGCACGACCGCCCGCCTGGTTAAGCACTTGCCTTGGCACTAAGCACTAAGCGAAGCCCAGGCTAAGCCCCGCACCCACTCGCAGCCGCTTCGCTCCGACGCTGTCTGCTCCCCCCGTCTGCTGCTCCCCCCTCACTAGCACTAGCCACTCCGCCACGCTCGCCCGCGTTGGGCTCCTCGTCCTCGCCTGCTGCTCCTCGGCTCCTCCTCTCCTCTCTCCCCACCCGCCACCCGCAGCATGGCCCTCGCCTACGCCCTCTGGCCCGTCTGGGCCAAGATTGTCGGCCCCATCCTCGCCCTCCTCGCCTGCATCCTTGCCCTCGCCCTCTTCTGCCGCCCTGTCCGCCGCCTCGTCGTGCACTGCACCCGCGTCCTGCTCAACGGCAAGCACCCCCTCCGCTGGCTCGCCGGCCTGCTCTTCGGCATGGCCCCGCCCCTCGTCTGGACCTTTGCCTTCAAGCAGGCCCGCCACATCCCCGACCACATCCGCCCCACTGTGCGTTTTGTTTTCTCCCCCCCCCCCCTCCCTGGCCTCGCCTGACCCCTGCCCCCCCCTCCCTTCCCCCCCCTTCCCTTACCAGATCCACACCGACGTGCTGCCGTGCTCGAGGCCAAGATGCTCTCGACGGCCGGCGTGTGGTGAGCACGCTGCTGCTCGTTCCCTTGGCGCTTGTGCTGCACATCCGCGCTCGCCAAGCCAATGGCGGTGGCGCCGGTGCGCTAGCCTGGCCCGCGGCCGTGCTGTGTTTCCCGTGGGCTTGCGCGTGCTGAATGAGCTGGCGTTGGGTCTGGACCCGGCCCAGTGCTGGACGTGGTGGCGTGGCTGTTTTATGGCGTGTTGCATTTCGCCTCGCCGTTCCTGGTAGGCTGGTGGCTCTGGTTCTTCGCGCCGCCCAGTGCGGCCAACGTGTTTGGCTGGTGCCTTGGTCTGCAGAACTTGACAGGCTTGGCACTGCATTTGCTCAACCCACATGCGGCGCCGTGGTACTACGACACGTACCCACCCGGCACGGTGCCTGACTATTCCTTCCCGGCAACGCGGCCGGGTTGGTACGGGTGGACCAAGTGCTAGCACGCACCTCTACACCGATGGGTTCCGAAAGGCCCCGTTGTGTTTGGAGCGATCCCGTCGCTGCATGCGGCGACGGCCGTGTGCTCGTCCTTGTTTGTAGCGCGCTACTGTGCCCGAGTGGCACGGGCTTGATGGCCCTCTATAACGGCCATGATGTTTTACTCGACGATGTACTTTCACCATCACTGGGCGATTGATTTGGCCGCTGGGAGTGCCTTGACGCTGCTCTTCTTTTCCGGCGCTGTCTTGGGCCCACTACGAAGAATTGAGCACCAGCATACGGCCCACCTCAGCACGCGCGGCATTGACCGTCTCCTACTTCGGGACCACCACCGCGTCGGCCGTATCGCTGAGCCATGCGGACCGGTCCAGCACCTTGCCCCCCTCCTCCTCTCTTCCCTTACCCTGCCTCGGCTTGAGCGAGCGACAGCACGCATGGCAGCCCATCCCGTCGGACATTCCTATGGCCGCGGTGGTACCTGTGTCCGCGGCGTCCGACTCGTCCTTGGTCCGCATGGAGCCTGTGGACCCACGAGCCAAGGAGCAGGACGGTCGGCGCCCTACCCTGCTCCCAGCTCGGCCCTCGACCCTGCCTCGGTACGCAGCAGCTCCGATTCTTCAGGAAGGACGTTGGGTGATGAGAATGATACAGCATGCATGTGTCGGCCGCCTCCGTTTGGCCTACCCCTGCCCCCACCCCCCCACCCCGCCTCCCCCTGTACGTTACGTTGTACGTTGTACTTTGCAGACTGGGCCTCCCCCTGCACCTGCCCTGCGCCCTTTTCTCTTGGGAGGCGCCTGGAACCGTTGCGCGTTGCGCGTTGCACGTTGCACGTTGCGTCCCGCCCTGCCCTCCTCTTGCATCTTCCCTTGCCCTCATCCCCCGGGACACGACGTGGCTTGCGATACCTAAGACCTAAGCATTGGGTATTTCAACACTGTTCCCACCACCGATATACCTCCTCACTACTCACTCCTCCCCCCCCCCGCGCCTCGTTTCCTCAGGCCTCATCACCCCCCCCGGTTGGCTGTGCTGGGCTGTACTGGCTCACCGCCCCCATCCGCCATCCGCCCCCCCCCTCCCCCCCTGGCCCCTCTTACTGATAATCCTCCCCCCTCCCCTCTGCGCACGTCTTCCCCCCGCTCCCTTCCTCCTTTTTCCTTACCCTGCGCATTCCTTTCGCTCGTACGCGTTGCCCGTTTCTTAATGCACCCACGTTTACGGATGTAGAAGCCACGTCCCGGCCTTGTGCGTGCCTAGTGACAAGTGACGCGTGACGAGTGACGAGTGACGCGGCCTGGTCGGCCTCGTGGGAACTCATATGTGGGATGTGGGAAAGGCGTGAGCGCGACGCAGCCCAGACTTTTTTTCAGACGAGCACGGGCAAGGCCCACGCCGAGGTAGAGGTTGGATTTTGGCAGAGGGAAGAGGTTGCGCATCATGCATCCCCCCCCACCCCCGGTGTGCCGTCCCCCGCTCCCCCGGTCCCCTGGGCCCGGTAGGGCGGTGTCTAGGCCGTAGGAAAGCAAGCCGTCGTAACGCGTACCTGGAGCGCCGTTGACTAGTCAACCCACACTCCACACTCCGCAGCTCTCACGTCGTACGTCGTACCTATTACCTCAATGACGACGGCAGATTGCGGCAGACTGGGTAAGTAGCATGTACATGTACTGTACTACATGGACCAAGCCAACCCCGTGCTATGGAATACCTACCCTACCGGACCGGGCTTCTCGTTTCTTTCGTTCGGATGCAAATGGTATTTTCTGATAGAGACGTCGTACACCTTCTTCTTCTTCTCCTTCTCCTCCTTCCCCCTCTTCGTTTTCCGTTTCTGTCATTTCCAATTTTCCCATTTCCAATTCGTTTTCCCGTGCCCCCTTTCTTGGCAGCAGGTTGGACTTGGCGGAGGGGCTGGACCGTGGCCGGTGACCTTCGTGGCCGGTATCGAGTATCCTTGGCACGCTCCCACCACACCACATACCACACACCACATCACATCACATCACCACGCAATCCTCCTGCTTCTGCTTCTTGGGCTGGAAGCCCATTTCGGAAAACGTGTTGTACCTGACGCCGGTGCTGGGAGGTGCCAGTCAGGTCCTGGTCCGACCCAGACCCAGACCCAGACCCAGACCCAGACCCAGACCCAGACGCGGGGGGGCAGCGCCCATCGAAACGGTCCGTCCGGCGTTAGCTGCACTCGCACCTGGGCCGACCGACGGGCGCGCGCGTCCGGCTCCGGCTCCCGCTCCACGACCGTACCGTCTTCCCCCCCCGCGGCCTGGGCCATGGACAAGGTCTGTTTGCGTCGCAACGGTTCTTGTTGCCACCCCGTGCTGCCCGCACCGGGTCGCACGGGGGGAGGTGCGTGCCGGCGACCCCGCCGGCCGGAACGGGGGTGGGAGCCGACGGGAGCGCCGGCCCGGGCGCCGGTGCGGATGCGGGTTCGGGTGCGGGCGCGTGAGTAGCGGAAGAGTAGCGTGCTTGAGATTCCGGGTTGGACTGCGGGGGTAGAGGATGGGCACGGGCCTGTTCCTGTGCGGCTTGGTCGTAGGCAGGAGTTTGGTCGCGACGCTGGCCCGCGGCCTTGGTGCGGCGGGCAATGGTGCGTTGGGCGGCGAGGGTACGGGATCGCTGGATGGTCGCATTGACATTTTGTTGGTGTTCGTGGCGCGAGAGGGTTGCGGGGACGCTGCGCCAGGGGCAAGGGTGGGCTGGGTGGGAGCTTGCAATGCGCGCAAGCGTTCTTTGGCATCGGGATTCCTGGGCTGCAGCTTGGGTGTACCAGCGCGTAGCGGTCACTACATCTTTTGTGCATCCCACCCCGATTTCGTGTAGCCCAGGGCAAACTGCGCCGAGCTCAGGTTTGCCGCAGCAGCCTTCTCGGCAAACGAATAGGCTAGCGATTCGTTAATGTCAAAGCACTTGTCCGCGCCACAGAGGAACCACTTGCTCAGCGCCATTCCGCCTCGGCCACACCACCCTGCGACGCTAGGCTGTACCACTGCACCGACAACAGCGGCTCATACGGTAAGTCCAACCGAGCATTTTCGTACGCCCATCCCATCTTGTACTGTGCCTGGGCGTAGTGGAGGTACGCGGCGCGTTCAATGAACTGGGCTGCTTCCATCTCGAGCGTCCGACCACTCCCACCCTGCGCCACCGACGCCTGCAACAGTTCAGGCGCAATGGCCAGCGCCGTAAACTCTTGCGCGAGAAGCATGCCGTAAATATAGGCTGGTTGGGGAACGTCGAGGGTAGCTTGCAATGCGGCCTGACGAAGCAATGACAGGGCACGACGGTGATCCGGTACCATATCCAGCTGCCCCATCAAGCAAGCCATGGCAATGCGGTATTGACATCCCACGTCGGCCTCGGAAATGCCCTTCTCATAAGCCACCTTGGCAAGCGCATAATCTTTCAATCCTTCGTAGTCGCGCCCAATCCGCGCCCACCCCGTCGCACACCTGTTCCGCGCCGCAAGCTCGTAGTCGGCAAAGGCCTGACGCAGACTTCGGCGAACTGGCGCGGGAACATGGTTCCACTCGCGCGCAGGTCGCCGCGGACCAGAAACGCTTCGGCCTGGACGGCAGGCGGGATGCCCTGGCCGTCGGTAAGACGCAAGACCTGAAAGGAGCAAGGCAGGCGGGGGGGAATCCATAGGTCAGCACAATGTCCCCACTGAATGCGCTGAATCCACTAGGGTGACAAGGCGGGAATCATGAACAAACAACACGTACCCAAGCAGCCGCATCATCAATCATGCGCTCCACGGTGCGGTCGGCTCGGCGCGAGCCATCAACGTCGCGCTCGAGGAAGCGGATCAGGGAGGTGATCCAGCGCAAGACGCGTGCCGGTTCAGCCAGCGCCAGCGCTTTCTCCCGCTCCGTCACGAGGGCGGGGAGATCGGGCAAGGGGCAGTGAGCTGGGCGTTGGACGAGTCGGGTTCGGCAGAAGGAGCTTCTTCGGGATAGGGGTTGGCCAGGGCAGGGGCGGAAGCGGCGGCGGGCACGGGGGGGTGGGCTGCGGGGTGTAGGCAGCGGCGGAGGGGAAGAGCAGTAGGCAAGCGCGGGCGCGGGCGGCGGCGGCGGGGGGGGAGCGTAGCGAGCGTAGGCGTGGTGGGCGATGCTGCCGTCGCTGACTGTGCGCGGCATGGGCTGTGGTGGGGGGGGCGGGGCGGCGAGGTGGCCGGGGTGCAAGGACGTGGATGCGTACCGGTGGGATGCGTACTGGCCGGGGCGCAGGGGCGGGTTGGCGGGGCCCGAGGGGGCGGAGGGCCGGAGGAGAGGCTGAGGCGCGCAAAGGAGGGGACGGGGGGCGTGGCCATGGCGGTGGGGGGGGGGGGGCAGAGAGGCGAGGAAAAAACGAGGATGTGCTGGGCTTTTCTACAAGTGGTGTGCCTGTGTGACGCAAGACGCAAGACGCCTGGCCGCCGATCGCCTGGGCAGCTGCGGGCGGCATGCAGGCGGCATGCAGGCACGCATCCGCAGCCGCCGCCACAGCGCCCGCCGCCGCCCACACTGGCCCCGCGCCGCCCATCCACCGCTGCGCACCGCCCAGCACCCCGCCGCACACGCCGCACACCGCACACCGCAGCACTCAGACGCAGGACCCGCATGCGGCACGACAGGCGCCTCTTTGCTTCGCCCACGGGCGCTTTTAGCTTTTAGCACCGCGCATCCATCCCCCCTCCTCCATCTCACGCCGCAGCCGCACGCGCACTCGCCTCCTCCTCATCCATCCCCGCCCCCTACAGCGAAACAATCCCGTCATACACGTCTCTACGCCTGTCGTCGCGTGGCTGCGCAGAGCCAACGCAGACGGTTACCAATGGGGAATACGCATGCAGTGTTGGATGCACAGGGCAGGGTACATGGGTAGGCAGAGGATGCACACAACAGCCACAAGGCGGCAGGGAAGAGGCGATGAGGTAGAGATCGGAATCGGAGCGGGGGGCGCAGGGTGCTGGGCAGCGGTTGGATGCAAGCTCCAGACGTCGGCAGGATGTAGGAAAGGGAGCGATAGGGGGGGGAAGTACAAGGCTAACATGTAGCAGGCGGTCCACCTTGGCAGAGCAGGTCACATCGTGACATCGCCAATACGATCACCAGTGGAGCACGTGGGTGGAACAGTGGTAGCCGGAAGGATGCTTGAAGAGGTAGTCCTGGTGGTACTCGTCGGCGGGGAAAAAGTCTTGGGGCCGACGCTCTTCAATGAGCGTAACAATCTTCTCGCCCTTGGGGTCAAAGTGCTAGGAGGCAAAGCAAACGAGTTTGTCAGTCGCCAACACCGCGTGGTGGCGAACAAGAGGGGAGGGGGAGGAAAGGGAGGGGGCACAACGTACCTTCTTCTGAACTTCAGCCGTCACTTGGCGCGCAATGGTGAGCTGTTCCGGGGAGTGAGCCCAGATGGCGGAGCGGTACTGGGTCCCGCGGTCCTCGCCCTGTCTGTCGACAGTGGTAGGGTCATGTGTGCGGTAAAATGCTCAATCAACTGGGCGTAGGAAACCAGCGAGGGGTCGTAGACCAATTGGTACGCTTCCGCGTGGCCCGTTCGGCCCGTGCACACTTCCTCGTACGTGGGGGTGGGGTGGGAGGCACTGCCGCCAATAAAGCCCACCTCGCCACTCACCAGCCGCGGCCCTTGCCAAAGTGCTGTTCAAAGATAGGTGGCAGCCCCCAGTAGCAGCCGGCCGAGATGGTGGCGACTTCCGTGGTGGGCGGCGGGGTCGAAGGGGCGGCAGATGCAGACATGGCCGTGGTGGTACACAAGGGGGACAGAGAGGATGCGTAGGGGGAAAGGAACAGGGACCAAGGGGCGGGAGAGGAGGTGAACGCTCAAGGAGGCGCGAGGAGCTGTCTTTACAATATGGTGGAAGAGACAGCAGGAGTCGGGAAGAAGAAAAAAGCCCACAACGGAGATACAGCATGCCGGGGCTAAAAGGCGCTAACGGCCGCGTATCGTCTGCTGCCGTTGCGTGCCGCGGGCGAGCTGGAGCAGGCGGAGCCCTGCAGCCCAGGCACTGCAGCACTGCCAGCCAGACAGGACAAACAAGCATGCGTGCTCGGGCTGGGGGGCAGTGTGTTACGCGGGCCATGACGTGCTGGTACCGGGATGTCGATCATCGATCAGATCATCGATCACCGCAGGAATCCTCAGGCACCAGTACACTCCCCGCGTGCTCAGTTACTTATCACATTGCCCACAGCAAACCATCACGTCACGCATCGCATCACGGCTTGACTACCACCGACGTTTATTTGTTTCGATTATTTGAACGGAGCAAAACATGCATGAACCATGGTTGCCATGTACTACCGAGCGAGGTACACAAGAAACTTATACCCGCCGGCCTGAGCGCCTGCGCCATCCGTCAAGCTGATCGAGCTGATCTCGTATCTACTAACCGCGCCTACCCCCACTGCCTGCCCGGCACACCAAACAACCAGAAAGACAGCAAGGCCAAAGGCGGTTCAAATATATTTGAAGGGTTACCATCATGTATCCTCTCCAAGACCGTCCTCGTCGAGATAGATCAGCTCCCCACAGGCGATGGGGTGGATACCTCCCGATGCCTTCTCCAGCGGGGCAAGACGGGAGGCCAACAGGAGCTCACGGCCTGGGGCAGTGTCGTGGTAAATATACTCTTGGTGAGGGCGGTGAGAAAATCAACGAGAAGCGGTCGCATTCGAGGACCGCACGTAGGAAGGGCTGGGTCCACCCGGATAGACCTGCCCCAACTCCTGTCTGAATGTGCCAATCAAAGCAGCAATTTTGTCCAAGTCCACCACGGTGCGGTTACTGTCCGTCACGTCGGTGAGGGTAGCGCCCGGCGGTACCACTGGGTGGGTAGGATGAGGTGTATACTATAACTCTCTCGTCTGTGGGCCAAAGGCATCGCTCCAACGATCGCCCCGAATAGCTGGCTTCTCCCCACTCAGCTGGGAATATCATCGCCCAACGGGGTGGAGTCTATCGTACGGATGGTCGAGAGCATGACAACGACAGGCAGGGAGATCGATGTGGAACTGTGGGCGACTTCAACCACGTCGCCATGCTCGACTTTACCAATGCCTTCAACACTGTGCGCCGTCGCACATCCGCCAAGGTGCTCCACAGCTTCGCCCCCATCTCCTCTCGTTGGGTCGAAGGATCTATGGTATGTACCCCCACCCAGCTTTGGGTTGCGTCGGGCGGAAATGAGACAGGCCTTCTGTCGGAAGAGGGCGTTCGGCAGGGCGATCCCCTCGCCGCCTTTTTTCTTCTCCATTGCAGTGCGGCCCGCGCTGGAGAAGTTGGAAAGGGATCTGCCGCCGGGGCAAGTGGTGATGGCGTACCTGGACGACATTACGATGTTCGGACCAGAGCCAGGCATTACCGGCCTAGCTGCGGAGATTTTGGAAAACGACGCGTCACAGGCCTCAACATCAACCTAGCAAGTTTGGTGCGTTGCATGAGGCAGTGCGGAAGCCCATTCTCCAGCTCATACGCTCCATCCCCGACACCCACGTCCGCAACGAACCTATGGTGGAGGAAGAGGAGGGGACGAGGCGCGGGAGGAGGGCACTGTTCACCGACTACCGCGTGATGGGGCCCGGAGCACTCGGAGGATCAGGAATGCAGGTAGACCACACGCTGCGCGACACGGGATCGCAGGAGGCGCAGAGCGCGAACCGGAGGGTGGTACATGAGAGCACCGCGCCGCCTTCGGAACTCCGGGAGAAGGAGCTGATTCGGCTGCTGGAGCAAGCAGAATGCGACAAGAACGTCAAGCACCAAGGACGCACTCAAGCGCCGTTTCCTGGTCTTGACGACGCGAGGATACTACTGCTCCAAGACAGCGGGCAAAAGATGCTTGGGCACTGGAAGTCTTTGGTGTAACAGTCGGGGCTAAACGAGGGAGACCAAGGTCTTGTCAGAGGCGGGGGAAAGGCAGAGATCGTTCGGGGAGGAAACAGAAGGCATCAGGCAGAGAACAGAAGCAAAAGGGAAGGGAAGAGCGAAGAGACACGGATGCAGAATTGGAAATTGGAGCGAGCTTAGTCATTCGGTGACATTTGGCTAATACTGACTCTGAATGGAAGTGGCTCCTCGCTCGGATGTCTACCACGTCCATCCGTATCCACACGCGCTACCTCGGGTATGGGAACGGATGGCGGGCACCGGAGGGTCCTGATCTCCTGGCGATTCCCCCGGTTCTTTAAGCGGGGTTGGCGCTACCAAGCAGTACACGCAAAGACGAACGGGTCGGTTTAGGCGTAGCGTTTTTTGTCCCAGACTTAAGCTCTGCCAACGATATATGGATGCAGAAGAGAGCTAGACTCAAGGGGATGCGAAGCTTATGCCTGGCGGGGCGTGTGGGTCCGGCCCCATAGAGCTGCTGTTAGTCGCCACCCCCTCCTCGGATTGCCCTATTCTCCGCCTATTGTTTTCGGTGGTAGGGATTTAGAGGGGAGAGGTGGGGGCTGGCGGAGGCGGTCTTCACTACATTTACTACTAGTCTGGGTTCAACACGTTCAATGTTCACTAACTTGGTCTCATTAAACACTCTGGTGGCTCTGCCCGCAAGGCTGACGATGATCGGTCTCCAGCCACCATGGCCACTACGCGTTATGCATTTTAGTGCTTCTTGACAGCACTTGCATCTTAGCCAGTTTGCTGAGCGCTGAGGCTGAGCGCTCAGACTGAGCGCTGAGTATCCTTACTATCACAGTGCCGTAGGGTGGCTACCAGGGCGCAGGGCCCATCCTCCGTCCACCTGTGGCATGGAAATGATGATGTCGATGATGGGGTTCTAGCAGGTTATTACAGCTGGCTTTGCGCGCTATGGGATGAGCGTGAGCAATGTCTATTGATATTGATGCCAGAGCTGTTAGTTCCAGCAGCTCTATACACAACAGTCTGTTTTGGTTTTTGTAAGGTCGTGACGCTGTGTTTGGGGTACGCTGTGGATATCCCTCTCTGTTCTCTCTCCTTCTTTTGGTGCCGTTGCCTCCCCCATGAAGGTCACAGACAGGGGCAAGTGACCATGACTAGTGACTAGTGACTATAGTGAATAGTACGAGGACGGAGTGAGGCCTGAGGGCTTGAGTAGGGTGTAGTGCACAGTGTGAGCGTGTGAGGCAGGAGCAGACAGGGGCAGTGCCGACGGCAGGATCAGCCAACTGCGCTGTGTTTAACGTTTAATCGTTGTCTTATTGGCTCCGCCGCGGGGTGCACGTTGCACCGGGCACCTGTCCCACGCCCCTCTGTCACAAGTGACGTCACTTGTCCCACTATGAATATGGCATGTGACATGTGACATGTGCATTCAACATTCACCGTGTTCATAATACGTTAACGTTTAACCTCGTTTAACGGTTCACCTCACCGCCCTAACCCAAACCGACCCCTACTGAGGCCCTGACCTCTGAGGTCAGGCACAGTCCTCCCCGGTGTCCCGGATCCCACTGTCCTACTCGCTTTCCCCCCTACCTTGCCCTACCTTGGGCCTTACCCCGTCCTCCCCATCTGACTGTCTCTCTCTCCGTAGGGCGTACAGCAGTATGACAGAAGTTAAGCCCAGTACCACTGGTGTTCTTAGCTCCTCCCCTTGGCCCGCAATCCCATGATGCATAATCATTAACCACAGCCGAGAGGGGCATTGGGTAACACCGTTGTGTCAGGTGCACGACCGTGCGATACGCAGGGCAGTCTGCCTCTGCACAGCCGTAAGTATACCTTGGCACCTGGTCTGGCCTATCTTACCTCGCCTTTCCGACCGCTTGTGGCTGCTGAGGTCTACCAAGCCAAGCCAAGTCAAACCCGCTAGCGAGCTACGGACGAGGTGGCGCTTACCTCCCCCCCTCGTCGCGCGAGAGCCGAGAGCTAAAAGAGACAGCATGGATGAAAGTGTGCGCGCGTAGGAGTCCAAGCAGCAACCGGCAAGAGCAACTGGCAAACGGAGCCAACAAGGCCCAAACAAACAAAAAGTCCATCGATCCCGTCCGTCTGTCCGTCCATCCATCCGTCCATCCGTCCGTCCATTGTCATCAGTCCAATGTGGCGTCCTCCAGCTCGTCCGCGGAGAAACTTTCCCTGGAGAGGTGGGAGGAAGTACGAGCCTGACCCTGGGCGTCCTCTTCGATCGGTTCGCCGCTGGGCACGGCTGCCTGCCACGGCGGCTGACCAGGGAGGGAGAAGGAGCCCGCGACGCTCGATCGGCCATGGGGCAGACCGGCATGGTGAATGGGGATGGTGGACACGTGGGTCTGGGTCTGGGTCTGGGCATGGGCATGGGCACAGGACAGCGGATCGTACGCATGCGCAAAGGGAGAGGACGAAGAGGGAAGCAACGCCGTAGCAGCTCGGCAGTGGGGGACGACGAGAGGAACGAAGGAGGGTCAAGAGAGACGGGGTTTGAGGTAGGCGCTGGGGTGGAGGTTGGGGCGGGAACGGAGGTTGGGTCGGAGGCCGTGGCCGTGGCCGTGGCCGTGGCCGAGGTGGAGGTTGCGGTTGGGGCCGAACATGTCGGCCGAGGCGGGGGCACAACGGAGCCATCTCGTCGGGGGGCAACTCATCTTTGGCGGCAGTCAAGTCCGGCTTGGTAGCCTTCGCAAAGCTAAACCCTGCTGCTTGGACGTCGTGCGGGGAAGAGGGCATCGTAACAGCGTCCGACACATCGACCGTTCCTGCGCCGAGGACTTGCGGGGTGGCAATCTGCTGTCCCACCTCACTGTCCGTCGACTTGCCTGCTTGCTTCAGCGCGTAATCGCCCGAGTCAAAGTACTTGCGCTCCTTGAGGCGCTGTTGCAGCCACGGTTTCTTACCGGGTAGCTTGCCGCCGTAGCGCGCCGCCAGCTGGGCTTCTTGCGCTGCGAAGGGGGTCTGGGATGGAGAGAGGGGGGAGGTAAGCGGCGGGCCGAGGGGGCGAGAGGGAGGAGGTAGGGAGACGTACAGCCATGGATGAAGGGAAGGGGCAAGCGGGGGCAGGGCCAACGGCGGCGTGGGCTTGATGGGGGGGAGGCAGAGCAGAGGAGAGGGCGAGGGCGAGGGCGAGGGCGAGGGCGAGGGCGAGGGCGAGGGCGAGGGCGAGGGCAAGGACCGAGGCAGAGGCAGCAGGACGGGTGGCAAGCTGGCCACAGGAAACGGACTGGGCTGGGCGCGGCGAGAGATTATAGAGGCTGGGCTCGGGGCTACGGCGTAGCAGCGCACAGCAAAGATGCGTTGGATATTGGCAGGTGTCCATCTGCATCACGCGTCCCACGTCATATTCATATTCATACTTGGCCAGCCCAGCGCCCCACGCGTGAGGCGTGAGGCGTGCGGGTGCAGGGCCCGTGCTGACACTGGCGCTGCGCTGCGCTGTCCAGCGGCTGGGGCAGTGGGGGCCTGGGGGCGCTACCCTGCAACCCGGCAGGCACTAGTCACTAGTCACCGGTCAGCCCACCACACCACGCCCTGCGCCCTTTTTCCGCCTGGCTTGGGCCACTGCGACATGCGACACTCCCCGGCCCAGCCGCCAGCCACGCGTCACTATCACTAGCGTCACTAGCCAGCGCAGCGCCTGCTACTGGTTCTCTTTGCTAGCTACTGGCTGCTCGAGACGTTCCTTTCTGTCAGAACCACCATTTCCATGCCATCATGACACAGGTGCAAGGTGCAATTTCAGCCATCCCGCTTGCAGCTTGCCATTTCTTCCGGCGAATGTGGAACCTTTCAGCTTTCCCCAGCCGCTGTCCCTCTCTCCACCTATCTCCCACGTCCCATGTGGCATCTACTCTATCTACCCCCGCCCCGCTACCCAGCACAGCCCTCATGTAGGTGTACACTGGCATATGTATGCTACAAGCAAGCCCAGCCAAGGGCCTTTTGGCGCCCCGCATCAGCCGCGTTCGCCGCGGGGCCGACGACAGCGAACAAACCAACCGCCACCGCCTAGGACCACCGCCTAGGCCCACCGCCTAGGACCACCGCCTAGGCCCACCGCCTAGGACCACCGCCTAGGCCCACCGCCTAGGCCCACCTACCTCCGCCCCGCCGCGGCGACACGAGCTTCTTTTTGGGCGAGAAGCGCGCCGAGGCCAAGCCCAGCAACGCATCCACCGCCGCACCGTCCCTGTCGCCGGGACCTGTACCTGTACCTGCGCCTGCGCCTGCGCCTGCGCCTGCTGGCGCTCGCGCTTCCACTGGCGCTTCCACTGGCGCTTGCGCGTCCGCTTCCGTGTCCGCATCGGCTCCTTTGGGCGTCGCACCATGCGCCGTCTCGTCCGTGGGAGGAAGCGGGACGAGGGTATCAATGTCCACGGGTTCTGCGCGGTCCCAGTCGGCAAGCAAGCGCGTAAGTGGTCCATGCGAGCGCCTGGGCCCGCGGCAGCGGATTGGGCGCGCCGGAGTGCCTGGTGGGCGTCGTCGGAGCGGTCCGGGGTGTGGAGGTACAAGCATCCGAGGTTGAACCACGGTTCGGGCAACGTGGGTGCCAGTTGGGCCGCCTGGGCCAGGGCAAATAAGCTGTCTTCAGCTTGGTTGGTGTGGTAGTACAGTACGCCGATCGCGGTCCAGATCCGCGCGTCTTGTGGCGCAAGCCGAATGGCTTGTTGGTACGCTGAAAACGCTTCGGTTACCTGGTCGTGCTCGGCGTGCAAGCGGCCAGAGAGGTAGGCTGTGCGGGCGGCCAGGACGGGATCAGGGTCGATGGGCGCACCTTGCTGCGCAGCAAGGATGTGCGTCCTGGCCTGGTCCAGGTCCAGCAGGCCCGTGTAGCGGGACAGGTAGAGCGAGGCCAGAGCTTGATGAGCTTGCAGCTGGGTCGCGGGCGAGGCGGTCAACGCGCGCTCCAACGCGTCCCGCGCCGAACTACACTCCTCCGCCAGCGCATACACTTGTCCCAGTTCCAAGTACACGTCGCCCCTGGTTAGCTGGGCCGGCGGCGCGTCGACGAGAGAGAAAGGCGCGGACACTCTCGGGGTACATGCCTTGTTGGCGATAGAGTAAGCCGAGACGATACAACACCTCGGGAAGGTGAGGGAAGCGTGCGGGGCTCGCGAGCACGTGACGTATCCTCTCGTCCTCCCTGTCTTGCGACTGGGTGACAAGGGCCACGACGTGCTCCAGTGCCTGTTGGGCGTACTCGAGCGAGCCATAGCGCTCGTACAGCATGCCGATCGGGTACCACAGTTCGGGTACGTCGGGGTCCGGCAGCAGACGCAGAGCTTGTTGGTACGCTTCGTACGCGGGCTTGAGCTGGTCCAAGGTAAGGTACGCGTCGCCTAAGATTTGATACGTTGCGCCTTCGTCCGGCGCGAGGGAGAGGGAGGTGTGAAGGGCGGTGATGGCGTCGTCTGGCTGCTGGCCCAGGTCGAGGTACACGCGTCCCAACACACGGTAGGCCGCTGCAGACTGTGGGTCGTGGCGCAGCGCATGCTGCACTGACGCCAGCGCATCTTTCGGCGCGCCCTCTCCGCCAACAGCGACAATGGCCGAGGCAATCGCCAGCCAGGTATCGACGTTGGCGCGCGTCAGCTGCTGGGTCAGCCGGGCCACGTGGCTCGACGCCGAGGGCGGGCGGGCAGGACTGGGTGGGGGGGCGGGGCGCATGGGCATGGGCATGGGCATGGGCATGGGCATGCGGGCGCCCAGGGGCATGGACATGTGCGTCTGCAGGGCCATGGGCATGGGCATGGGCGTGGACATGGACATGGACATGGACATGGGGGCGCCGGGGGGCGGTGGGAGGGGGCAAGTGGGTAGGGCATGGGCGAGCGGGGCTGTTTGCAGGCGAGGAGCGGGGGCGGACGGCGGCGGAGGATTGCGGCTCAAGTGGGCCGGAAGGAAGAAGGTGACGCGTGACGGCCACCAGGGAGGAGTGTGTGAGACGCAGGACGCACCAGGCACTGCGTACCGCATAACGCATAACGTTGCTGTGCGACAGACAGCCGAGAGGCTCGCATCGCCGCATGTCTCCACACGCCGCCTGTTGCAGTGCGAGGGTGCCGGGCATTGGAACTGTGTCCTCCCCCACCTAGCCTGCAAGCTGCACGCACGCCCACGCACTGGCGCTGTGGTGGTGCGCGAGACAAAGACAAAACGCGGCGGCGCTGGTGCATGATCATGCTCATGCATCATGATGCTACGTACACCCTGACATGTGACACGCTGCCACACTGCCACACTTCCGCTTTCGGCTTCAATTTCCGATCTCAGAATCCCAGAGCTAGAGGCGCCACCGAGTAACACACCGAGACCACCTCGCCAGTCTTGGCTTTAGGCCTTAGGTCTGCTCCTTCCTGTCTTCGGCCGCTGCCACCCAGCCGCAGCCGTGGCCATCAGCTCCGCCCCACCCATGGCTGTCACCACCGCGCCGCTGTCCATCCCATCTCCATCTCCCTCTCCGTCTCCATCTCCTGCCGAGCTCGACGCCAGCGACGTGTTTGAGGATGCCTTGGGCAGCATCTTTGGTCTGTCCCAGCCTGCCGAGGGCAGCGCCCATGCTCATCTCGCCTTTTCCCATCCTGCCCTCGCCCACGACCTGCACTTTTCCGTCCCCGACGTCGATGCTGCCAACACCAAGATTGCGGCGCAGTACCAATGGGCCAGTGGGCGGACCATGGCCCAGCTCTTGGCCGACGTGCACCTTGGCCGCGGCCGCGAACTCACATCGCTTCCCCCGCCCCACGCCCACATCCGCACCGCCCTCGACGTGCGCTCCAAAGCCGTGCTGGAACTAGGCTCGGGCACCGGCCTGCCCAGCCTGGTAGCCGCCCAGCTCGGAGCTTCTCTCGTACGTCTCCGCGCCCTGCATTGATCTTTGCTCGCTGTTGCGCGTAGCCGGGGTTGGAACGCGGGATGCCCCCCCCGATCCATCTCCTGCCCGATACCGATGGCACTCCCTCACTAACCATCTGTTTTTGTGGGATGTGTGTGTGTGGGACAGAGCCTGGCAACAGACTACCCGGATGAGAAGCTTCTTGCGTGCTTGAAGGCGAACGTGGACCGCAACCGACCAAGCGGGACCCGCGCCGAGGCGCAAGCGCTGCTGTGGGGCAACGAGGAGCAGATGCAAGCCGCGCGCGGCTGGACCCAAGGGCGGGGGTACGACCTAATTCTATGCTCGGACGTGCTGTGGATGACATCGGCGCACGAAGCGCTGCTGACTACGCTGCTCGCGCTGCGCGCCCCGAGGCAAGGTCCTGATCATCTCGGGCTTGCACACGGGACGACGACCGCTGGCTACGTTTGTCGCGCTGGCCGCGCAGGCGGGGCTCGTGCCGGACCGGGAGGCGCCTGCGCAGGGCGTGTGGGAACGGTACCTGGCGCCGGGGGGTGAGGTGCGCTCCGTGGGCTGGCGCGGCGACCCGGACCTGCCGCAGTGGGACGGCAGCAGGCTGCGCCTCCCGCCCGCCCAGACGGCGCGGCCAGCGCTCGAGCCCGAGTACGACGAGCGGGCGCACTGGAGTGTGTGTGGCTGCTGGAGCGGGCGCAGGTCACGTGAGCGCAATGCACGGTGGCGCCAGCAGACGCAGCGGGCATCAGTGTTGGCGTTGTACGTAGGACGTAGGAGTACTGCCTGAGAGTACTCGATCTCTACTTTCTATATCGAGCGGTGGTGCAAAGAGTAACCGTGGCACAAGGCGGAGTGGTCGATCGATGATCGGTGGTCCAGAGGTGGCAGGCTCGATATCAGACAGGCGTGAAGGCAAAGGGGTGAGCCACAAGTTTTCAAGCAACACTTGCATGAAGGAAAGGAGACGAGAGAGAGAGAGAAGGGAGATGGAGCGAGCAAGGCGTGCGCGCGGCCTGCGAGAGGAACTCTTTCGACCGGCTAAGCGAGAGCGCCGTCACCAATCCACCGAGGGGTGCAGGGGAAGCCTAGTGCTGCCCCCCCAACAGAAGCAAGCGGAGGCTGCGAAGACACAATTAAGAATATCATGAGTCCGATAGCACTTCCTCGTACTCAATACTCGCTGCTTGTCACGGGCTGCGGCGGACACCAGATGGTCCGACCCAAGCTAAGGCCCGCCTGCTCCACACATGCCCAGTAGAGCATGCTCCGCAGGCCAACCGAGTGTGATGCCTGCATGAGCATGATGGTTGTGGCTAAATTATAGGTATCGTGGCCGAAGGGCCATGCTCCGTGCGACAATAGTCGCCTCCCCACCCAAAAGCCCAAGTCGGCTGGCCCAAATAACTAGGCCGCTGAGCTTCCAGTGCCGTGGCGACGTCTGTCGGCCCGTCCCCGTTTCCTTTTCCTTTCTCGGTCGCGCCTGCGGCGACCAACCCCGCTTTTGACGGCATGTCTTCCTTTCTACCACACACCCCCCTCTTGTATCCGTTTCCCTTTTGATCTTGCCTGTACCCCTGGTCCATGGGATCCTTTCCCCCACTTTCCATTCTCGTCCGTCGTTCCCACCTACCCTGTCCGACTCCTGCCCTTTTCCAGCCAATTGATCCAGTACAGGCAGCTCCTCTTGTTAGCGTCCGACATCCCCTCCGACCTCGTCTTCCAGCCCTTCGTCAGTTCAGTCGCGCGAGCCCTCTTTTGGTTCGCGGCGATCCCAGTCTCAGTTGAGGCAGTGTTTGTCCCCCTCTGCCTCCTCCCGTCCCTAAGTCCCGGAGGCTTCAGACACGTTACTACGGGCCCAAGCCGGTGCAGACGCAGTCTTGCCATACGAGCAGCCGCCCCACCAAAGGCATCTCCTCGTCCCTAGCTCCGCTCGGATACACCAACCAGCCCAAGCCCGATGAAGAAACTACTGTCGTGAGTCGACCTACCGTCGCCTAAGGGATTGTACTATACCCCAAAGCCCCAGGACGGGCCCCCTGGCGGCGCCCGCCCGTGACACTGCTAGGCTGGGGCGCGAGCTGCGCCTATAATCGCCTGCCGCCTGAGAATGCACCCACCACACGCCCATATGTACATAGTACATTAGTACATAGCCCCTTGCTACACCTGCCGCCGGCCCACGCCGCCCCGCTCGACGACAGCACAAAAAGTGTCCAGCATGTCTGTCTCCTCCTCCCCCTCTTCCTCCACCACCACTTTTCCCTCCTCTTGATGCAAGGCACGCTAGAGGAGGAACTGAACCTGCTGCGCCAGCTGTACCAGCTGCGCCAGCTGCGTGGCCACGATGAGGAGTGCCTCCGGCGCCTCGAAGTCAAGCGTGACCGCGATGAGGAGCGCTTCCCGCGCCTCGAAGTCAAGCGTGACCGCAATGAGGAGCGCCTCCGGCGCCGGGAAGTCGAGTATGCCCAGGCCCAGTTCAGCTTCGATCAGCACCAGCAGCAGATCGAGCAGCGTTTGTCCCGCCTGTCCGCGATTCAAGCCGATGGGCAGCGGCAGTTGCCCGTCGAGCAACACGCACGGACACGCCAACGCGTCGTCGAGCGCATCCACACCGAGAAGAAACCATTACTGCCACTGAAGAGATCCTGCACCACTTGTCCGACGCCTCCATGCCCAACTCGAGACAGATCCATCTCGCCAGAGATACCCGCCGCCCAGGCACAGGAGAAGCTACCCCTCCTGGACAAGGCGTTGGAGCGGTACGATCCCCCTCCTGGCTCTTTCCCGCCCACTGGTAAGCCCCATCCCCCCCTCACGATCGGAAGGGCGTGCACCTTGCTGACAAGATGCAAGTCCCCGAATTGAAGCGACAAGAGGTGCCCAAGGTATCGGGCACGCTTACTGCAAAGTGTATACGGTGAGTGGGATTGAGCATGTTGGCCCCAGTGTCGGTCCCGAGAAGCGTCGACGTTTTTTGAGATGCGGGCCAACAAGGGCCCAAGCCACAAGACCGAGCCCTGCCTTGGACGAGATGGGGGTCGGGGTGGAGGTGTAAGCCCGTCGGATCCGCTCAGTCAACTGCAGGTCACGTTGGAGAGCGTGCAGTACGTCGAAGTGATCGTGTACGACCAACTCGTGGGATCCGACAGCGCCCCCCCGTCCCCCACGGCGGTTGCAATCGGATGGATCTATTTGGCGGATGTGCTAGAAATACAGCGGAAGCGATCGATGGACTATGTGGTGGGCGTCAACTCGGGCAAGAATGGAGAAGCCCGAGCCTACCATCCTGTTTCCTGCTCGAACCGGTGGGCGCACGAATTCAGATCAGCCTCTACATTAAGCAGAGAGGCGCTTGGGCCGCAACGCCGTGTTGTTTAAAAAACCTGCCCCGGTCGGGCTGATTCAGGGCCGACACGGGCACAGTTTGTGGCTAGCACCAGTTTCGCTCGCATTGTCTGCGCGCTCTGTGGACAAAAGAACAAGGACGCTCAAGTGCAATGTTCTCGCTGCTCGTACGGGTGCCACGAAACGTGTGTAGAGCAGGTCTGGGTCCCTTGCTTTGCTTCGACGGTGACCGAAGAGGAAAAGCGGTTTGTCAGTCGCTTCAAGTCCCCTCACGACTTTGAACCACCAAATGGTGATGCTCGGCAGGACTGGTGCGCCCACTGTGGCAAGCGGAGTGTGCCAAAGCGTCCTCAAGGGGAGCAAGTGCTCTCGCTGTTCGGTCTGGGCCCACGAGCCTGTGTGCCCCGCCTGCCTTTGACCTTGGAGTAAGCCCAAGAAACTGCTCGAGCTCTACCAGGCCCACGAAGCCTGTGCACCCCGCCTGCCTTTGACCTGTGGAGAAAGCCCAGAGAAACTGCTCGAGCTCTCCCAGACTTCCAGCCGCGGTCCTCGTAGCAGCAGCCGTCGCAGCCACCCCCCCACCATCCTCTACCTCCTCTACCTCCACTACCACCGTTGCTCCTACCTCTGTCATTCTCCCCTCCGAAACCCCGGCCCCACCCCCATCGGTCGTTTCCAGGCGGACCGTCACCGCCGCGCCCACCCATATTACGCCAGTGGCCAGCATCAACCCCAACCCACCGTCGGTCCCCAACCCACCGTCGGTCCCCAACCCACCGTCGGTCCCCCATCCACCGCTGTACTCACACCGATCTCTACGCCTCGGACCCACCCCAGCCCCCTTCTGAGACGGCCACCGACCCCCCCCGCTCAGCCATCGCCACTTCCCCTGTTACTGAGATCCAGATACCCAGTGCCAACTCAACCGTCCCCCCTACCTCCGCTTTCTTCTACCACCCCTACTTACCTAGTCAAGTTACGAATGCCCATCTCCGACCCCTGGGACGCACCCCCGCCGTCTCCCGCTCGAGATGGACCAGCCCGTCGCCACTGTTTCCCACACAGAAGGGGAATCGTTTTCCTGGGTGCGGCCGTACGATGGGGAGGAGGTAGTTATACGTGCGCGTACGCCTGCATCCACAGTCTCCCTCATCCCACGCCTTCACTTGCCGAAGAAAACGGTGTGGCGGGCTGCTTCCCAGGCGCCTGCAGAAGCGGTGTGGCGGGCGGTGTGGCGGGCGATGCTTCCCAGGTGCCTGCCGAGCAAGAGTCGCCGGTGAGAGAGCCCGAAGAAGGGACGGTGCTGCCTCGCATGCCAACCAAGTTGGAGGACTACACTCTTCTACGTATCTTGGGTCGCGGAGCATTTGGAAAGGTGTTCTTAGCACGCGGGGGAGGGCGGCTGGTGGCGCTCAAGGCGTTGGTCAAGACCCAGTTGTTGGCTGAAACAGAGAGGCAATTGGAGTTGCTGTACCGCGAGCGTGACACGTTTATTGATATTGTCAGCGCCAACCCCAAAGGGCACCCGTTCCTGATCGATTTGTATGCCATTTTCCAAACGGCGGACCGATGCTTTTTTGCCATGGAGTATTGCCCTGGGGGTGACTTTTTCACGTTGTATCAGCGTGGTACGCTGCCCTGGTGGGCTGGCAGGTTCTATGCGGCCGAGGTGGTGTTGGCGCTCGAGTTTCTGCATCGCCTTGGGATCGTGTATCGCGACTTAAAATTGCAGAATATCATGATGGCCGCCGATGGTCACATCAAGTTGGTCGACTATGGCATGTGCAAATCCAACATGTTCCACAACATAACAACTGATACGTTTGCTGGCACGCCGGAATTTATGGCCCCCGAGGTACGCTGTGTGCTTTTAGGGACAACTGACTGTTCCAGTTTCCTCCCTGTTCTGGACCATGGCACTGACATGACATATGTGGATCAGATCTATGATTATCCCTGCTGCTACACGCGTGCGGCCGAGTGGTGGGCGTTTGGGGTGCTGCTGTACGAGCTGCTGTTCAATGTCGCGCCGTTTGTTGGGGAAGACATTGCGGAAATTGCAGGGCAGGTGCAAGAAGGCAAGTACTACAAGGAGAACGCTGCGCAATGGCCCGAATACAGTGAAGATTTGATTGACCGTCTACTAACGCACGACCCGCGCTGCCGCTTGGGCGGCGGACAAGCCGATGCGGCCGAAGTCAAAGCGCATCCCTTCTTTCGTACGGTGGACTGGGACCTGCTCTTGGCCAAGCAACTTCCACCTCCGTTTCTGCCGCAAATTCTTACCGCCCTGGACACGCACCACTTTGAACAACTCCACAACCACGCCGAGCCCACCTTGTCCGTTGTTTCTTCCCCTACCCCGGCGGAAGACCAAGCGTTTGCTCAGTTTGACTGGACCGCACCCCAGTAGCTCTCTACCTAGGCCCACAATCTATCGCCTAGCCTACCCTCGATGCCTATCGCCTCTCTTGTCTCCTCTGTACCCTCCATCCCTGCATCCATCCGCCATGCATGTGCCAGCCTTCGCTCGTCGTGACCGTCTTCCGTTTTTTGCATAGCATCAGAACGTCGGATACCCCCCACTCACGGACACGTAGGTTCTTCCCAGCAAGTGTATAAGTGCAGACCCACTGATGACAGTAATAGGTCAGCACTAACCAGGAGACATTGGCGTAAGACGCATCTCTCATATCGGTGACAGTTGTCACCGTGACAGGTGCTGCCCATGGATGTATGGGCCCAACCGAATAGGGCTGGACCCACAGCAAGGATAACGCCGATAACGAAGGTATGAGGAACCCGAACAAGGGCAGAGACGACAGGTTCGATGTTGGCAAGGGGTACTAGTAAAAATAGTTACAGAGAGTAACCTAATAAATAGTAGTGGTGGCTGATCAGCCACCGGACCATAACAACAAATTTAAGGTAGTTGTTAGCCTCCGGGTATCGTATATCACGGGCGACGATCAAGGTATCGATCAAAAGTCGCTTTGCACAGCCACCTCCACTCATCCCTTACTGTCGCTCTCGCTTCTCGACTTCTCTCCCTGTCACAACTTCAGTTTTCTCTATCTTTCGCTATCGCTCGCTATTGTGGCTCGGATTTTCTTCGGCCTATTTACCAAAACCACAACAATTGTCTCTCCCCTACACTCGCTTGTCCAAAATCTACAACACTACACATGGTTTCGACTCTTTTTCTCGTCTCGTTTCTCATATGGGGTCCGCTTTGTCCTTGATACTCGCCTCGTCTCTCATATCGTGAATCTCGTGGTTGGTCCTCAGCTATTCTGATTTTCATCCCCACTGTCGTCAAAAGTGATGAATTCAATGCGGTCGGGTTACTTTAAAAGGAACAAAAAGTGCCGAAGACAAGCACGAGAGAGGAAGGACGGAGCGTAATAAAGAAAACCAAATACAGAGAGGTGAATGCAGATGGGAAAGGATCATGTCACAATAGGAAACAGATAGGCCAAAGCCTGGGAATTGGACAAACTCACATCCGACGCCGAATCACACACCCGGACTGAAGTATGAGGGTGCACGCATGCTACTCAGCGCAAGCATATCTCTGCGATAACACTTCCTCAGCCTTAGTTGGGGTGGAGAGGCCGTTCGTTGACGCTTATATAAGAAGATTCTGTTATAGCGATCTTCACATGAGATGCGCTGAAGTATATTATGTTTACAAACACTAACGATATGCACAGTATATCGACAAATGTGACGTTTCTTCTTGTCAAATGGATGATGGAATCACTTCAGATGCACTCAAAACCGTGTTCACGACGATGAGAGGCGAGCCGATTTAAAGAACTGTCCGTGAGATAGTCCACTGGTAGGATGCAGATGACGAAGGGAGAACCTCGAGAGTGCCTTGAGATATCAAAACATTGCCGTGTGGCTATATAATTTTTGACCGCTGTGGAAAGACCCCGGGGAGAAGACGAGGGTCGCGGGACGACGGAGCTGGCGGCCCACAGCCCGACCAAATTCATACGCTCCCCTTGTCTCCCTTGCCTGGGTTTTCGGTCTACGCCAAGTTTGGGCTGGTGGCTTGTCTGAACGTTGAGCAAACCCATGCACTCGTTGTGTCTAAACAGAGCAAGTTATTTATACATCGATATATGTATGAACTATAGGATCGAGTCCCTTTCGCGCTGCACAGATAATCGAGGTGAATCACCCGTGTGTTGGCGGTTTGAGCCCCTAAGATAAAGTTATCTTACCTTGGCTTTCCAGTATCCTTTCGAACGGGCTTCAGTTGCCGTCGATCTCTAACAATCAGTCAACTCTGTAGGGGTCCCACCGGGGCTATCCTACACTACAAGAGTAGAGTTGTTCGACAGTGCGCATTACCTGTCTCATCCTCTCCGGTTTGCCTGCGTCAACCTTCTGGCCAACCCTTTAGAGGCCCACGGGCTACAGGCCCGCTAGTCTTGCTCGTTCTGGCACATATTACACACATCACGCGAGCCGACGCCCCAATTAATAGTCCTCTTGCCTCGTCTTCTCTAGCCCCATTCAGAGTTTAGATCCGCTAAAAATGTTGCTCAAGGTTCAGGGTTCAGGCTTGGTCCACCGTGGGTACTGAGTACTGATTACATACTGAGTGTGGCCAGCCCTTCTCCAAGGGAAAGCACCTCTAACTGTAGGTCGGGCCCCAGGCCGACGTCCGCCACACTGACGACAACGAGAGCCTTGTCCCTGTGTCTCCGTGGTATGGCTTGTCTCTATACGTTTCCAAAACTTGATAAAAGAGAGACAGTTTTTTTATGCAGACTGCTCAGGGTGTGTGTGTGTTATACAGACGTTGACGTTTCTCATTCACCGTGGTGTGGAACCCTGCTACTCAACATGGACGGGTTTTGTGTGGACGGAGAGGGACACATTTGATGAGACACCCTCGTGCCTCAGGCCTCAGGATCGTAGCCTTGTGTGAAAGCCGATGGAAAGAATCAATGGCGAGCACACATTATCGTTTGCCGCGACCAAAAGCTCGCAGCACCCTTTTTCAGGTGGGCATTTTTTGATGTGATGAATGTCAACGGAAAATATCGAAACTAATGAGCCGCTCAGGCTGAGCTCTGTGGCTCACAGGCTGACTCTCACACGCTGTGACATCTGGGCGGCCACAGTTGAGGCGGTGAGGCGAGGCCAGAGTACCCTGAGTCGGCTATTTCACGAGACGCGGTTGTAACGTGTCACGGGCAGAGTCCAGGCAGAGCCAACATGGAACAGAGTACCATTGCGCAAAAAAAGAGGCTTACTGTGTTGTGAGTTCGCCGCTTGAGTAAAATGAATGGCAAAAGTATGACATTCTTGATCAACGGTGAGCACCTGTAGGAGTGTCTATGAGTATTACACTGCTCAGTAACTGAATATATCCAACGGAGTCTCAGTACGGACAGTATACTCAGGCTGTTTTGAGTACTGACAACCTTTGAAGAAAAGAACGATGGTCCTCCCACAATTTAAAAGGCGGAGCAACTGAATCTGGATCCCGGAGCAAAAAAGAGGCTGACATCCTTCGCTTCAAATTCAGTGGTGGGGCATCGGACAGACAGTTAGTTCTTGGCCGTTGGCTTACAAAGAAGAGTCTCATGAGAGTTTTAAGCCACTTGAGCCGCTCTCAGCCACACAGTACTCAGTACTCCGTTACAGAGCTCGCACATTCGATTGAGGGCTTCAGAAGTCAGATCTCAGACAGGACGAGAAGCACAAGCCGGAACCGGTGGAGGCAACAAAACGCGAAATGGCCACAGGACCCTTAAGATATCGATAACCGGGGAAAGCCGAAAGCCTCCCGCCCGCCGTCAGCTGATCCAGCCGCCGCCCCCAGTCGTTGTACCGATCGATTCGAGGGAAGCTTGACAGGTAGTCGATATTAGGGTCAGATCTGTCAGATATCAGAACCCACAGTCTCGGGAGTCTTTCGAGTACATTCATCATCGATTAATCATTTGCATTTCAGCCCGGCATTTAATAATTACCCGGACCCGTATCATATATCACCGGCACCACAGAGGGGCGTACTGGTGGGCCTGGTATGCCGCTTGCCGCTTCCAAATTCCACAGTGCCTAAAATAGGGCGCTTACTTCGATGCTCAGCGGCTGTGACATGTGAGGCTTTTAGGCCGTAGGCTTGTTAAATTTAAAGGCCTGGCCTGCCGCACCTCGGCTTCATCGGCCTCACCTTTGGCGTTGAACTTCAACGATGAAGGCGGTGACCGGTGCGGTGAGGCCTCAGCGCCTCAGCTCAGGCGCTCAGGCCCCTGAGGCTCAGGCCTGAACAACGCCACGGGGGCCTGTTGGCACTGGTCAAGCTGCCAGACCTTCTGTCTCCTGGCGAGCAGAGTTGCTTCTGTAGCAGAAGTGACACACATGTGTATGACAGCCTAACGCCCAGTGCCTGTACTACGTACGAAGTACAAATGATCAAAGTGATCGTTGACCACCGGTCACCGGTTACCAGAAGTCATCCTCAGACCTTCTGCCTGTTCTCTTTTGTTTGGTTCTTTGGTTCAGCTGGTCCGATCTCGGCAAGCGTGGGCGCGGTGGCGCACACTTGAAACGTGAAGCTCGTAAAGCTTGAAGCTTGAAGCTTGAAGCTCTTTCCCTAGTCTGAGTCAGTATACCGTCACGTTCTATGGAAGTCAAGCATTAATTAATTAGAAGTAAGCTTGAGCATGATGGCTGCGGGCTTTTGTGGGCACGCTCCCGGGGGTTCCGAGCTCGATATCCCGCCCCCTTTGCACCACAAGCCAGATAGGCCTGCAACGCCCACGCGCTCCACCCTTCCACGCTACTACGTCAAACCAGAAGATGTCCCCACGCCACACTCGCGTCACTACATCACTAGTCACTGCTCACTCAGTACTCATTGGACCTGATTAATGGTTCAGACTCAAAACATTCAATGGGCCTACGGCCTTAGACGCTCGATTCCACCATATGCAACACAAGCTGATCACTCATCATGCATCAGAGCCTCTCAGAAAAAGTCCCCACTTCGACACCTTGCCGGCGACCTGTCTTAGGGGGGGGCACAACCACCGGTGGCGTCCGGGCCGCTCTATCGAATATCGACATACACTTCTATGCAGGAACAACGTGGCGCGTGTGGCTTTGCGGGGTAGAGCATGTCTGCCGTTCCTTGTGGCTGAGATCTGAGAGTGCGCAGGGAATGCCATAGGCTGCCGCGGCACAGAGCGGCACCATCGCCCACACTGCCCGTCGCAGGGGAGCTGTACCATGGCATGTGACACATAAATGATGATCGATGATCGATGATCGCAAACGCTGCACCATGCGGCACCAGGCGGCACCTCAGCCACTAGCCGCTAGTACTAGTACTGCCGACTCCGTCGCCCGGTGCGTCACGCGGCAGGGCCTGGCACGCCCACGGTCGCGGGTTCTGGTGAACGTTGAACGTTGAACGTTGAACGCTGGGGCCGGAAAAGGCAGGAAGAGTTGGTGCGTAACGCGTAACGCCCAAGGTACGGATTTCGCGCTTACGGCATGGGACGGTATGGGACGGTATGGGACGGTATGGGACGGAAGCAACGGCCTGATCATCGTGAGACGTGATGTGTGACATTACGCGTGTCGGCGCGGGGAGGATAATATAGGGCTGGCCTGGGCCGGCTAGACAAATGGGCGCAAAGCCCAGGAACAACAGGGAACACCCGGAACAATCGTACCCAGAGCCCGCGCCACCCGGGAGTACGTAGTAAACCCTCTGAATGGGAGGTGTTGTTCAACGTTCAACGTTCAGCGTTCAACGTACTGGGCTTTAGCGCTTAGCATTATTGGGCCTGAATCTGAGTACTCAAGTGTACTGAGTACACTGAGCACTGAGTTCTAGTACTCTGAGTTCTGAGTACGTTCTGACTTCCGAGTACGTGAGTATACGGCAGTACATGGAACGTATTGAACGATTCAACGTTGAGCGCCTGAGCGCCTGAGCGACTGAGCCGCACTGTTCAGGCTGAACGCAGCGCAGACCCGCACGACGTTCTCAGGCAAATTCTACTCGTTTCGAATTGGCATATTGGCAATGGACAAGCTGAGACGGAGCGCCATGGGCACTCATGCACTCGCATGCATCATGGCACTGATGCACTGATGCTTTACATCAAGAGCTCTTCAACTTGAAGCTTCAAGCTAGTGTCACATGTCAAGTCTCGGTGGTCTCAGCTCCCAAAATTTTGGCTGCGTGAGCGCGTGAGCTCGGCGCGCACGCAACTCACAGCTCACATGTCACATGCCATGCACATCACATATCACCAATCACGTGCATCATGTCCCGTGCTCAGCGCTAGCGCACACATGTCACATGGGGCCCACAATGTCACCTGCTTATGCGCTCACAAGCAAGCCGTCGTCAATATATCAAAGCCCACTGCCTGATATCTAAACTCAGATCTGAGTCGGGGTCCTCAGGGCCTGCCTCCGGCCTCAGATTCAGATCCAGATCTTAGAACACTTGAAGCTTGAATATAATATCGATGAATCGTTACGCGTTACGCGTTACTCGTTACTCGTTACACGCGTTACAAGTTACAAGTTCCTAGTTCCTAGTTGCTATATACCAGCACAAGTAGCTAGTTACTAGTTACTAGTTACTAGTTACTAGCTTTACTAGACCTTCAAGCTTCACGAGCTTCACGGGTCACGGGTCACGCTTGAACAACGTCTTGAACGCGTAACGCGTAAAAAGGTTTCGCACCTGATGGGACTGTCCCCTCTGCAACCCTCGCCATTGGCCGGTGCTTCGGGTAGCCCAGCGTCTTTTTTCTGGAGCGACACCAGGCGACAACCCAGTGCACATTCTAGTTTCGCTACATGCCCAAATGGGCATAAGCGCCCGGCCGGCTGCCCGGCAGAACAGGGCCGAATCCCCCCTTTCAAGCAAGCTTCGGGCCTCCGTCTCAGGCCTTAGGCTTTACGCGTTACGTGAGGTCACGCGTAACGTTGGGGGAGAAGGCCGGGGCGCCGAGGGCAGCTGGCGGCCCAAGGTCCCACAGCGGGCGCCCGACGCTTACGGAATTCGAGACGCTGTTGGCTTGCCCCCTCTTGCCCCACACACGTAATTAATCGTTGTGAATTCTCATAGCCGCAGCCGAGTTGGCTGTCACATCGGCATTTCGTCGGCGCGTGACGGGTGACGTCCCTGACGAGTGATATTGATACGCCTGAAGCTTGAAGCTTGAAGCCTGAAGCGGACGCCTGAGACGCCCAGGCGCTCGGATTCTCAGAGATCTCCGGCCCCCAAGGAGCACAGCATCACAACGAAGCGAATGAAAGGAACGTACGTAACGCGTAACATGCCTGTGCCACCTAGGTCACCGGTCACCGGGTCACCCGCCGCAATCGCATTCATATTCACCTCTTCTTCACGTGTCACACTTTAATCACGAACGAAGGAGGAACATGGAACAATGAACAAGGAAGAGTTTCAGGACACAGAGTTCTGGAGTATTGAGCAGGGGATTCGTGGTCAATCGACTATCGATCCTATTGTGACACTTACGTTTCCCGGCCAGTTGTGCGTTACGCGTTACGCGTTTTCCCATGCGTGCCAAGATGAAATGGGAACAGGCGGCTCAAACGGGCGTCAAGCATGTATATCACCGTCACCACGTCACCGCGTCAACGCGTCAACGTTCAACCCAAACAGAGCACCAAATAATACATGCAATTGTAGGTTGCGATACATGTGATCCGTCCCAATCACACATGCGTCACGGATGTTGATCGAATCAAAGATTCATATCTACTGGCCGAGGAGTTCACATGTCACATGTCACATGTCACATGTCACCGTTACTGGGCTTATCACGTGGTTGCTGGTCGGCGCGGTTTTGTCGAGCTTGGCCGAGTTGGAGCAGCGGGGAGCAGCAGGAGCGCGGGGATGTGGATATGGACATGGGATGCCGGGGCACCGAGGCATGTCGCGTGACGCGTGACGCGTAACGCGCATACTTCGTTGCACACTCAGTTGAGTACTCAGTTAAGTACACTCAGGACTTACTCAGTCTGGATCTGGATCTGAGTTCGGATCGATCTAAGGATCAGTCTGAGTTCTATGTTCTGCGTTCAGAGTTTTGAGTACCTCCGTACACTCATCGTACTCATCCGAGTACACATTGTGGCGCCCACTGGCCCAGTGGCGCGGGTAGCCCAAGTCCGGGTCCATCTGGTACATCCCTTCCAATGTTTTGGAGGGTAGGAATTTTCTGTCTGTAGCTCATATGTGCAATGCACCATCAACGTACCATCATAAATCATGCATCAACGTTCAATATTCAATTTCAACGTACGCCCAACGCACATCAACGTCATGAACTGTCTGCTCTTTGGTCCTTGTACACTCTTCCTTACGTTGCGGTGGTACGCACGTTCTGCCTTTGAGGGCGTTTGGGGGCGTTCGCACGCTTGAGCGCGGGTTGTCGGCTCTTGATTCACGGTTACCGGCCGTTACCGCGTTACCGGGTTTGGCCGGTTATCGATTATCCGGCTATCTACGAGCATCGATGATCGGTTTTGCTCTTATTGTGTTTTGGACGGGTCGCGCAGGTTTAATTGGCACCGATAAATAACGCAGCCCGAGGCTTGAGCGCCTGAGCCGGCCTGAGCTCATGCACTCATGAGTGCATGAGTCCCAGGCATCTGAGCCTCAGGCCTGTCCCGGTCACCGGTCAAAGCTCAGCCTGAGCGCTGAGGCTCAGCTCCAGGGCACCAGGACAGGCATTCTGTTTTACATGTTGCCATCAGTACCTGTCGGCGTGGCGGCGGTTTCATGCTATCGACTATCCCCGCCAAACCCTATTACTGATGGAGCGAGTATATTCTCGACGCGTGCTACTGGCTAGCGCAACTCTTACAGATCTTACATCTCTTCAACCGGAATAATGAGTCTTCGTGGGGCGGCTCATCGATCTCATCGCGGGCACACCATTAGACTGCTCGTCCTACATCATACAGCGCCCAGCGCCATCAGGCCTCCGGCTGAGGCGCCAGGGGGCGTCAGGCCCGTCAGGCGTCAGCGCGTCTCAGGGCTTCAGGCCGCAGGCCCTCAGCGCCTCAGCGCCTCGACCAGGGTCGTGTGCACCACGCGCAAGTCAGTACGCCACGTAGGCATTCTATATTAGTCCGCCAGGGTCCGTCACCTGCACGAGTGGCCGAAACGGAAAACTCATCGCGTCTACACACGCTGTGCACAGCTCACGCACCGCATTGCAATGCAGTGGACTCTTTGTAGGTTCCGTACTTCAGTGGAACTCTGGCGTGCAACTGTTCCTTTGGTTGGGTATACGTTACGCGTTACGCGTTACTAGTTACTATAGATAACTAATTAGTACTGCAGTTTTACTATTACTTCACGCGGCAGGGGTTCCACTCGAGTTAAATTAACGCGAGCTAATATGCCAGTAGCTACCGGTTACCGACAATGGTGGCAATGAAGATTCAGCGCTTGCTGAGAGCCACACTGAGCTTGGGCAACCGAGTATCGACGTTGTGGCCGCATGGGAAACCTATAGGGCACTCAGGACCGGGGTGCTTGGCGGAAAGGGCTTGCGCCTGCTTGCGCCCCTTGCTCGGCCAATTTGGACTGGGGCTGCGGTAGGCACCGCTGCTATTGCACCCCACGCGCACAGCAATGCGTTGCCGACCTTGCTTTCGGCCCAGCCACGAACCAGCCACTCCACCGGTCAAGCTTCAAGCTAAGCTTCGAGGGCACGCGTATGATGCGAAACTTTTTTGCTGATTAATTTTCTTGTTTCACAATGCGAACGCCCCCTTAGGCCTTATTCGCGCCTGGCCTTTATTGAACGCCTTAGGCCTTAGGTGTTAATGTTACCCGCGTTACCGCCTAAGGCCTAACGCGTAACGCGCGGAACGCCCTTAACGTTTAACGTTTAACAATCGAAGCCGGCCGTTCCTGTGCCTGCTCGGCCCAATGTTCCATTCAACGTTCAACTGGCCGCCGAGCACCGAGCCGAGGTGCGCCGTGGCCACCGGCCATCGACCATGGTACATCGTCTTTCTTGGTACATCGTACCCCTGGCGTGCCTCTTATCCGCTGGCACTGGTCCAAAGCGTGCAGATCAGAGCTGGCACAGTGCATAGACGTTGACATGTTGACAATTGAGAAAGAGGCTGTTAGATATTTTCTCCTGTCCTTTGTGGCACTACACGGTCACCGGTCACCGGTCACCTGAACATTACGCTACGTTCACACATTCAGCTTCTACTACTCTCTCTACCTACAAGCCTACTTTTGCCAATTTAAGTACTAGGATGATCGGTGCCGGTGATCTCGATGATCGGTGTCCAGGGAATCACAGGTCATTTCACGCGTCATGCGTCATGCGTTACACTTCTCCGACGCTTTCCGCTCCGTCTCCGCGTCACGCGTCACTATCACTGGCACCCAATAAAGCTGGGCGCTGGGATGCTCAGCCTGAAACGGAACAGCTGACCGTGCTCAGCTGAGCTGAGGTTCAACTTCCACCTGAGTTGCTGAAGTGAACTTCGGTACCAATAGTGTTCAACGTTCGACGCCCAATCCAATCATTGTTTATGACATGTAACGCGACATGTGACATGGGACCTGGGAACAAGTGGCCTAGTGATCATGTGATCGGATCCTGGACGCTCTTTCCCTGTCCGTTCACGTTCCTGCCTGCCATATCGCGCTTCAGCCAAATTAAGCAGCCTTAACGTTTAACGTCTTTACTGCTCGAGCTCCAAGAACGACTAAGCCCAGAGAACTACGCTGCGTCAGGTTCACCATGAATAAGCATCTCAGATCTCGATCCAACCACCTCACTCTTCAGTGACTGGTGAAGCTTGAAGCCATTTATTAATCGCTGCCCAGGGGGCAGGTGAAAACCAACTCTGAGACGTTGCGGCGTGAGGCAGTTGACGTTGCACGTGAACGGTTGACGTTGTGAGTTGAGACTCAGATCTGAAGGAGACTTTAGGCCGAGCCCTTGAGGGAGGCGTGGTTACGCCCTCAGGCCTCAGGCTCATGGCCCTAAGGCTCAGGGGACGGCTTTGGTCGTTTAGAACTAAAGCGTGGGTAGTCTGTGGCATCCGAGATGTCTGACTAGTGACTGTTGAACGTCATGCATCATGCATGATACGATCGATACGACAAGAATAGGAGAGGTGGTTGCGCGCTCCCAAACGCATTGCACATCCCTTTTGTGCTTAACGCTTAACTCATGCGCTCCAAGCCAAGGGACTGCGGCCTGCTGCGGCTTGCTGTCCTACGTTCATCATTCCTGGTGCATGAGGCCCTGAAGCTTGAAGCCTTAACCCTGAGAGGTGAGCCGGTGAGCGGCTGACCGCGGTGACCCGGTCGGTGACCCGGGAAGGCTTGAAGCTTTTGAGATCCTTGGAGCTTGAGGGCCTGAGGCCTGTGGCCCAGTATGCGAATGTACCCAGTAACCGGTAACATGTAACACCCTCCCCATGCATCGAACGCAACCTGCTGTGATGCACCGGCGTACATAATGGGCTTGTGATGGGGATATTGGTTGCAGTGTGCTACACCGCGTTTTGCCGGCAACGGCCAACGCATCTAAGGCCCTGCGGCCAAAGGATAGGGTAGGGGCGAATTGGATATTGGACTTTGGATGTTGGTCACCGACGCTCGCAGTGTGGGCGGGTGTGGGTGCGGTTTTGCAGCTGTGCTGAGCGCGGGTGGAGCGTCGACCCTCGGGAAGGAATCTAAAAATAGACGTCTCTCTCTCTCGCAGTCTCGCTGGCCCTTTGGCTGTGGTAGGTGTTTCTCACTGAGTTCCTGGAGCGCGAGCAAAGCAAACACTGGCGCCGCAACGAACTGAGCTTGAATACTAAGTGACTATAGTGACTAGTGACTAGATGTTGGTGACTAGTGACTATAGTGAAGCTTGAAGACTGCTCCCTATTTCGCTGATTCCATTTCCATTTCCATTTCTAATTGGGCATCGAAGGCCAACGTCCGCGCCACTAGTGTCACATGTCACCGGCTCACCTAGGCTCGGGTAACTGGCAAGCACTAAGTTGTGAACGTAAACGCTAAACGCGAACGCGACCGACCGACCGAAAAAGAGGTGAAGGTGTGGAGTATTGATGAGAAGGCAGAGATGCAACCTGCGTGGCAGGGCAGAGGGGCTGTGTTGGCCACTAGGCGAGTCACCGGTCACTCGTGATTAATTGGTTAATGATTGGTAACGGCACGAGGCCTGTGAACCCATACAGGGGCGCCAAGGAGCACCCTGGGTCCGAGGCTGGGTAACCTGGGTGGCGCAGGACCAGCAAAACAAGAATCCTCCGTTTCCACCGGCATCGTGGCCATGAAAGCGACTACGTAGAAGGAAGAATGATCTATTCAAAAGCGGCGAGGGTGTCTTCTACGTACATGAGATGCCCAACATTGCAGTTCTCGTCCGTGCTGCCAGTATTTGGAAGTACTATTACGTCACTAGTCACACCAGTTGCTCTCTATTTTGCCAACAAAAAAACGCTGCAAAAAGCACTGGGTTCGCTGCGGAGATGTGAATCAGTGAAGAATTGACTGCATGGATGGTATGTGCATTCGGAACATGATGCGTGGCGGCATCGCATATCCCACCGCGTCGTATGGCGCAGCCATGGCCCGCTTAACCAACTGCACCAACTGCACCTGGTGCACCCCGTCCCCGCCTTGCAAACGAAACCCGAGGATTGAACCATGTGTCATGCATAATGCATGGTATGCGTCATACATCATGCACCACCCAATATTCAATCCCGGCTTGCCTGCCACCTGCTCCATGTCCCACCTACCAGTCCCACCAGGCCCTAGGTCCCACTGTGTCCCACCCGGCGGTGCCATTGGGAGGCGCGAAATGTCATGTGTGCTTGTGACCAATGATGTATGATTAATGGTTGATGTTAAAAACGTTAAACGTACTAAACGTTAGTGATCGGGCAGCGGGGAGCGGCAATGTGTGACAGACGTGTGACAGGGGTCATGTGCCACAGCTGCGGACAAGATGGGAGGAACGTGGACCGTACATAGTGTCGCATGTCATTTAACATCGACTTTCCAGAGGCATCACACACACTTGGTAGGGCCTTCGCGTTCCTCTCCGATCTGGGTCTCACATTGTATCATCCATCGTGTATTATCATCCCATCACACACGCCCGTCACGCATCGTGCATCATGCGTCGCATATCAATCATCTCATTCATCTTCACGTGACAGCTCCTTTGAAGTGCGGGTGCGCAGACCCCGTACTCTAATGGATGCATGGGCCAGGGCCGGTACCTAGTCCCTAGCACCCGCAACTAGTAGCTACTAGCTGCTAACTGGCAACGCTGCTAGCACTCGTCACTCGCACACACGCAGACCGCACCAACGCGTGACACCCTCCAAAAATACTACTCTTTGCACAACCACATACCACCGCTGCTACTCCCACTTCTCGCCCCCCACCCCCTCGTCCATATCATTCATGGCCTTCGCCCCCCACCACCTCTCGCCCTTGCCTCCCCCATGTCGCCCGTCGCTGCGCCCTATGTGGACGCCGCTCCGTTGAAGCGCAAGCTGTCGTTCACCCTCACCCCGCCCCCGCTCTCTTCGCTCCTCCCGCTTCCCCACCCCCACACCCTACCACAGCTCCCGCTCCCACCACTCCCGAGCTGCAGAAGCCGCGGCACCACCATTCGTCTCTGGCTGCTGCCCAGCTGCCTGCATTGGCTGCCCCCGCCGTCGTCGCTCCCTCCACGGCTCTTCCCACCGCACCGACAGTGACGGCCACGACGAGCGCCGCTCCCCCTCCCTCCCCCCGTCGCTACCTCCGTCCGACATCGTCCGATACTCCCCAACCCTCACAAGCGCCGACGCCATACCCATGATGCCGCTCTCCTCTCCCGTGCGGAGTGGTTTGAGTCTAACCTGCTACATCTGGTATGCCCCCCCACTTCTCCTTGTTCCGCTGCACATTCCCCCGAGCCCAGCAGGCCATCCTCATTGGGAACGGTGAGCTCGCCTAGGTCTCCTTCCCCTCCGCTGGCTGGCGAGTCTCGACAAATGCGTCTGCACCCACTGCCGAATTCACCAGCTTTGTGCATAAGTCTGCGCACCACACAACTCTCTACCTCCATTGTGCTGTTGGCGCTGTACTATCTCCACCGTTTCAAGGAGTCCCAACCACACTTGAGTTGCTCTCCTGGCTCCGAATTCCGCGCCGCCATCGTGTCCCTGATGCTGGCCAACAAGTACTTGGACGATAACACTTATACGACCAAAACATGGTCCGAGTTGAGCAATATTCCGCTTGCTTCCCTCACCGTGCCGAGGTGGAGTTGTGGCGCGGACTGGGGATGACGGTACACGTACCAGCGGACCAGTTTGACCGCTGGTCCCATCGCATCCAAGCCATTACCGCTGAGCGAGGGAAGCGTGTGCGCCGCGTAGCTGCTTCCCGCGATCCAGGACGAGGAGCGTCCGTCGGATCAGCCCCGTCCAAGCCGACCCGCATCCATCGGTCTGCTCACGGGCCCGTGGACTTCAAGACCGTCTATCGCCCCCTCCGTAGCCGGTCCATTGGTCGCACTTACCCTCTATCTCTCCGCCGCGGCAGTGGACCACCTACCAACCCTCCCGCCCGCTTTGCCAATTCCAGCGTCATCTTTTCCACCCACAGGCACTCAGCGCACCACACCTAGCGCCTCCAGCCCACAGGGCTACCCCTCTACCGGTTCACCAACATCTCTATTGGACAGTGCCTCCCTTAGCACCATCAGCACCGCCCCGTCTACGGTACCGTGGGACGAAGAGCACGCATGGTGTCCCCTGCCTACTCCCTTCCGCCCTCTTCGACTGCTCCACCCTGTGTTTTCCCCGGCTCATCCGGCCGCAGCGGCACGGTGGCACGAACGGTTAGGCCGGTGCCCCCTCTGCTGGGCCTGCGTTGTGCAACGAGTGGGGATGGAACCCAAGCATGCCCTTCCAACGTGCTTGCTTCGCAAGAGAATGGGTACTTTACGATGATGGGCACCCCACTTGGCGCCCCACAGACGCTGGTAGCTCCTTTCTCGTATGGGAGGGGGCAGGTGTGGCGCCCAAGCCCAATGCACTAACATATTACCAACTGGCAAGTGGATCGCTGTTTGGCATTCCTTCTACGGTGTCGGCCCCGGCGTACCTCACGCCCACGTATCCACCGTTGCGACACCGTACACTCCGCCACACTGGGCCGAGACGACCTCCAAGGAGGGAGCGAGCATGGTGGCGGGCATGCCTCCTGGGTGGCACGTCCAACCATTCAACAATGCTGGTCAGCCTGATTCCTGGCCGGCGTTTTTCGGCGTCGCTGCGCACCTCTCCAAGCCGTCCATTCTGATCCGCGATGGTTATGTTTCCCCTTGACATACTCGCGGCCGCTTGTTAGCCTCTTTGCCTGTCCCGATCGAGCTTGCCTTTCACCCACTTCCCTATGCAAGCCTCTCCAGATTCCTCCTTTACCCTTGACCCTTCTCTGGGTTCCATCTCTTGGACATTGGCCTATTACTCCTACTCCTGCTTCAACATTTTCATCCGGCGGGCTTGGCCAACCCGCCTCTTGTACACTAGCACAGCGATTCAATATCCATTCATCGATTCCTCCCCGTATTCCACTCCAACTATTACCCTCTGTCCCTCAGATTGCCGCCGCACTGTCCGATAACCATCATATATCATAGCCGATCGCGCACGATGCCCGACGGGCCCATCGAACCGTACGAAGCCAACGTAACTTAGCACGTAAATCCGCATCGTTCGGACCCTCTGACTTGATTGTGGTGGGAGTGGACTGCGGCCGGCCGTGCTGTTGGAGCGAAGAAGCTTGCCCTGAAACTCGCTGCGGCCTGGAGTCCCTAAGGTCTGGCTCCCCTCTCGGTTGCCCAGTTCTATCTGTTCTCCGATGTATACGCTCTTTCCCTTCCTCGACGTTCCCGGTTTTGACCCTGGTGGCCAATGGTTCACACTTAACAAGCTTTGCACCCCTAACGCGCCTCACCTCTTACGGATATAAGCAGCGAAGCACTCCTCTCGTTCGCCTTGGCCTTTTCGTTCAATTCTGCAGGAGGCACCATGCAAATCATGCATCAGATGCGGGGGATATGAATGTCTCCTGAACCATGATGCATGATCCTCCTCTAAGATCTAATACCTCTTCTAACTCATAAACTACTGCCTGAATATACAAAACCGTATCCTTTGCGCAGCATATCAAGCAACGGTCGTGGACAAACAGAATTCGGTACATTCAATTAATGAGGCTCTTCCCTCAACAATCAATGCATTTGCTGCTCACTCCCAGCACAAAAGGACCCCAAATACATCGCCAACAGCAGGTCCTGCTGACTCCCCCGCACGACTGGGTGTTCAAATTGAACGTAGCAGGAGTGGATGATTCAGATGAATGCAGTGTGTAGTAGCTAGTAGGGCCAGGAGTGTTCTGTGTGCATGTGATCACACAGGTCATCCGATGCAAGTAATAAGCTCCATCAAAATGTAGTACCATCGCCTATATGTAAGCTGGTCTTAGAACTCAGAATCTCATTGATCATCCTCACATAATGGATTGATCTTGTGTGCAGGCAGTGACACAAGTGCGACGGTTAAATGTGGGGCCTATGATATAGGCGGTGCTTGAAGCTTGAAGAAGCAAGCTTGAAGCCCACAGGAGCAGCTCCCGCTTCTCAAGCACAAAAACGAGAGGGGTGGGTGTTTTTAGCTTGGGTATACTTCCTTTCATTAATTTCAGTAGGTGACATGGGCTCGTCGAAGACAACGAGAGAGGGCGCGAGCGCCGCACTCGCGTGCCATGGCGTTCGACGTTAGGCGCGTACACATTAAACCCGATGAGAAGTATTGAAGATTGAATATTAAGGCCTGAGGCCCCTGAGGCCTGAGGGCCTGAGTGGGACTCCCTGAGTTCTGAGTCTTGAATTCTCCTTCAGAGACCAGAGGCCGGCATGAGGGTTTTTGACCGTCGCCACAGCAAAGCGCTAATAGTTAAGCACTTGTACTACACTTTCAGGGACTAACTCACAATCATGAATCACAGGGCACTCGTACTCAATATATATCTGTGTACTTAGTCCTGACGTCACCGGGTCAGGGGTCACCGGTCACCGGTCAGAACTCAGTCTGAGTACTCAGTACTCAGCGCGCTCAGCCGCTCAGCCTCAGGCAGGAGACTCTCATTTGCTCAGTACAGTAGCAAAATGCCGGTGTTGCATGTTATTGTGACAGCGAATTGTCGGCGCGAAGGGCGTTTGATATGGTTCGGAGCTCGAGAGCATGAGCAAAAAAATGTGCATGGTGCATGAGTACTGAGTGCATGAGCGCGTGAGAGAGGGCCCATCGTGTTGAGACCAGAGATCTGAGATCTGATCGATACGTGAGAGACCGACGGACAGAGCGAGTGTACATAGCAAGAGCATCAGCAGCCGCCAAAGTGTGGTCGTATATTATAGGGAGCAAATGCAGAACTGTGTTGCGTGTCCCTGAGAACTTTTGGCATTTTTGCCACACTTGGCGTCGGGTGTGGCATCAGTGAACCTGTGGAGTTGATGATGTATAGTGCCTGTAATTGTGTGTTATCTCAGTACTCAGTGTATACTCTCACCTCTCCACCGTTGAACCAGTAAAAATATATTTAGGTTTAGACGTAGCGTTCCCCCTGTCCCAGCCTTAAGCTCTGTCAATGAAATGGACGAGGAAGGAACAGTGTGTGCGAGATTTCATATATTGTTGATTACTTGGCTCCACTAATATAATATGTACATCACAATAACTAATAGTAACTAGTAACTCCTCCCCAAACGGGGTGGTCTCTGAGAGGACTGGCGTGGTAACGCAGGTATAACACGCAGGAAATCTGTTAGGTTTTGATGGCTGAGATACATTGTTGTGGCACATCGTCTGGAAAAGATTGATGAACACATTGATATTGGTATGTGCTTGAAAGCTCGTAAAAAGGAAGGGAAGCCCCCTGCGGGTGCAATTGAGGTTTGTATAGAAGAGAAAATGCTGATCGAGAGAGGGAAGACAGTCAGTAGCAGACTAGCAGTCTTTAACAGTCCAATAATAAAGCTAGTAATTCCCCATTAATCAGCTTAAATGGCCGGTGGCCGATGGTCGATTGGAGCGGCACAAAGGATACGAGAGCGTTGAGACGTGCTATATTAGCATTTGAAAAGAAACCAACTCAAGGAGGGTTACAACTCAATAAAAAAAAAACAATAACAAATCGGGCAACTGCGCTCTCTTCCTTGTAGAATCTCCCCGTAAACAGGTACTCTGAACATATATTCTCTTCTTTGTTTACTATATACATATACTGGATTCATATCATCGATCATCGACAGAGCTTTATTAAGGCTGTGGAACAGGGAAACGCTACGCCTGTAAACCGATCCGTTCGTCTTGCGTGTGATGTGCTTGGTAGTGCCAACCCCGCTTAAGGAACCAAGGGAATCGCCAGGAGATGAAAAGACCCTCTGGTGTGACCGCCATCCGTTCCCATACCCGCGGTAGCGCGTGTGGACACGGATAAACGTGATGGTAGACATCCGAGCGAGGAACCTTTTCCATTGAGAGTCAGTAGTCAAGTCCTTCCTGTGCCCGAGCATCTTGTCCGCTGTTTTGGTGCCGCAGTATCCTCGCATCGTCAAAAACCAGGGGGGAAAACGGCTCTTGAGCGCGTCCCTGTGGTACTTGGCGTTCTTGTCATATATACCGTAACCGGTAACCCCTAACCCCAGCGTGCCCCCTCTGAGGTGATTAACATCAATAGAAGAATTACTAATTTTACCACGGAAACTCTCGAAACAATGGGTGGTCACCACCTCTGTTCCCCCGTTAACCAATACGGCTGGCTCTGCATCGCTCCCTCCATGCACAGGCATGACTTGGGTTTTTTGCTTTTGGATCCGCTGCACCACCCTCTTTTCTTCTCATACGGCCAAGCATTTTTTGAAGGGTATTGACTATTGAATATTGAGAGACGTTGAGGTTACAGAGCTCATGCGCTCAGCCCTCAGGCTGAGCCCTCAGGCTGAGGGCTGAGGCCTCATGCATCAGAACAAGCAATCAATATAAAGCACAAACAAACCACGTCGCCTAGCAACGTTCCTCGGTCACTATATTATTGGCCATCTTACTAATTATACTAAAACACTAAATGGTATACGACGGATCACAGTGAGACGATGAGGGGATTTTAATGGACCTTTTTATTGCAGAGCTGAGAGAGAGCATAGAGTAGTCGATGGTCGTCCATAATGATGTGCATGGTGCATGTTATGTCTCTGTAGGAATAGTGAGATATGAGATCGATGAGATCTGGGACCTGAGAAGCGGACATAGGCACACAGTGCATTGCGGGTGCATATGATAGACAAAAGTATGTTTTGGAGTATCATATAATCATGTGGCATGTGACACCACTGGGCGGGATGGCTTGATCGGCCATACCGCTGGCAAACGCAATAACTTAATAACTGGTTACAGAGTTTCGCGACTCGCGCGCTTCGGATTAGCATCGTTCCCCTCCTTCTCTTCTCCCTGTTATTGCATTCAAAGTCCGACTAGCGTCACGCGTCCGGAGCTTGCAAGAAGCTATCTCTGACTGTTTCATTCGACCCGCACAGTGCATTCGTCACTTAGCCTGGTAGCGTAGCTACTTCTCAGTTAAAGGTTAAACGTTAAACGCTAACGCGCTAACGCGTTAACGTAACCGGTAACCCCCACTCTCTTTCAAAGTACTGTGACAGTAGACTGTGACATGTACCTTCGGAATGAATGAAATCTCTGTCGTCGATGATCGATCCAATCGATGAAATGTGTCGATCGTTTGACTAATGACTAGTGGCTACTAGTGAGTACTGAGTACGAGTATAGTAAGTATAGTGACTGTGTGGGGACTCCAGGAACAGGTGATGCATGAGCATGACCGGGAATCTCGATCATCTCCATCATCTCCATCAAGTGCCTGTATCCAAAATGCATCCAATCAACGTAATCAACAAACAATTCTATATTGGGCCGAGAGAGAGAGCAGAGTGTGGCCCGCGTCGGCTGTACATGTCCAGTAAGCTATAGTAACTAGTAACTAGTAATGCAACAAGCAATGACTATATTATTATTTCCATTGATATATTGATATTGATATCGACATGGTGTAGTAGTGGTATTAGTCTCCGCCATTCAGTACTCGGTGTCGTTTTCTCACATTTATAAAAACCTAAGCGGACTGAGTACTGATGCATAGTGCCTATGGGATGTTACATGTTACAAGAAAAGTGCGTCGTAGATGTCGAATCCGTGAGGCAAGAGGAGGGGATGAACAGACGACGGGAGAATATATTCGGAGGCAGGGGGATGAATTCAACCTCTGGAACGTGCACTGGTTACTTTTTGAAAAGTTGCCGGTGAAACGTCTTGGACAGATCGAGGATGATCGAGATGAGCTTTCCGTGCACACAAAGGATAATCAATATTGAATGATATATAGTGACCGTGTCCGTCGTCACGTCTTCGCCACTTCCCCATAGGCCCAGCCGTCAGCGCATCTCTCACAAGCTCTCATAATGTTTTGATTTAGACCCTTGGCCTTGTCCCGGTCATCTGGTCATCGATCATCGCCTCTCTCATTCCCATCTCTCAGAGATGAGCTCTCAGATTTCAGTCGATCTCAGATCTCAATTGAGATCTCAACACATTTCCTTCTTACGTTCCTGTGCTATATGTGGCTGTCACTAGTCTCACTTTTATGTCCTGATTTGGCATTACGCATTACGCGCATTCTATGCTTGTGCCAAACCCTCCCAACACATCTCTGCAAAGCAAAGACGCAAGAGGGGAAGCATCATAGACATCCCTCTATCTCGCCTGTCCGGCGTCCGTCCAATCAGCAAGTCACATTCCCATTTCGCTGTGGTCGAAAAGCATTCATGAATATTCACGATATTCACGCATCACAGCGTCACATTGCTGTTGTCACGACGGGAAGTCTAGTAATAAAGTAATCGAGTAAGCGCTAAGCCCATGTAGTAAAGCTTTAAGCTTCAAGAGGTTCAACGTTCAAGCTGTTCAAGCTTCAAGCTTCAAGCTCTTCAAGCTTTTTAAGAGGTTCAAGAGGTTCAAGAGGTTCAAGAGGTTCAAGAGTTTTTGAAGAGGTCAGTAAACGTCTAAACGAACAGGTGTGTTGTACCTTTTTATTGGCGTTGTCACATTATGCAAGCGAGAGAGCTATCGATTACCATTGCGATTACCAGAGACTGAGTACTTATTCCAGTGCTGTTGTGCCTGTAACATATTTAACAGTCGCTGTATTTTATCCATGGCCTGCACACTGGCAGGACTGTTTCCCAGTCGCAGTGGACGGGCCACCGGCGGTCACCCAGGTTACCGGGGTTGCCCAGAAAATGCCCCCTATAGCCTCAAAACGCCGTCGCATATGCGTTTACTACGCGGACTCTCTATAAAAGTTCGTCGACATGGTGTGGTGCTGCAGTTCAGACGGATCTCCGGAAATATTTGGTCGCTCTTTTGAACGGGGATGCCTGGTGAACATATGGTTTTGGAGTATATACAGGCCACGTAGTACACTGTCATCACGACAGTACAGAGAATACACTACCTTCCCACCTCTCCCTTCTCGTGCCCCCCGCGACCCGTGGGACCCCACCTGCCGTATATAGATGGGCACACTGGTGCACCGAGATATAGTTTACCGTTCCATAATGTAACTGTGTAGTTTGACTACCGCCTCTATGAGAGAGGCCACGCCATTTCTGATATATTAGCTTGCCCTTCCGTGCACTGTTCCCCATTCCATGGATCACGCATTAGCGCGGCAACAGTATACCAGAACGCCATCGAAAAGAAGAGAAGACACCATGGTCGGCGTGATCCATGCTGAAATAGCGAGAGGATTGAAAACGTCGGTATATGTGGAGGAGTATGTACAATGACATGGATGAAAAGTGAGAGTGTTCTCAGTAGTATGTAAGGTGTGATGCTTGTTTGCAACGTCTGACTTTGGAACAGTGTGTTAGTATGGATACCGTGAGAATATTACGATGGAACGTTAGCCGAAATGATGCCTCATGGTACGGTGAACTGCGTGTGGACGATGGAGCCGTGGAATGTCATATGGTCAACTATAAAGAACGGTATGTGGACTATGGAACCTATACTGAATGACGGCGGAAAGAAGATGTGATGAGAATTGACCGTCGCCGCCTACCCGGGGACAGGCTGAGACGAAGCCCTATTATAGGTATACAATGCAGACCACCGAAGTTAAACCAGCATCAATACAGTACGTTGTTCGCAGCCCTGGCGGTAGGCCCGACAGCTTTCTACTCGGCGTGATCTATAAGAAAGCACCGTTAAAGTATTAATGTGGAGAAGGATTCTGCAGATCCGATGAGAGGTCGTCATGAGCGAAGGCTTTTGGGGGGCGGTGACCCTCCGGGCCGAGAGCATTCAAACGATTCTTGCCTCTCTTGCCTGGGTTGCATCTGCGTAATGACTGTTAGGCCAGTTCGTCTGAACGCTAAACAAAACCCACATGTACATACTCTGTTTTGTGTCAAAAAGCGGATCGAGAATGTTCCGTTCCACTGCGTGTGCGACCTTCTGTGAATATAAAGAGTTGGGTTTTCTCAGTGGCCCAGGCCCTATCCGCGAGCCTGTCGTTACGTGTATTACCACCCTCCCAACCAACGCGCTCTTTAGGATATCACACAAGCAACACAGAGTTTTATACGCTAGTATTAGGTTTCCCGTGATCCCCCCCGTATATATGCAAACCAACCTGTTATCATGCAACGATTCACGCCCTGTGATCAATTTGAGCTCTCCCCGTCTCTTTCCCCATTTTCTGAGAGATCCACAGCCACAATTATGTTTAGGTTGGATCAGTCATGAGCACAACAGTCTATCTCCTCTGTCAACATGTCAACAGTGGGATGAGTGGAGGGTTGCATGATTCTTTGCCACTACAGATAATGGTGAACTGTAGTACATACACAACAGAGATGAGGAAGATGTTCGTCATCGTATCGGACATTGTGGCAGAGCCATTGATAATATCACAAAGTCAAAAATCAAAATGCACTGGAAGCGAAAGAATTGTGGAAATCCGGCTTCAAGGTATGTTTACCGCACCACAAGCAGGAGCAAACATCAGTGTCACAGTCGGGACTGAGGCGAGGGAGACTATAGAGTCTCGGGGCTAGTCCAAGGGATGTGGCAATCGTTTCTGGGGAAGAAGCAAACACAGAGGATATGATGGTGCCAAGCGGAAGAATAGGGAAAGAGGGATACGCTCACGACGAAGAAAAATTGGAAATAGGAGCGATGAGGAGATCAGCTAAACTATGACAGACACAGCATCCCTCTAATGCGAGCTTGCAGTTTTCCACATTCTTATAGCTTTCTTAGGTTAAGTGCGGGGATATCTTCCGTTGACCTTTCAATAAGAAAACGTGAGAGATAGGGGGAGATGCGGGTGCGGTGAAGAAGAAAGCCTGCTTCTGGTAACCCACCTGGCCTGTACCAGAGGAAACGCCGATGAAGGAGAAGAAGAGTGGGGGTCTGAGACGCGATTTTCTGGTATCCCTTATTTGGGATTTCCCGTATACCGTAGCGCTCATACGTAGTTGGAGCCTCATCTCTTCAGCATTAGGCGAGAGCTCTCAGGCTGGAGCTATACAGGCGCAGAGACAGCTCTTGACTTGTTTTCATAATATGCCACAGTGTATATTTGGAGTCGTTAAATTGACTGTGTACCGACCGCCCTCATCACTATAGTATACAATTGCTTATCACTGTCACCGTCAAAATGGGTATGGAACCTGGAACACACGGTGAGTCCAAAAAGTGCACACACGTTTCAGGAAGGGAAGGGGTGCTACCACTAGAAGATGGGCAAAAAAGGACGGACCGTGAGGGAAACCCAAAATGGTGTCTCGCGTTCACGAGCGCGCACAGGAGGTCGCAACCCAACAACTCAATAGCGGAAGAAAGAGGGAGAAAATAACGGTGGATTGTGGAAAAATCAAGGGGATCATCGACTGGGGATATTGACTGTTCCCACCTGTATTAGGGCAATAACAGAGGAAACAAGAATGGGCAATCTGGGTTAGTTGTAGTTGAGAACCGCGTGTGCTAACAAGGATAGAAAAGAAAAAATGATATGGGGCGATGAATTTCGCCATCGGAGATCATACAAAGGGTATTGTAGTTGATGGAGACATATCTCTCGGCCATCATCTGCATCATCGGGCAGGGTATGATCCGTCGACTATAAAATAGTCGCTGCGGGGACTGTCAGTGAGCTAGTATATAGGACTGCGTCGCCCAGCCAGTCTTTAGGCAGAGCTTGATGCGATGATCTTTCAATGAAATAGAAGGCGGAGAGGCTGGGCGCAGAAAAAACGATGCCCAGGAGGAATGAATCATGAAGGCTATTGAAGCTTATTGCAGCTTGAAGATGGAATGATGGAAGTTGCAAGTTGAAGCTGGGGGCGCGGAGGCTGGGGACTGCTGACGTCACCCTGTCCTAGACACTGTGGCTGTGCCGGGAGGCGAAATTTTGAGGTGCGATTAGGGGAAGGCACGGGGGCAGTGGGCGCGGCTCTGCGCACGGTGGGATGGATGATGGATGAGATCGATGAGAGGCAGCCTGCTGGGGAGCGCCCGGCGACGGGTGACAGGTGACCTCACCGGTGAGCCTCACCCGTGGCTGGCCAGAGGGCGATGGGGCCTTGAAGCTTGAAGCTTGACGAGGACTAGTGACCAGCACGCTTATGGAAAGGTCAGTGTGGACAGCCTACTGAGTCCGAGTACGCTCGTAGTCGGAGGGCCAGTCAAGCCGTAGGGAGCGGTGACCGCCACCTCCCCTTCTTCTGCCCCTCCTCCTTGCCCTTCCCCGGTCGGTGCGCCCTCCGTTTCGTTCTGCGTCGGTCGATTGCCTCGCCTCGCGCCGACCTCGCTTGTGTGCATCCGCACCATCCACACGCACCGCCCGCACCCGCCTGCCACGTTCTGCTGCCCATTGGGGCGTCTGCCTTTCCTCCCCTTCTCTCTGCGCTGGCCACTTTTCTCCTCTTTGCGCGCGCTCTCCCATGTCTAGCCCCGACGCCACCCGCCCTCCCTCGCCGTCGAGGACGCACAGCTGCAACAAGATCTCGAGTCGGCGCGCGAGATTCAGCGTGCTCGTCGCAACAGTATGTGTTCTTCCCCCAACTTGTCCCTTGCCGTGCGCCACTGTGCTCCCGGCTTCTGCTCCCTTCTCCCCCCCCCCCCATCTCTCCTTCACCCTGCAACGCCTGTAACAAGCTGGCGCGCTCCCCCTCCCGCAGTTGCTGAGCTGGTTCTCATCCATTTTTTCTTGGTCCCCTGGCCTCTAAAAAACGATCCGAGACTGACGCACCTTTTCAGGTTCCCTTGTGCTGCCCGCTATGATGCGCCCCTCTCATCCTCGCGACGACGCTGAGGACGAGGACATGCGCGTCCACGCCTCTGTGGCGCCTGCCACTGTCGAAGGCAATTCGGCGCTCCTGACGCAGCGCAACTCGGCGTGGCCAGCCTCTTCGGCCCTTGAATTTGGTAACACGCAAGGGATTGCCGATCGGTTCCGGATGAGCCACCGGCTGCGCACAGGTAGCTTTGATTCGGACCGGGACCACGCGGAGCATGGATCGACTTGGATCGATCACCGACCTTCGCAAGCCGTTCCCTCTCGGCTGGACATTGCTTCTTCCGCCCGATCGCCTGGTCTGTTCCGCAGCAGCTACTCGCCTGTCGAGATGGTTTCTGGACAGTCGCCCTCGACAGCGCGCAGCATGGCGTTCCATTCTGCCCGCTCGCCCCCAGTTGGCCCAAGCTCCCTCGACCCCACTCAACTCTCCCCTGGCTTATCGCAGCCACCCAGTGAGGCCAATGCGGAAGACGACGTGTGTTTCCCTCGCTCCCCCCCCGATCTGCCCGACAACCTCAACCCGGACGCGGACCGGGCTGGGGACGCAACGGCACACTATGGTGGCGGTACACAGACGCCGCGTGCCGAGCCCGAATTGCCCCCCGGCTACCCGTACACGTTTGATCTCGACTCGCTCGATGACTTTGTCCGACAACAGCGCGAGCAGGCGGATGCGATTCCGATCCAGTCGCGCGTCGTGACGGGGCAGCGGGGCTCCGAGGCCGGAGGGAAGAGTCAGCCGCTAAGCAGCTACACTGCCAATGACAGTTCCTTCTATGCTCGTCGTCGGCGCAAGTACACGGGGCAGGAGGAAGATGCCGGCGCGACCCATGCTTCCTCGCGCTTTTCCCAGCCTGCGTCGGCTCCGTCTGTGGAGCCGTCGAGCGTGGCGGGACGGTACCAACGTAAGCTCGCCTTGTTTGAGGACCAGGTAGGAACGCCCCCCCCACCTCCTCCTGGCCAGTGGGATGAGCCAACGGCAATTCCCAATGGGGATGAGCATGCGGCGGAGCCGCGAGGCACGGGCCAAGCTACTCCCTATACCTCTCTTTTGGATCGCAAGGAGGTCAAGGCTCAACCAACCTACGGAGTAAGGGAAGACGAGGAGATGCCCGAAGCGCCTTCTTCTCCCCCACGCGGTCCGGTTTCCTTCCTGCGGCGCAAAAGTACGTCATTCGGCTACAGGTGGCCGCGGGCGGGTGGGCGCCGAGGCACGCTACAATGCCGCAGGCGAGAAACAGAAACCGTTCCGGTTTGCGTTCTATAGCAATGCGCTCAACAGCACCATCCATGCGCGCCAGCTGTATGAGCTGCCTGCGCCAGGACAAACGTTTGAGGACTTGCTCAAGGGACGGCCGGTGTCCAAACCTGAAATGGATGCCGTGCCAGAGCAGACAGAGGTCGACACGGACACCCTTGGCGGTGGTGCGAAACATGGCTCCCTGCGAGCGGATGCTCCCCCAGGGCGGCGCGATGCTTCACGTGGTACGACCGGGCGGGCGCCTGGCACGCTCCCACTGGGCCTGGTCGCGCCCCGCCCGAACCGTTGGGCAGAGGTTTGCCAGCAGGGGGAATGCTTACCACGGCGGCTGATGAGGAACCCAATACTTGGTGGCTCGATGTCCAGAGTCCCACTGTGGAGGAGATGAAGGTGATCAGTCGTGCGTTTGGGATTCATCCTTTGACGACCGAGGACATTCTTATGGAAGAGACGCGGGAGAAGATTGAATTGTTCCGCAACTACTACCTGGTCTGTTTCCGTTCGTTTGACCAAGACCCTTACAGCCCCACCTACCTCCAACCGCTCAACATGTACATTATCGTCTTCCGCGAAGGAACGCTTTCCTTCCACTTCCGCAGCACCCCGCACCCGCACAATGTGCGGCGACGCATCAAGCAGCTCAAGGATTACATTCAGGTCACCTCGGACTGGATCTCGTATGCTTTGATTGACGATATTACCGATGCGTTTGGCCCGTTGATCCAAAGCATCGAGTACGAGGTCGACTCGATTGACGAGCTCGTCTTGATTTTAAAAGAGGCCGAGCAGAGTGATATGTTGCGGCGGATCGGGTCGTGTCGTAAAAAGGTGATGGGGCTGTTGCGCTTGATGGGAAGCAAGGCGGATGTGGTGAAGGGCCTGGCCAAGCGGTGTAACGAGAATTGGTCCGTGGCGCCCAAGTCGGACATCGGTCTGTACCTCTCCGACATTCAAGACCACTTGATCACCATGACCCAGAACTTGAACCACTACGAAAAAATTCTGTCCCGCTCCCATTCCAATTACCTTGCCCAAATTTCGATCGAAATGACCGACGCCAACAACCAGATCAACGATGTGCTGTCCAAGCTTACCGCGCTTGGTACGGTGATTGTACCGCTCAACATTGTGACCGGTCTGTGGGGGATGAACGTAAAGGTGCGTTTGCGTTTGCATTTGTATTTGTATTTGCGTTTGCTTTTGCATTTGCGTTTGCGTTTGCTCCTTTCTCACCTTGGCTGACGACTGACTGTGCGTGCAGGTACCGGGCCAAGTGGATGAGAATGACAACCTGCATTGGTTTGGCGGCATTGTGGCCGTGATGGTTGCCATTGGCGTGGGCGGATTTATTCTGACACTTCGCTTTATGCGGCGCTAGCATCCGAACCAATTCGATCCAATTCGATCCGATCCGATCCGATTCGCAAGCTTGCCACACGTATACTTACCCTACCCTGTACCCCGTCCCTTCCCAGCTCTGTCTACTGTCTATCAACGTCACGCCACCTACCCCATTCTGTCTCGTTTGGAACCGATGTTGCCGCTGTTGCCCTAGCTCGCTTTCTCACCCCCCCCTCCCAGGCTGCATTGGAATACCGAGGTAGCATGCGCACCATAAAACGATTCGACGAGTGGAGATTGAACGAGGTCTCGGTTAGAACGCAAGACGAGAACTAGGGCTCGGAAGCAGGCTTGGCGATCCAGGTGACCGGTGAGGCAGGAACCGGCCGGGAAGACGGGAAGAGGTGGACGAGGGAATGGGGAGAGCTTGAATGGGCTACACATAAGCCTACTAGTTGGGGGTACCGGGTAGATGCTGTGCTTCCCCGTTACCTCGCCTATGGCGGAAAGCATGATAGATGTCGATGATACTTGAACTGTGGATACGATACCATTTGTCCCGTCGCCCAAGGCCGGACAACGGGCTCAACGTCGAAGGCAGCCCCCACTGCAGCAACGCCAAATTATGTTTGGAGACCAACGTGGATCAGATCCAATGGGGGGGGTTAGGGGGGGCAACGTACGTCGCCTGGGGATCCGGTTGGTCGACGATGACTTAGGCCTCCGGGATGCATCCGCACCGGCTTTGAGGTAGTCGTCCATCTCGGCATCCAGGTCTTCGAGCGTCTTGTGCGGGCGGGGAGCTGAGCCGCCACGGGGTCCGCCGCGCGGTCCCCCACGCGGTCCGTCACGACCACTTTCCCGCGCGCCACCGCGGGAACCACGAGGGGCACCACCACGGCTGCCGCGCGGAGGGCCTCCAAGCACAATGGGAGGCGCGTACGGTGTAGTTACCGGTACCTGTGCGAAATCCACCACCACCACCTCCACACGAAGCGGACGCGTACCGTCAATGAGACGACTGTTGAATTGATCATATGCCTTTTGGCCATCGGCCGCCTGGTCAAAAATCACCGTGCACGTTCCCGTCGACACTCCGTTCTGCTGATAGCTCATCACCACTTTCTTCACTGGTCCTACCGACGTGGTAAACAGTTCCCGTACCTGCGCCTCGGTCACATCGGTGGGCAGGTTGGAGAGGATGATCTTGCTTCCGATCGAGGAGCCGTACGAGGAGCGGGGGCGGGGGGGAGCCGGAGCACTCGTGGTGCCAATAGGCACACGCGGAGGAACGGCACGCGCGGCGCGGCGGGAGAGCGTTTCGGCTAGCCGGTACAGGCGCACGTGAGGCCGACGACCGTTTTCGTCCCCCATCACGGGACGAGCGACGCCTGGGTGCGGACGGGTTGGCCTTGATCAGCTCGTCGAGAGCTGGGATACCCGTGTCAGTTGCCTGCCAAGTGCACGTGAGGAGAAAATGGAGAAAATAGCGTACGCTTGTCAATGTTCATGGAGGACTGAGGCGGTGGAACGGTAGACAGGGCGGATCAAACAGCAAGTGGAAACAGCGAGCAGACATCAAGACGATGAGTTAGTTCAAGTCGAGGTGGGGAGTGGAGGAGAAAAGGGTTGGGAAGGGAGGAGTGAGGGGGAGGCTGAGAAGAGAGACGCCGCTTTATCACGCCTAGTCTAGCTAGCGTGAGACCAGCGCTTCCCAGTCCAGCTTCGGTCGACCGACAGCGTCCTGGTCGACCGCTGCCCTCGACCAAGCAGACACGCATGGAGTCTCGTGCAGTTCACGTCCCAAACGCAGCACAAGCACCCGGGGCCGGGACTCAAAGGAGAGAGACGGCAAGGCCGGCTGCACACGGACCGCTTGTGACCCCGACAGCCGCTCAACCTCAACACACCGCTTGGGCCACGTCCATGCGTGAGAGCAGGGGGGGCGAGGGTTGTGTCTCTGCCGGACGAGCACAAGCACACGTCCGGCAGATGCGGGGCCACGGCTGCTGCATGCGGGGCGCAGGAGGCCACACGCGACGCGCCGAGCGGGCGATGGACGCGGGCCACGCGCAGCAGAGCTCAGGAGAAAGGGAGGAGCGGGTGGGATGGATGGACAGATGGATGGACGGATGGATGCTGACCATTTGCGATGCTTGGAGAGGCAGAGACGCGCACAGCACAGACAGCGGTGGTGGTGGAAGAGCAGGCTGGCCCGCAGCCGTGCGTTGCTTGCCTCGCCCGCCCTGGCGCTCACCGGTCGCTCTCCCTGGCCACTAGGCCACTGCTGGCGCGCGAACGGAGCGTGCAGGCACTGCGCCTGTCTTCGGCAGGGAGCCCACCGCTCACCGGTCACCCAGACCACGCACAGTCAGCGCATCGGGCCTGTCCTCGGGGTATTACGTAACAGCACACAGCGACGTGGCCGGCCGCTGTGCTGCCCCTGTGCTGCCCTGGGGATGCTGGCTGGGGGCCAGTGCCGGACGCTGTTGCCGAGAAGGGGTGGCGAGTCCGACCCCCATCTCGTCAACAGGCCATCTTCAGTTGGACGCCGCACACGCAGGTGGCGGTGGCCAGCTTCGAGCTCCAAGCGGGCCCAACACTGACCTCTGCTCGTGCTCCCCAACAGACACACTGCCTTGCGAAGCGACGCTGGCTACAACACTACCACTACCACTACCAACCTACTGAGTGCCTGTCGAAGGCGCACCCGACACGACAGCTCGCATGACAGAAGCATCTTCATAGAGGAAGCAGACTTCCAAGGGCCTAGTAATACAATAAGGGAAGTGCCAAGTAGGCAACGCACTGGCGCCTTTAGCCACCGAAACCGTAGAGGGTACGGCCCTGGCGCTTCAGCGCGTAGACAACGTCAAGCGACGTGACCGTCTTGCGCTTGGCGTGCTCCGTGTAGGTGACAGCATCGCGAATGACCGACTCAAGGAAGAGCTTCAGCACACCGCGCGTCTCGTCGTAGATGAGGCCGCTGATCCGCTTCACACACCACCACGACGCGCGAGACGACGAATGGCAGGCTTGGTAATGCCCTGAATGTGTCACGCAGAATCTTGCGGTGACGCTTGGCGCCACCCTTGCCCAGACCTTTGCCACCTTTGCCACGACCAGTCATTGCTGCGCACAAAGCAATGCCAGCGCTGTCAACAGGAGAACGCGGGGGGAGCACCAGTGTCCTCTACGAGCTCAGCGAGGGGAGCAAGGCAGCGGGCACCGAGCGAGAGAAGAAGGAAAGACTCACTTGTTGGAGAGGGGAGAGAAAGAAAACCACGAGTTGGTGGGGGCTCAGGGCGAGTGAAGGGCGACAGGGGCAGTGGGGTTGATACCAGTGCGCTGAGGTCGCTCGGGACAGCACCATGCTGTTGCTCATTGCCTGGCAGGCTGGTGACCGGTGAGGCTGCCCCCGCGGCGGCTGCGGCGGTTGGATGGATCGCACTGTGCCGGAAAGGCTGTGACTGGGCTGCTGCCCGGCCCAGACGCTTGCTATCGCCCCAAACCGGGCGACGCACCAAACCGAGATGAGATGATCGATGATGAGTTGGCTAGCGCGCTGGGTGGGAAGGGCAGTGCCAGCCTGTAAGTGGCGCGGTGGCGCAGAGGCGCTGAAATGTTGCAGATGGATCGGGGGTGGGTAGGCATTGTACATTTCAGCCTGAAATTTCAGCTGACTCAGCGCGCAGCCCCCTCGTTTGGTGGGGCGGGGTATATCTATCCCACTCTGGCCCCCCGGTTTTGGTCTCGGGTGTGGCCGATGGGACTCTACTCACGATTCACCCGATTCGCCGTCCCCTGGCCGGCCACCGCCACCTGCCTGCGACCTGGCGCCATCGACGGAGTTAGAGATGCCCTGATTCGGGCATTCCCAAGTGTCTCTGCCGCACCGCCCCTCGCGAGGCGCTGGATCTGCACTCGCCTCCCTCGCCCCGTCCCACACCTCCACCACACCACACGCCGTGCCATCCATTCGACAGAATCGTATTTCTTCCCATCCTCTCAGATCTCAGATCTCAGACCGCATGGCTGATGGTCGATGGCTGATGCCCCCTCCTTCAGAAAGCCTCAGGTACCGGGTACCGCCGTAAAACGCCTTTTGTCTCATCCATCTTCCCCCCCTCGCGCAAGACACGCCGTGCACAGGCGTAGCCCTGTGCCTCGATTCTTCCCCCTCCCCCCCTTCCCCATGCAGCAAGGCTTGTGCCACAAGCAACTCGTAGTGCCTGTACAGTATAGCCCCTCGTTGCTATAAAACCCCCCGACGGTCGGGGCTTGGGCAATCCTCTCCCCTCACCAACCCACCAGCAGTCCTCTTCGCTTCCTTCTCTTCGCGTCCTCTTCTTTTCTGTCTTTTTTTCCCCACTCTTCATCATGTGCGCTTCACCAAGATTGCTGCTGCTGCCACCGCCGTTCTTGCCCTTCGGCCTCGGCCGCGCCATTGCCAAGCCCGCTGCCGGCTGGAGAAAGCGCCACTTTGCGTACGTTTTGAGTTTCCTCCCTTGGCTCTGTGTCACCCTGCCAATCGTGCTTGCTGGTCTTGGCATTCGTGCGCATATGTACTTACCCTTCCGTGGGACAGTGGCCAAGCCACCTTTTTCGAGGTTGGTCGCGGGGCGTGCGGGTGGACCAACACCAACACCGACTTTGTTGTGGCTCTCAACGCGCCGCAGTACACCCAAGAAGCCTGCGGCAAGGAAATTGCCATTCTCAACCAGCAAAAGGGCATCTGGCAATTCGCCACGATTGTCGACCTCTGCCCTGGCTGCGCCGAGGGCAGTTGGACATGTCCCCGCCCTCTTCTCTCTCGACGAGGGCGACATGGACCAGGGCGTCTTCCCCATCGGCTGGCACTTCCTCTAAGCACCGGATTGCGATTCGCATTTGGCGTGCGGCTCACCCCTCTGCATCTCCCTTTGCTTCTTCGGCCTCTTCTCTGCCACTTTCGTGTTCGTTGTCTCGATCTTCCTGGGTTCCCCGGTTCTGGTTTTTGATGGGCTCTTCTTCCCTCTCTCTTTCTTTGTTTGGGTAGGGGACTACTCTTCCTTCTGGGCTCCCACCGTGCTCCCCGTCGTGCTAGCCACGCTCGACACCTTGGCTGCCCCCCCCTTACCCCCACCCGCGTCACCGTCCATGGATTAGCACCAAAATGCACCTTCCCCCCGTGCCGGAAAGTCGACCTTTTCCTCACGGTTCATAGGGCCACAACGGTGCTGCAATCGCCCCCCCCCCCCTCCCCTGGGCTTACCTGTATCATACGCCATGCTCGCTTGCTGGCACAAAAAAGTATCCGTTGCAGGATATTTCGGTCGAAGCACAATGTCTGTCGTAGTATACCTTGCCCCACAGAGCGTACCTGGGCAACAAGGAACGGATGCAGATGAGATACAGGTCAGTTACACCGTTGTACGGCATTCAATAATTGAATAGTACTAGGCGAAGAGCGGCCGAGGTGTAGAACTGGCTGATCATGTATGTATGTTAGCGGGACTACGCCCAACCCCCTGGGCCCTGTATGACGGTCGTCATGCGCAACGGCTAGTTCGTGTCTGCCTCGAGGGATGGTGCAGTGTGCTGCAGACGAGTGTACAGTAGCAAGAAAAAGGAACTCTCCCGTCCGCCGCCGCCATCGTCATCGTCGTTGCCTCTCTCCGCAAGAGCCCGTTTGCAAGCGCGGAGACAGTGTACATGAGGGATCAGGACTTGTTTCGTGCGGATCGCCGGGCCGGGGCGGGGGGTGGTCGCCCACCTGAGCATTCCATGCCAGATGGCGCCCACGCAGCAGGTCGCACACAGTTGGGCGGCTGGAGGGTTAGTTGGGTGGTGAACTTATTTTCGGCTGTGGGTGAACATTGAGCTATCAGTGAACGTTGAGTATTGAGCGAGCATTGGCTGGCATGGGCCGCACCTAGTGCGGCCAGTCCCGCTCCGGTTCACGCCCGTTTGGCTCGACGAAACAACGAGCTTCAGCCGCCGAGCAGCTAGTGCACGTTCCGTGTAGGACGAATGAGGCCCGGGTGGAGGGTCGGACGATCTCTATGATCAAGGCATTGTCTCCATATCCCGACGTCGAGGACCGAGGCTCGATCGCGCCAACCAACTCAACCAAAGAACAACGCTCTCCTAAACCCTGATCAGAACACCGCCCTTCGCTCCGCACCAAGCTCGGCTGCACGAGGCCCGCGGCACGCTAGCCACAGCAATACTGTGCCATTGCATAGTCGAATTCCAGGCGAAATGGACAGGACTGAAAGAGGGAGGAAGAGGAGGAGGAAACGGAGGAGGAAAAGGAGGAGAAAGAGGAGCGAGACCATAGCCTCGCTCGAGCCGAGCCGAGCCAACAACTGAAATGGGTCCCACGAACCAAGGACCAAGAACCAAGAACCAACAATCAAGAACCAACAATCAAGAAGCGGAACAGCTCACCGCGCTCTTCTGGGCCAAAAAACCAAACCAACCCAAACGAACCCCAAAATCCAAAACCCAAAACCCAACAGCCAAGTAGCATCACCAATCTCGGACCTCCCGCGGCGCTCCCTGCCCGACGCCGCACTTACCGTTTCGGTCACCCCCCCGGGTTGGAGATTCAGTCAACCGGCTCGACACCCACATAGTCCTCGCTCCAATCGGAGCGCGGCGACGGGCTCGGGGCCGCCTCACCGTCCAACGCGGCCGACGCGGGGCAGATGGCGGGACTGGCGTAGACGCTGGACCGGACGCTGCCCCGGTCGCAGAGACCGAAGCAGGCGCAGAAGGAGCGACTGGTCGCGTTCCACCTCCCAACCCGTTCGTTGCGTCCGTATCGTCCGAGTCAGCCCGGGCCAGGCCAGGTGTGACTCCACCTTGGGCTCCGTTCCGTTGCCCTGTCCCCGTCCCTGTCCCCGTACTCGTACTCGTACTCGTACTTGTACCCGTCCCCGCCAACCCCGAAACCAAAGACTCGACCAGCCCGAGCGCACGGGTCGCCTGTTCCGCCCCGCCCGACCGGGCCATACCTTCCACCAAGGAGACCAGGTTGGCCGCCGCGCCCAGCAGGGGCGTCGGGCCCGTCGGCGCGCAAGGTACCTCCGCAACGGGAACCTCAGCGTCCGAAGACGTCTCAGCCGCATCCGACGGTACCGCTGCCTCGACCGTGTGGGTGCCAGCCGAGGCGGCGCTGTCGCGCTGGGATGTAGTCGTCTGGGTGGCCGGGTTCTGACGGCGCAACGGGAGGGCGGGGCGTAGGGTGAGCGTGAGCAGCGGTGGGCGCACCGGCCATCGGAGCAGCGGCGGGTGCAGCTACGCTCCCCAGCCCGGACAGGTACAACGTAGGAAGCAAGTCCACCACACGCGCCACGGCGGCAATCAACGCATCGGTGCATGCGCCAGGTGCGTGCGGAGCCGGGGGCGCAAGGGCACGCACAGAAGGCGCGGGAGGGGACACAGGTTCGGTGCTGGGACAGGGTCAGTGAAGCTGCAGGACGAGGAGCAAAATGGATGGAAAGGGCACGTACGGTGGCACTTGAACTGCAGGCACGGGAGCGGGCGCGGGGGGCGGTGTGGGTTCTTTTGTGGGCTCCTTTGTGGGCGGCTTTGCGGGCACAAGAACAACAGTAAAGCCAGGCTCGAGCGTGCATGCGCTATCGGCTGAGCCGACAAGCGCGTCCTTCATGAACAGTTCCCAGGACTCTTGGCTGGAAATGACCGTGATTGCAGTGGGTATGGCGGTACCTTTCAACCATACGTCCCAGCGGGATGTATCGATTTCCCACTCGCGCACGAGCGCGGCGCGGACCTTGGCCCAAGAAGCAAAGGTGACCTCGTCGTTGTGCAGGTAGGCAAACGGGATGAACCGTCCATGGGAGTGGAGCCGAACTGGTCTAGCACCTCCTTGCTCACGGTTTCGGTGCGCGCCATCAGGGCCATCTTGGAAGGCATGTTGGTCCAGAAGTAGGCGATGGTGGACGTGAGCTGCAAGCTGGCCAGCGTGTCGTCGCCGTAGCGCGGATGGGGGAGCGGCGGCGCGGATGCGGGTCGCGCGCAGCAGTCGGCTCAGCGGCAGTTCCACCTCGTTCTCGGGCGCGTGGCCCACGCTGGAGCGGTAGGACGAGTCGGAGCCAGCGTCGGAGGCAGGCATGGTGGTGGTGTGGTGGTGGTGGTGGTGGCGGGCGCAAGCGCACGATTGGTGCGTTATATACTGGCGACGCACAGACGGTGTGAGAGGCGCGTGGCGGTAGGGTTGGCTATCAACACGCTCGGTTCCCCACACCGCCGCCGTGGGGGCGATAATCGATAATGGCCGTCGGGTGGGACGCTGCGCCCGGGCCCCCACACGCGCCGGGCGTGCTCCGTCGCAGGCGCCCTCGCTCCCGATCCGTCTACGCCATCCCACGCGTACTCGCTCTACGTCACCGCCATCCTGATGTCCGTCGTCGCTGCGCCGAGGAGCGCTCTTACCATCCACGCCGGCAGGAGACGCAGTGTGCAGCACGATGGGTCAATTGATTTTCTGCATGCACGTCTCATCCTGTCCCGCCCTCGCCCGGGTGCACCGTCTCCACCGACTGGATCAATCCCGCCGCCACTGTCTGGTGCCCGTCATGCATCATGAACCGCCCCAGCGACCCGAACTCTGCCGCCCTCTCGACGCACACGGGGTGCGTCGGCACAAGTTGGACCAGCGCCGCTTCGCCCGACTCGAGACACGGCGGGGCCAGCGCGATCGTCTGTCCCGTCTTGCGGTCGAGCTTGGCCAGGATGTGCGTGAGCGTGCAGCAGACCTGCGCGGTGTGGCAGCTGAGCAGCGCACTCGAGCCCCGTCTGAACGTCGTGTGCGGCTGCAGAAGGAGGAGGTGGGCGTGGAAGCTACGTGCTTCCCTTGGCGGGTCGGTGGCCGGGTCGCCAACGACCGAGCCCGCACGGATGGCGGTGAGGGTTGGGATTGGAATCGGGATAGGTAGTGGCTTCTGCCGCGTATTTTTCTGGCCTGCCAGCTGACGCAGCATCACCTCCACATGGTCCCCGGGCAACCCTTCGGGAAGAAGGAAAGGTGGCAGCGCCGCCGTGATCGCCTCGACGTGCATCGGCCCATTGCCCGGGGCCAAGGTGACCACCATGCCCTGGCGGAGCATGCCTGTTTCCACGCGCCCGCGGATGCGGACTCCGTCTCCGCGCTTCTCCACTTGCGCCTCCCGTACCGGAAGACGGAGTGGCCGTTCGGTCCGACGTCGAGGCGGGTCCATAGCATCCAACGCATCCACCAGTGTCCTCCCCGAACGGTACTCGACCGGCGTTTCGGTCTGCCATCCTTCGTACCACGCCATCCCGCTCCCACCACCAACCCCCTTGTCCCCCACATTCTCCCCGTCGACGCAGAGAGCGGGACAAAGGCGATGGATTCGCGGCGGAAGCCAACGCGGGCGAATAAGCGTGCGAGCCGGTGGGTGATCTGCGCAAACCGAGCCTTGGGATCGGTCCCGGGCGAGATGGCATCCATCTTGTTCACCACCACGATCACTTGCCGCAGGCCCAAGACAAAGATACGAATTACGCGCTTGCCAATCGACCCGTCCTCCGCACTGTCGTGCTCGACTTGCTCGGGGTTGGCAGCGGAAACGACAAGCACGGCACAGTCTGCTTGGGAGAGCGCAGCACACGTGCTCCCAATCCCGCCCTGCTCATCTTCTCGCGTGTCCAGCAGCGTCACATAGTACTTGGCTGTCTCGAGCGGGTACAACATCGCTTGGTTCGCCTCCGGTTCGTGGTATTCTGTCTGCCCTTGCTCATCCTCCCTCTCGCGTCGCTTGTTCTGCGCAGGTACGTGCTCAGGTCCCTGCTCTCGCTCCGCCCTAAGCCGGTCAAGCAACCGGGCATAGGGGAAGGAGCTTGGATCCACAGGGTCCGCCTCGTGGCGCACTCGGTCCCCCGTCGGCTGCTCCACTGCGCCAGACTGGTACCCAAGCTGCCAAATCACGCTCGACTTGCCCGCCGCCGCCGGACCGAGAACGACAACGCTCGCAGCGAGCTGCCTCGCCCGAGACGGGCTGGGTTGGTGGATAGCGCGTTAGCTGAGCCCGACTGGACAGGTGAGCTGGGCAACGATCCACTCGGTCTTACAGGCGGGAGGGAACGTACCTTTACACCATCTGGGGCAAGGGAGACAGGTAGATGAAGTAGATGGAGGGTGGCTGGTGCGCTTACCACCTCCTTAAATGGTTGGTGAGTGCTTGGGAATGGAATGTTAATGACTGCAATGACTGCAATGACGTCGATGACGTCAATGACCAGCATCCTCGCCCCTGAAAGCGATTCAATATTCACGCGAGACGACCGGTGACCATCTATGGCCCTCCTCGCACAAGCGGTCACGTGCTTTGTGGGGGGGCGTGGTGGCCACGTGACCGGCGCCATGCCCGACGCGTGTGATGCCGCCCGAGGCACACGGTGGGTGATCACCGCAGGGTGCGTATTGCAATTTCAGTCGCCCAGCGCGACGCGGCCAGCACTAGGGTAGCACTAGGGTTGGCACGCGCGCCCCCGCACCACACGCCTCCTTCTGCCTCCTCCTTCTGCCTCCCCCTCCATCCCGGTGTGCTGTCTGCTGCCCATGGTACGTCCAGCCCCCTCGCCGCCACCCCCACGCTCACCCCCGCCGTGCTCGCCGCAGCCCACGACGCGTTCCGCCGCCGCGCCCGCGCCTCCAACCCCAACCCCAACCCCCAGCGCGTGGCCCGCAGCCTCGCGCCCAAGCATCCCAACCACCCCCCGCCGGCCCCGGCCCCCGCCGAAGCCAAACCTCCCCGGCCCGTCACGGGCCGGCCGGTACGATCCGCGCGGGCCCAGCCAGCCACCGCGTCTTCTTGCCATGCCACTTCCTCCTCCTCCTTCCCGTCCCATCCCACTCTCGCCTCCACTGCCCCCCCGATGTGCGTCCCGCTCGTGCACACGGCACCAAGCGCCCACGCGCCGCCGACCCACCCGCCTCCACCGCCCCTGCCGCGGCACAAGACGGCAAGAAACGTAAGCGGAAGCGCGTCCGTGCTGCGGATTGCCCTAACGATAGTGAACGTGCTGCGGATTGCCCTAACGATTATGATACTACCGTTGCCTTTCCGCTGTCGCGCAATGCAACCCGGCAGATCAAGCGCGTCCTTAAGCCGCGTCGTCTCGACGATGAAGGATGGGTGGACTTGGACGCGCAGGATGGGTATGACCCGTTGATGGTCGCCGAATATGTCAATGACGTTTTCGAGCACATGAAATCGCTCGAGGTACGTTGCTCTCCGTTGTGTGCTTTTCTGCGGGGTGGTTGGGTTGGGTTGGCCTGGGAGCAGGCAGAGCGTGCTGACGCTCGTGTGTGATCATGGCAATCGAATCAGGCCAAGACGATACCCAATCCAAAGTACATTGATCTCCAAGACGACATTACGTGGGAAGAACGGGGCGTGCTGATCGACTGGCTCATCAACATCCACAACCGCTTTCACCTCATTCCCGAAACCCTCTTTTGGCGGTCAACCTGATTGACCGATTGTTGTCGATTCGTTTCGTTTCGCTGTCCAAGCTGCAGTTGGTCGGCATCACCGCCCTCTTTATCGCAGCCAAGTACGAGGAGGTGTTGGTACCGTCGATCACCAACTTTGTGTACGTGTGCAAGGATACCGTGACGGAACGTGAACTGTTGGAGGCAGAACGGTACCTGTTGCGCACGTTGTCCTTTGACCTGTCCTACCCGAACCCCATGAACTTTCTCCGTCGCATCTCCAAAGCGGACGACTACGATATCCAAACGCGTACTCTGGCCAAGTACCTGATTGAGATAAGCACGGTCGACTACCGGTTCATCGGGCACCCTCCGTCGGTCATTGCCGCTGCTGCGCTCTTCCTTGCGCGCGAGGTGCTGCAGCGCGGGCCGTGGGGACCCACCTTGGTCCACTACTCGGGCTACACACAAGAGGAACTATTGACAACAGCCGAGTTGATGGTGGACTATACGTTGCGTCCCCCTTGCCACCCTTACCTCCACCGCAAGTACGCCAGCAAAAAATTCATGAAGGCCTCCACGTACATCCAAACCTGGGTCGCGCGTTACTGGCCCAAGACTGCCAGCCGCTTTGCCCGACGCGGGGCCAAGGCCGCCCAACGCCGTGCCTCGGCTTCCGCCGCGGACGACGCACCCCCCGTCCAGTCACTTACGATACCTACGGTCACTGGGTCCTCGAAATCCCCCCAGTCGACTTGTTTGCCCACTTTGGTATCCTCACCCGACCCAAAGATCTCTTCTGGACCACCTTTGGTATTTTCCGCGCATTCTGCCAAGAAGTCCATACACAAGCCCAAGCTCACGCCCAAGCCCAAGCTCACGCCCAAGCCCAAGCCCAAGCCCAAGCAGAAGCCCAAGCCCAAACTCAATCCCAACCCCAAACTCAATCCCAACCCCAAACTCAATCCCAACCCCAAACTCAATCCCAACCCCAAACTCAACCCCAAGCGCACCTCTCTCCTCCTGCTGCATCCCCACTCACCTCCTTGCCCCCGCCGCGCCACCTCTCTCGCCCCGCCCCACAGCGAACGGGACAAGCGGCACTGCCCTCCCCGCCGCCTGCGCAGACGGGCGATCGCACGCCCAGCTGGACTAGATCGCAACCCCGAGCTCACAGCGCTGTACGAACAGGAAAGAACCGGGCCAGAATGGTCACTTTGTTTTCCATCAGTTTTCGAAGCATCGCATCTTCCCCCCCCCCGCACCCCCCTTGCATTCTGTTTATCCCTCCCTCCCTCCCCTCCCTTTCGTTGCCGGCCTGGCTGTCCTGGTCCCTCACCCATACTCGCCACGCATCTACCCCACCCTGGTTCGCCGTTCGCCGGGCAGTTCGCCGTTCGTCGCCAATGTCATATTCTTCCCTTCCCTTTCCTTTCCTTCTCTTTCCGTTCCGTGAGGCCCCCATTCAATACTCCATCATTGCACGTTCCTGTTCCTTCCCTGCCCGCCGCGGCACCGCGCACCGCGCACGGGGGGGTCCGTTCGGACAGAGGCAGTCACTAGTCAGAGTGGTAGCGTGCTAGAGTGCTACCGTAAGGCCCTTGGAACTTACAACCTGGAACTTGGAACCTGAAACCTGGAACTGGGAACTTGGAACTTGGAACTGGGAACTTGGAGCCGGCATGTTACTGATGTGTCACGCGCGCTGTATTTTTCTCCTTGGCCTACTTGGCCCCTTCCTTACCGCCTTACCCTTTGCCCTTGTCCTTTGTCCTCGCCACCCGCGTTTGCCTCCCCAACTCAAATTGATGGGCTGGAACGGGCAGGTGTCTACGGTACCGCGGTACACGTTACCGCGTTACACCTGCTCCCTCGTCTGTCAGATCTCATTCTACATCTTGGGAGCTCCACAGGTCCCACGTCACATGTCACACGTCCTTCAACCGATCATAAATCATAGACTCATCGCTCCTATTCGCTGCTGGGAGCGTGGCCCACGATACGTTCGGCAGGTCGGACAGCCTCTCCGACCAGCGACCTGCGACCTGCGACGTCCGACGTGCGAATTCAAATCTCAGAGCGACGGGAACTGCATACCTGCTCGACCCTGGTTGAACACCTGGTCCTTCACCACTTGGGCCAGCAGACCATAGTGCGCGTCTCCCACCACCTTGCGCGCCTCCCCGGCCACTTGCTGCAGCCCAGGCTCGTCCCGGTGCTGCCGCAGCGCCGTGAGCAGCGTGTGGATCTGCTCTTGTGTCTTGGCTTGCGATGCGGACGGGAACGGGGTCTGGGTCTGGGAAGGCGATTGGGATTGCGAGGGCTGGGAATGGGATTGGGATTGGGACTGGGACTGGGATTGGGATTGGGACTGGGATTGGGATTGGGATTGGGATTGGGATTGGGACGGGAGGGCGGCAGCTGCACTGTGGGGTTCCGTTGGTGGCTCTTGGGTGGCTTCGGCACCGCCTCCCGCGCCTGGGCCCGGGCGGGAGGCGACCGGGTCGGTACGGGAGTGGAGTTGGTCGTCGGTTGCTCCGTTGGGGTCGGTTCGGTCGTTCCCGGGGGCAGGAGACGCCATTGTGCAGCTGCAACGTCGGATGCGGCCTCGGTGCGGGCTGAGGAGGAAGCAAGGAGGGACATTTCACCTTCCTTGAACCGAGCCGCTGACGCGGCAGCTTGCTGGGCCAAACTTTTCTGGACGCCGTCCAAGCGGCGGGCGAGGTGGGCGAGTTGGCCCACATAAAAAGGGGCATTGTTGACCAGGGGGGAATCAGCCAAGGTGGCTACCCAGTACTTGTGCCACAACCGCGCGAGCACATGCGCATCCGTTGAGGTTTTGAACACCTCGATTGGCAGTGCATAGTATCGATCGGCATGGACGCCAAAGTCGGCTTGCTTGGCGGAGGGGATGAACTGGTACGCGCGCGGTTCGGTCTTCTTGCTGTTTTCGGGCAAGGTACGGAACGCTCCGATTTCCACCTTTCCCGCGGCCATGGTGCGTTTGGGATCGACGACGATGGCCAACCAGGGCTCGTTGTACGTCTGGTTCAGCGCCTGTGTCGCCACGTCAATCCCCGAGAGCCAACAGCCGTACCCCGGAGGGAGTGGTACCAGCCCATGACGTTCTCCCCGCGCTGGACCTGGTGCGACGTCTCGGTAAACTGGACCATGTACTCGTACGCCTCGGCATGCGCATTGACCCGCGTCTCGGTGCCTTCGACCGGGAGCGCAAACACATCCATCACATACAACGTCCGCGTCGCCTCATCCACCTTGCCCTGCAGCAGGCCCATCACCTCCAGCTCGCCGCCCGACTTGGCATGCATCGCCATCTTGATCAGCGCCACCACGGACACGCGCACGCGCACAAACCACTCGGCGTCCGCCTGCCACGGCCGCGCGGCACTGAGCCGTTGCTGCGCCGCGGCGTCGTACACCAGCACCAGGTCCTCGGGCGGGAGCGTGAGCACGTTGTTGCTGATTTCGAACGCGGCCTGCGCCAGCACAGACGGGTCGGGCGCACCGGACATGGCGGGAGAGCGGGCAGCGACGGTGGTGGTGGTGGTGGTGGTGGTGGTGGTGGCGAGAGGGCGCCGCGGCCAGCCCGACAGCGAGCGGCGCACGGGCGGCTGTGTGCTGAGGTAAGCACCTGGGGGGGGTCGTTTATGGGGTTAGCCACTTGAGAACCCATCTGCGCTCCTGTCGCTACGTCCGCGTCTGGGTCAGGTGCTGTACAAATGGAATGGACAATGCACGCATGCTGGGCGGTCCACAGGGCTCATCCCGCTCGTAGATACGAAGAAAAGGTATAGTGGACATGCCCAACGCCTGCTCCCCGCTCGCCCGCAGCCTCTACGCAATGCACAGCATACTCCGTACTCAGTCCCCCCAGTCCCTGTCGACTCTGGTCCCTGTCCCTGTCCCTGTCCCTGTCCCTGTCCCACGTCAGCAGCTCAGTGATCGGCGGCTCAGGGCTGCGATTCAAGATTCAATCCAAATCATCTTGGCCTTCGGCATGCCAATCCGACCGACGCTCGGTCCCGCGCTGTGCGTCCGGCCGCGGCTCGGTCCATGCGCCGGGGGAGCAGAGCGCAGACGCACTGGATGTGGGCGAAGCAGCAGTAGCTGTCGGAGCTGCGGGCGCATGTTGCATCGTGTGCGTCGTGCGCATCGTGTGCGTCGGACCAGAAGGACTCAAAACAAGGAACGCAACCGTGGGCCCAACGGAGGCTGCTGCGACGAGGGCAGTTGCGCACGGCAAACAGGACCGTATTGTGCATCTTGAGCCAGGGCACGAGGCAGGTGGCATGGAAAAGGTGTTGGCAGGGCAAGAGCATCGCCTGGTCCGTCGGGATGGTCGGGTCAAACCCTTCTTCGGGGGGTGTGGCCGCGGCGGTGGCGGAGGGTGCAGAGTCCGTCTTTTCTTCGCCGCCGTGCGCAGCAGGGGCAGAAGAAGAAGCTCCGGCGGCGGGACAAACTCGTCGGTACAAATGGGGCATTCGGTCGGGTTCTTAGCTTGGGCCAACTGGGCCTTGTCGCCCGACTAAACCGGGGCAAGGCAGCGATCGCTTCTTGCGATGCGGGTGGTTCGCCCCCGCCCTGGCCACGGAACAGCTCCTCAAGCGATTGGGGCAAGACAAGTCACGAAAGGGCATCATCCACTCCATCATGTGCGCCATCGGGTCCTCCCGCGCTGGCGGCGGTGCGTCCCCCGTCCCGCCGGCTCGGCCGCCAGGCGCAGTGAACCGGTACGGACCCGGCCCTCGTCCGTCTTGCATGTCTTCCATGAAGTCCGACAGGTTGCGGAAAAACGCGAAGGGCCCCTCGGCCGCACCAGCAAGATCCTAGCATCCGACGGCGTCGGCGTCTCGGGCGACGGGGCGTGGGACGCGCGGGCGGGGTCGGCAGGCCCAGTGGACCCGCCATTCAAACCCATCAGACCTGCCATGGGCTCGAATGTCCATTGGCGGCCCGAACGAGGTTTCGTGTCCGATGGGGACGGGCGGGCGGGCGGGGAAAAGGCAGCGGAGGAAGAGGCGGAGGCAGGGGCGGAGGCGGAGGCAGGGCGGGGGGCAGGCCAAGGGACCGACCCATTCCATGGTGACGGGGCCGAGCTGGAGGCGGCCAGGGCGGCGGAGGGGTCGGTGGTGCCGAGGGCGCGGAGGAAGGTGGGGAAGATGGAGTCGGCCGGGGAAGCGGGGTCGATGGGCGGGGCGGGGCATAGGCGGGCTGACGAGCTCGACAAAGTCGCTGCCGCACTGGGGACAGGTGGGGCCCTGGGGCTGCTGGACGAGGGGACGGTGTGCTGGCATGCGTGGCACCAACCCGGCTGAGGGGCGCTGGGGGTGGGGGTGGGGGGTGGAGGCGGACATGGAGGGGGGGATGGTGGTGGTGGAGGTGGAGGAGGTGGTGGTGGTGGGGATGGGGATGGGGGGTGGTGTGGTGGTGGTGGTGGCGGCAGCAGGCCAGGGGCAAAGCGGCCAATGGGTTTCGATTGGGTTCGGGGCGGCTGAGCCAAGGCCGAGGCGGCTATCAAATTCAATCTCAACCTCCATCCGCCGCCCCTCAGCCGCGCCACTGCAACTTTCACATCCCACTGACCGCACACGTGACAGTGCACGTGACACCACACGTGACGGTGCACGTGATACCCCACGCGAGTGCACGCAGCTGCTCGCGAGCGACTGGGAGAGCGACGGGCAGCAGCCACCCCAGCACCGCCAGAACGTCGCCCACGCCACAATGGACCTTCTCTCGCCTGCTCGACGCAGCCACCGCCACGCACAGCAGCCATCGCCACCACCGGTGCGCTCTATGCCCTGAGCGACGTCCTCCCAGTCCATCGCCCCGCTCCTCCACCGCCACCGCCACCGTCACCACCACCGCCCCCGCGCGCTGGGACGCCGCCGCACGCTCCGCCTCGCGCTCTATGGCGCCGCCGTCTTTGCGCCCCTCCAGGACGTCTGGCTCGGCACCGTCATTGAGCGCGTCCCCTGGGGCACCGCGGCCAAGGTCGCGCTGGACCAGCTGACCATGTCGCCCTTTGGCCTGCTGCTTTTCCTCTTTACACTGCCTGGCTCCAGCCCTTGCCTGTGGTGCGTGGTGCGCCTCGCGTGCGCTTCCGCGCGTGGCGGCCCGATGCGCTCCGCGCCCGCACCCACGCCGCCAAACGTAAGATCCACCTCGACTTTTGGCCGACGCTCAAGCGATCGTGGGCGGTGTGGGTGCCAGTGCAGGTGATCACGATGCGTCTCGTGCCGCCCCTATGCGGTCTGCTGTTCTGCACTTGGTCGGGGTGGTGTGGAACTGCTTTTTGTGTCTGGTGCTGTGCGCCAGACCAAGCAGGAGCAGGCCGACGTGCTGCCCTTAACGCGCATCTGACGTCCAAGGCAGAAGTCGCTGCACGCATGTCTCCGCTGTTGGCCACCGTCGCCCCTGCGCCTCGCCGGCCGCCTGGGAGGAAAAACACTGTCCACCCTCGACCCCCTCGCACCCGTTCCTGTCCCCCTTTCGTTCTCTTAGCCTGCATGCGCTCCTTGTTTGGTCCCAACCGCACTTTCTTCTTCCTCCCGCCACGACACGCACCGCCACCACTTCCCTCTGAACGCTGCCTCTGCCCGCCTGATCTACCTCCGCATTCAGCCTCCCCCGGACCCACAGCCGCACGTCTGTCAATAACCGTCCGGCAGCGGCCTGGATAGCATGGCGTCCATTCGCTCCTCCGCTCTCGGTCCCAGTTCCTGTCCCGCTGCGACCCTTTTGGGCTCGCTCTGCTCCCTTGCCTGGCCGGGGGGGGGGGATCGATCGAGGGGTGATGCCGCTTCCTCAGGTCAGAATGTCCCGGCACGTCGGTACGTCGGTGTAGCTGTGTTCCCTCCGCCCCGCTTAATCTGGATTGGGTCTGCGGGATGGCCGTGCCAGCCTGGGGCGCTGTATGCGGCTCATCGCGTTCGGATCGCTGCGATTGGCCTAGGCAGAATTTGTACCATCTGTTTTTTTATGATGCCCACCCAAGGATGGGGCAGAAGCAAACGCAGGCACCAGCGCCGCGTTCTTATCGAGCTTCGTGCTGTCTGCGTTCACTGGGGTGGAACGCACGGTGAGGGGGTACCCTCTGATGAAGCAGAAGTGCGATCCTTATCCTTGTTGACGAGATGGGCGTTGGATGGCTCCGCGTCCTCCCCGCCATGGAATGGCGCATCTCCTTTCCTACCCATTTGCGTGACCATAGCATAGCAGAAAAGGCCAGTGGGTTGTGCTGTGCCCCGCGAGACAGACACGGTGGCTGGGACTACGTAGCCGTCCATCCCATCCATCCCATCCCCTCCGGTCCAGCCGACCTCCCCCCCCTTCACCCGAACGTAACGTCCGACCGGAGCACCCACTTGACTCCGGCCGTAGGTGGGCGTGCTTCGTGCAGCATGCATGCCTGTCCCCACACACGGTGCCCCCCCACCACCGCCGCCGCGCCGGCACGCCACCCAGGTCAGCAACCAACCGATCCTCGCACGTCGCAGCCGCTCGGAGGGGAGGGGAGGGGGGGGGACGTACATCGCCATGGCGGTGGAGCAGTGCGGCGCCTCGTTCGAGCGGCATGACAATTTGCTTATCGGGTCGCTTGGTATGGTCCTGGTAAAACACCGTCTCACCGCCTACCACGCCATCTTGTGCACCCGTGAGGTAAATGAGCAGAGTCCACTCGCTCTTTTTGCCCGTGATGGTATCCACCACACTACCATCGTAGTGCGCGCCAAACGCCTGGCCTGGCAGGTACCGGTACACGCGAATGTTGGAGTTGAGACCGGTGGCATGCAAGCCTTTGATCTTTCCTTCGCTGCCCACCCAGGTACGGCAGGCAGGCGCGAGCAGCTGCCACAAGGTATGGGCAAACTGCACGTCCTCAATGACCAGCGCTCGTTGCTGCGACTCGCTTCGCCTCGTCGCGCGGCGGCGAGGGGAGGAACGACTGGGCATCGCACGCCTCGATCAGCGCATGGCACTCTTGCCGAGTGAAAAAGTTGTGCACCACCCCCAGTTGGTCTGCTAGGCGCCAGTCGATCGAGCTGGGGTCCAACCCGGGCTGCGGCGCCAAGCGCGGCCACACCATGCGTGCCCCCGACCGGGACCCAGCACGTGGGCCGCCCGCCTTGCTCGGCGTGCGACGGTGCAGACTTGGTTTTGGATTTGGATTTGGATTTGGATTTGGGGTTGGCATTGGATGTGGTGGCGGCGGCGGGCGTGGACTTGGACTTGGCCATGCTGCGCGCCGTGGGAAAGGCAGGTGGGGGGGGGGACGCGGCGGTGGTGGAGCAGAGGTGGGAGAGTGCGGCTGCCCTCGCCGTGCCGTGACGTCAGCGGCTGCCCCTTCGCGTGGCGGCGGCACAGCGGAGCAAGAATGAAAGCCAGGTTCGAGACGCCCAACCGACCATTTCCACACGCTGCGCACCAGGAGAGAAGCGAGAAGAGGCGAAGAGCGGTGGGGCGCTATTCGTTCTTCGTTCTTTGTACTTCGTTCGCACGCCCGCTCGCAGGAGCATCTCTTCTACGTGTGCAGAACTGTCGGTGAGCCCCACCAGCCATGGAGAACAGGTCCATCTCGCTGCCTGTCCCCGCCCCTTTCCAGCAGCACAGCAACCATCACGAAACCCCCAGCGTCCCTCAAAAGCAATATGTACGACGAGCGGATAAAAGACCCGGGGTGGACCATATCCATCCATACGACGCCTGGGGCTAGGTCTGAAAGGCCTCAAACCATCAACGAACTCTCCCCCCTCACCGCCAAGACCACGGATCACAGTACTCAGTCCGCAAGCTTTGTGACATGCGACCAAAGAAGATGAAAAAGAGAGCCACCAGGGCAGCCGTATGCCGATGTATACATTCAGCTGCACCCTAGAGGCCACCACCAAAAGAAAACGGAGAAGGCCGACAGAAAACCCAACTGTTCAAGTTAAAAGACCAAGAGAGATCGAGAGAAAGAGAAAGGAGAAGAGAAATGCACAGGGCATCGATACAAATCACGCTCCCATTGTTTCCGCCAGCAACCGTTCCACCGTCTGGTTCAACCACACTTTGCGGTCCGCGAGCGACGTGGCGTACTTGCGCTCCAGCTGCAGTCGGACCTGCTTCTTGGTCAAGACGGACAAATCGGACGAGGCAAGCAACGCGCGCACATCCGCCTCCAAACCGCCTCGGACGGCGCGCCGGACGGGACACCGTACCCTCCTTCGCGCAACGATGCGGGCGCCGCCACGCGCCCGGACCGACATAGCCGCCGTACCCGTGACCCAGGTGGGACCCTTGGCCCGATCCGTTGTGCACCGAGCGCGAGGGAAGAGAACGGTGCACCGAGCCGGGCCCATAGTGCAACGGGCTGGGCACGCCCGACGGGTAGCCAGCTGGGTGCACCGTTCCCTGTCCCGAAAAGGCGGGCGCAGGCAGCGGGTACCCACTCATCATCGAACCCTCTAGATGCACGCCCGCCGCGCCATACACCGACCCCGCCCCGTCCCAGGGGCTGTGGCCAAACAGACTGCCTTCCCCCTTGGGAGGCACGAAGTTGCTTCCCGCATACCCCGACGCCCACGACTTGGCCACCGAGCCGTAGTCCGATGCGAAGCCCGCTTGGGCGGATTTGGTGTCCAAGTCGGTATGCGCGTCGAGCAGGGAGCCGACCGATCGGTTGGAGCCTTGGTCCCACAACTCGGTTTTCGTACTCGGCCCACGTCTTGAGGGGAATTTCGGTGGGATCAAAAGTGCCCTCGTCGTGGATCACTACTTTTTTGCCCGTGTCGCCGGTCACGACGCGCGTGTTGCCCCAGGAAAGTCGTCCATGTGCCAAAACGAGTAGAGCGGGAGAAAGAGGACCAGACGGGGATGCCACAAATGTAGACAACCATCCACCCAATCATCTCAAACTTGCGATGCAGAGAAAAGATGACCGCTTGCAGGCCGTAGATGGCGCAGAGAGATGATCGAGGTGAGCGGGATACTGCCTTCGTGCGTGGCAACAACGACGATCAAGTACACAATGTAAGCCACCGTAACAGGTGCAATCACTGTAGACAGAAGATCGATCATGACGATAAATCGCATGGAGAACTGCAGGTTGAACGTGTCAATACATCGGTTCTCTCTTCCCTTGCCGCAAAAACAAATCAAGTGTACACAAAGCATGGAGGACGACGTACACAGCAAAACCCACACAGTCCCGGGGTCCAAATCAGCTCAAACAAATTGTGCACCGTCGAATTGATCCAACGACGACGCTGGGACAACAGTACCTGCCATGAATTGGGTGCGGTCGTCTTGCACTTGGCGGGGCTGTAGAACTGGGTCTTGAACTGAGGAAATGCTTGAGAACCAGGGTGGTGAGGTACCGATCTTCGCCCAGATGGAGCAGGTTTTGGTGTGCAGCGTGTCCACCCGATTCTCACTGTACTCCTCCACCACAGAGGTGGCCACAAACAGGGGCCGATGTGGTCGGGGTACGAAGGCGGAAGATGGAAAAGCAGCCGGGAAGACATGTGACGGAAGAGAAGAGCGACTCGAACGCTTTGGTCAGGTAGTGCGAGATGTAGTACTCGTATACTTGCAGCATAGTGATGATGCTCTCCTTGGCGTTGCTCAAGGCCGTTTCGCCACAAAGGCCAATGACCTTCTTGTCTTTGGAGAAAAAGGAAATAAAGTGGGCAAGACACATGGTGTCCACCACGGTATCGGCGTCCACTTGCAGCACATACTCATAAAAGGATGGATTGACGCCAATCACGTTCTTGATTTGATGATACATCTCCAACTCCATCGGGTTCATGGGCGAACCAAAATGGACCTTGTTAAAAAGCGCATGAGGATCAACTGCGAATCCCGTTTGCCCCGGTTGCCTGGCCGGGACCGTTCGCTAGGCTTGCCCACCTTGACCACAACAAGGTAGGAACCACGTGGCCCAAATGCTCGTACGCCCCGAATACACCTTGGCCATATTGTGTTGCTTGGTGCCCTCGCCTAGGGAGAGGAAGGAGAGCGGTTCGGGGTCCACCTGCGATTGGCCCCCAATACGTCCAACACGATTCGCGGCGTAGGACGATCGTTGCCGCTGCCGACGATCATTCCGTCGCAGATGATCAGGAGCAGCTTGCGCTTGTCGTCGTACTTGAGGCTAGCGAGGGAATTGACCGTCTTGCGGATCTCTTCGTCACCCTCAGTGTAGCACGGCACTTGGCAAACAACAAACTTGTCCTGTTCGGGCGGCATCTGATGCGCGAAGAACTGAAGCGCCGACAAGAACTTGAAGCCAATGATCGATACCATAAAGATCGACAGGGCAAGAAGGATGTAATTGGCAAACTTGCAAGCCGCATCGCTCCGATGATCCACCTCGCCAATGAGATACAGATTACGAAGACAGACCTTTTGGCGCGCCATCACAGCCGGGTCGATCTTGAGATCGCGCATCTTCTTGCTAATGTCGCCGCCTTGGGCGGACTTGAACAGCTGCACGATCGATGGATCTAGGATCACAGGGCTGATCCCATCGGGTACCTGCTGCCCGTCCGGAGCCTGAAGCACGCCTTGGTCGCCCTGGTTGACATAATCGGTAATCTCGTACACCTTGTCATCGTAAATCGCCACAATGCGGCCGTCGCTAACAAAAGTTTTCACCCCGACTTGGTGTACCCCAAAAATCCCACCCGGGCCGTATACCGCATCACCCACATCTGCTCGTAGTACCAGTCGGGGCGAGCATCCGTGGTGTGAATGGAGCGGAAGTCGTGGTACTGCATGTTGTGTGTCGGTCTCGTTGGTCGAGGAGAGCTGAACCCAGGGCGAGATGGAGCCCGTCACTCTCCGTTGCACAGTGCATTGACTTGCACGGGGAAGATGGGGGGTGGCATCTTGGCCCGCATAGCGCATAATCTGCTTGCTCGGCACGACGGAATCGTAGACAGGTGGGTCTTGGCTACCTTGGTCAGATCGAACACTTCGCCCCGGATGGCCGTAAAGGCATGGGCTGGGTTCTTGTGGTTGGAAAACTCTTGCTGGTTGTACACGTGCTGGGTGGGGCAAATGATGCGGCCCATGACGGCGATCACAAAGACGGCGCACCCGCAGACAAGCCAGATCATCATGTTGATGGCCAGCTTTTCCCGCCATGCCTGGCGAATGTCCGAACGCTTCATCCCGCACCACTTGAGAACCAAGCTGGGGATCCAGAAGGTCAAGGCCCACGTAATACGACCCATTCCTTACGCGCCGACGTCGCTTCCTCTTCCACCGCCACTGCTCCTTCCTCTTCATCTCCCAGTTTGCGCATCACCTCCTCGTCCCCATCCTCGGCGTTGGTTTGGCCCGACGCACCGTTGCGCACGCCAGCTGGCAATCCAGCAAACATATTCTCCGACGGGGCATAGGCCACCGACGCGGCAGCGACGGAACCGTCGGGACGGCTCAGTTCGGATCCCAAACTACGTGCATCGGGGCCACCGCCCCCTCCGCTTCCCATGGTTACCGGAGGAGGAAGAAACTGGTCGGCATCCCTACCGTCGTCGCCCAGTGTAAATGTGCGATTGTGTTCCATATCGGTCGTACCATGATCTGCCACCGTATCCATCTCGTCCACAGGCAGCCGACCCGTCGATGTCTCGTCCACCAGCCCCTCAGGAGTAAGGGTCCACGTGTTCTTGCCGGGCCAAGGCCTGTTGGTCGGCCAGGACACGTCGATTGTGGGCTCGCATTTCGTCCGGATCGCCAATCCGCAGCTCGTCCTCCAGCTCCCGAAAGGAGGCAAAAGCCAGAAAGACCTTGGACCGTCCTAGGGCAGCATGGTAATCGTCCCAGTCCATCACCTCCTTTGCGTCGGCGACCTTCTTCATCGCCTCACTTCCTTGAGCATACCCCATATCGAGTTTCTCCAACGACGCCGTCTCGGCATACCGTTGGCAAAATTCAACGTATGTCATTCCCACACTAAACTCGGTGACAAACCGACGCGCCATCTCGGCCAAACCGAGCAGGGCAACTTGGTCCTTGACCAACCGGACCTCCACTTGGTTCGGAATTTGGTTCTCATTGGGACGGATACAAAAGACAAACCACGGTTTGGTATTGTTGATCGTGTCAAACAGGCCTTCGAGCGCTTCTTGAAACTCGCCCATCACACCACAGATGGTGGCCTTGGAAAGCTTTTCGTTGTCTTGCTGGTAATTATCCTCGTCGTCATCCGCCATTTTGTTGTTGGCCCCTTTAGGGCGCACCGTGCCGGCCCGGGTCAAACCTCCCGTCGCCCCATTCTTTCGCCGTACCGACGGGGTACGAGTGGGCTCAACCGACTGCTGCGCCACAACGACCGCTTGGTCGTTGCGCGGATCCGAGATGGTTTTGAGCGTCTTGGAACTAAACAAGCCACGGACAAAACTAGAGCTGGAACCAGGCGAGCGTTCATGACGTGTGCCCGCCGTGCGCGCCGGCCAAAAGCCGAACAAAGTCCGAATTGATCTTTTCGTTATTCTGTTCCAATAGGTTTTCCGATGAGTAGGTAACCGGTCCAGCGTAGTGCGAGATGGTAAATGTGGCGAATCCGGAACGACTGATAGGACCCACTTTGAACGCAGGATGGTTGCCCCAACGTTTGCCAAACGCATCGACCATCGTGTGATTCGTCTTCTTTGGCATCCGGCGGGACTGGTCATCGATAATGTGAACCAAGCCACCGGGACGATTGAGGAAGAGACGCAAGCTTTCCGAATTGTCAAAGTAGCTCACCTCGGGCAGGATCGCGCTCAAGCCCTCGTCGGCATACTCGTCCTTTTTCGACTCAAAGCGAGTGAAGGCACCAGCGATGCAGATACTCGGTAGCAAAATTAGTAACCAGTTGGTCCAACGACGAAAACCGGCGCTCCCATACCGTCCGCCCATCAGGGGCGTCGCGACAAATCCGGGCATGTCGACCAACCCCACGTAGCAATCAAAATCTTGTCGACTGAGCTTGGAATTGATTTGTTCGCCAATCCAGGTGGAAAGGAGGCTGTACAGTGTCTTGGCCAACTCATCCCGGTTGGCCCCGGCGCCTTGCGTGTCACACAACACAGTACACACTTCGTGGCGGATGAGCTTGGTCTGGAAGGTAAGCGCTTCTTCCAACCCTTTGGTGGCCACGCCAAGATAACGAGCGACCAAGGCGAGTGTTTCCCCATTTCGCACTTGGGCCGGGTCAGCGGTACGGTTGGAGTCTTGGTAAAAGTCCAGGTTGCCCAGGTGGAGGATGGCGGCGAGGATTTGGCAAATGTTAGCCACTTGACGTTGGCTCATGCCTACGTTTTTGAATGCATGTTTGAGTTTGGCCAACTTGAGTGCATCGGCACGAAGAAATCCAGGCTGAAGGGCTCGACTTCCTGCGCCGTGAAGGTACCGAAAGGGAGGCTGACTGCTCTGCGGACACGGATGGGAAGGAGAGAAACTCCTTTTCTTCGTCGGACGCACCAGCAAAGAGGTAATGGAGTACATGAAACGTGCGGTCACCTGAGGCATGTTCGACAACCAGCCGTTTCTGGAGGTAGTACTCGAGCATTTGCAGCCCACCAGTTTGCCTGCCTCGGTGTACTGCAATTCAGTGTACCGCACAGCGGCTGATGCGTCGGCATTGTCCGAGGCAAAGTGTTTGCTGAAACTGTCAAGGATAAACTCGGCGGCAGGGACTTGGTATGCTAGCTTGCTCCCTTTTTTGCCTGGGGGCGGGACGCCCAGTTCGACGAGTGCCTTGACACCCAAGCGACGGATCTCCGACTTGCCCGACGCTGTTTCACCGCTGCGGGAGTTACGGTGAGAAGAAGAGTCAGCAAAAGATATTGGGAGGAAGGGTGCCTAGCATTCTTAACGGAAACCACAGAGTATATGTATGGGCATAATAATGTACAAAAAAGAATGCGGGTATTCGTGTCATGGGGAAAGAGGGGGGAAAAGATGTGGAAAATATACGAAGATAGATGGGGAAATATGAAGAGAGAGAGACAAGAAGGAAGACGAACGTACTCGATAAGAATCGATTGGTCCTGGCCGTGCGCAGCATGTAGTAGTACGCGCGCCCGATGAGCTGGAAGAGATGGGAGGCAAGACGCCGGTGCGGCGCTGCTTGTGGGGCTCGCGGGCATCCGCAATGTATTCGCGCAAGGTCTCGAGGGCGTTGACGGAGGCCATGGCGGCAGCGGGGGTGGCTGGGGCGGCGGCGGTGGCGGTGGCGGCGGCGGTGCAAAGGGGTTGAGGGCGACCAGGACACTGTCGCTGAGGTCGGTGTAGACAAAGCCAGAGAGGAAGCGTCGCGCAGGCTGGCGGCGACCGTGTCGCTGCGGATGCTGGGCAGCTCCGACAGGCGCTCGGATGCGCGCGGGGCGTATGCGGCCATGGCGAGTGTACGGGTGGTGGTGGTGGTGGAGGTGGTGGAGGTGGAGGTAGTGGAGGTGGTGGTGGGGGCGGGGCAGAGCAAGGGCGAGGTGCCAGAGGGTGCTCGAGGACATATACACACCGTTGAACGTTAAACGTTAAACGTTAGCAGCACCATCCATCCGACGCCGCCCATCAGCGCCCACTCTATATAACCCCCCGTTAAGCGCAGCGCAGCACACTGCTCCTGTGCCCTGCCGCCGCCCAAGTCCGATGCGCATCCCATGTGCAGCACTGCGACGCTCGGTGCAAGCGCCCGCTGTGGGGTGGGCAGCTGATCTGCGCTTGCCCATGTCGATGAATGATGAATGACGGTAACGGCCGCTCCATCCCACCCCGCCTGTTCTGCTCGCACCACTGCCCTATCAATATCAACCCATCGCGAAAAGACAGGCGAGGCGGGGATGAGGGTAGAAGATAAATGAGGCAGAGGGATGCAAAAAAGATAGAAAGAAACGTGGGAAACGCCGCCCAACCTCAAGGGAGATAGATCCATCCAAGATGCATTGACGAGGGGCGAGAGGGATAACCGGGGGGACGTAGAACTCGCGGCGGACGAAGCTACAATTTGTCAGAGGGAAAAGGGGTCACAGGGTGATAAAGCGTGTTGTGGCAAGCCAAGCCACAACTAGGCTTGCGTACCAAGTGACGCAACGGTTGTTCTTGCGGTTACTCAAGGTGTTCCCGTTCCTCTTGCTTGGGGATGCGCAGCAAGGTCACGGCCAAAATCAACGCCAACAAGGCACCGCCCAGATCAAACCACCAGATCGCTTGTAACGTCTCCATCGTCGTTCCCTGCGCCGACCCGTACTCCCGATGTCCACCTGGACCAATCCACGACGTCCCATTGAGCCCCACGTGGCGGTACTCGGGCTTGAGGGTGAGGGACAAGACGGGGTACCCTTTCTCGCCCACGCTCGAGCCCACCGTTTCGGATAGGGAAGTCATAATGGCTTGGGAAATGTTTTGGAGCGTAACAAGCGCCGAACCGGCAACGCCTTGGTACCGCCGCGACACGTTGCTGGTGATGAAGATGGAGGCTGCAGCAAAGGTGAGGTCCGGGGTGAACTGAACCGAGGGTGCGAGGCAGAATCAGAGCAAACAAAAGGTGAGTTGGTTGTCATAGGTGGGGTGGCCCCACACAAGCTGCCATCATATGACCTCGTACGTACAGTGGAGAGAAAGATGCCCGGCATGGATAAGGCGTAGTAGCTCGTGTTGGGATTGTGCACAGGAAAAATGCCGAGCCCGTGGCCGAGGCCAGACAGCCCACGCTAAAGATCACGTGGCCCGGGAGCAAGTGGAAGAGGCGGCCGACGGAAAACGTGGCCAAGAGGCCAGCGACAAAGTTGGGGATCAGGTAGAGTGCCGCCGTCATGCCGTCGGCACCTTGGAAGCGCAGCCAGAATTGGATGGCATAGAATTGGAACGAAGTAAACGAGCCAATCGACATGAAAAACACGGCACTGAGGCTGGAAAAGCCCTTGACGCGCCACAGGCCGTTGGGCACGATGGGGTCCTCGACCTTGGACTCGACATAGACAAACACAGCTGCGCAAACAAAAGCCGCCACACCATACCACACCCATCATCGCCCCACGTCAGACCACGTGCACGCCAACACAAGACACGAACCAAAACACGTACGAAGTAAGATCAGTCCCACAATCACCGTCACATAGGTATACGGCGCCCAATGCGCACTGCTCCCCTGCGTCAGACCAAACACGATCAATCCTACCGACGAGACGGCGAGGATGGCACAGGAAAGTCAAACTTGCGTGCTGGGTGGGGCTTGGCGCCGCTCAGCAGTTCAAAGCGCCGCACGGTCCGCTCGGTCGGTGCGTACCGCGCCGCCAAAAGGAACAGGACCCCGGTAATGATTGCGTTGACACCCGAGATCCAAGGTAGATGATGTTGGAAGGCACCGGCAAGAATGCCCCCCGTCAAGTACCCCGTCGGACCCATCCCCCCCATGACGGAAAACACAACGGTTTTGCGCCGCCCGGGCTTGTAGATTCGGCCCAGGTAGCTATTGTATCCAAGGGGAGGGGTCCGCGAGAAGGTGTTAGCGATTTGCAAGGATGTGTGTGCATGGGTAGGTAGGACGAGGAGGGGGGGGGGAAGGCGTACCTGATACTAGCGGATGTCATTCCTGCCACACCAAGACCGAGGAAAGCACGAATAATCAGGTAGACGATCCCGCTGTTGTTCCCGATCGCGGCACCCAAGATGGAACTAAATGTGAGCCAGAGAAGCGAGCTAAGAATCATGATTCTCGCCCCGAACATATCTGCAGCCCCCGGCGACGACGACCATGACGCCGTTGGAGAGGGAGTAGGCGCCGGACAACCACGCGCGCTGCGAGTTGGGCATGTGGGAACCGTTCGAGCAGCTGCTTTTGCAGCACCATGGCGTTGCCTAGGTAATGCGCAAACAGGCCCTGGCCCACACAACTGATCGCAACAAACGCCACTTCGGCCGTGGCAGTGGGCAAGATGACCGGACGCTGTTGGAGCATATTGCCCTCGCGCGAATTTTTTCGGCGTACGTGTCGGCCTGAAGACCCGGTTGGTGCTGCCGCAGAGCGCGGAGAGCAATGCCAACATCTTGCAGGTCCGTCTCGCTGGGTTCCTCAGGGGTCATCTGTTTCGCCACCCAGCGCACCGCGCGGGCCAGCGTCGTGTGCACTGGCCCCTCGGTCGTGGGAGAGAGCCGGGGCACCAGCTGTGCTTGGCGATGGAAGCGACGTGGCGCCCTCTGCACCGGCGTCCTTGGCCTCAGTTCGGTCGGTTTGATGCGAGGCCCGCTGAGCGGCGATGCCCAAGACGGACAACTCGGCGTAGGGCGTGCTGGGCTCGGACACTTTGGAAAAGGAAGGCCGACGACTGATGTCGGGCGTCTTCCAGGTGTCCTCGGGCGGTGGCGGCGCCGGTGGCCCGCCGCTCGTACGGCAGCGTGTGCGTTTGCCCTGCTGGGAACATATCGAGCCCATCGGACGAGGTGCGTGCGAAGGCGCTGGGCCCGCTGTGCTCGGGGGGGCGTGGCGCTGACATGGTGGTGGCCAAGAGGGCGAGATAATCGATGCCCGATAAAACGGCCGCCTTGCCCGTGGCGTTAATAAACCGCAAAAGCGGTCCAGATCTGCTTTGCAGCGGCTGTTCCACAGAGTGACTTTGATGATGAGGATTAGCTTCCCGTGACTGGGTCCGATTGCATCGTTCCGCCTGCACTAGCGCCGTGTGGGGCGAACGGGGGATCTTAGGTCCTACCGGGGTTAGTAACCTTGGGCCTCACGCGCACATATAAGGGTACCTAAAGTGGTCGACACAGTGAGGGTTAGCAGAGGGCAGGCGCGAGAGCTTCCCAGGACCTTTGCCACTTGTTTAGCAGGTCTTTTTGTCTGCTCTTCCTCAAAGAAATCGCTCAGATGCCGCGGGGCTCCATATATGCTTTTGCTATGGAACGTCGCAGACGCACGCGGTCATGCCAACAATAGCTAGTCTACACGGATCCAGTAGCAAGCTAGACGAAACTGTACATCCATTATCTTAACTGACTTCGCCTTTTACAGCATCAACTTCGGGTTTGTTGTGGCAGCCGAGTCCCGGTCTCTGTGAGTGAGCAGCTAATACACAGCCTACTATAGTCCCCACTGGACTCAATCTTGGTTGCATCCGCCACGGTCGTCCCTTCTTTCTTCTCCAAGACCACTCTTTTCGCCCAATAAGCAAGTCCGCGCCTCCTTGAAGCTTGAACCTGCAACATACAGCACCGTTCCGTCATGCATCATGCATAATGCAAGTTTTTTTATCGCCGGTGGCCGGTGGGGACCCACCGGCCCCACCCCACTTGGCACGGAGACACCTGTCAATATCACATTGCCACACACACGCCGCACTGCCCACTCGGCGCCCACCCCGCACGGACCCCACGTTTTCGCCCGCCCTACCTCCGCACCGCCACCCCATCATCGATCCATGATTCCCGATGGCTGAGCCCGAGGCGGTGGGTACGGACCCCGCTATGCGTGCGCGCGGGGTGGGAGACGTGCTGGAGGCTGAAGGAGATGCAGGAGATCATCACCGTCAGCGGAACGAGAAGATGCGGGGGTCGAACAGGGGGGCAGCAAGTGGGGTGTTGGATGTGCGAAAGGAAAACAAATTAAGCCAACTATACGCACAAGCAGGTGCACCACATCGTTTTCCAAAGGCGGAAGAAGAGCCGCCATGCGGTAAGTAGCTCTACGGCATAAATGAGCCACAGAGCTTTGCACCCAACACCCAACTCCAAGCCAGCCTCACTTCACTATTTGGCACAATCTTCTCCCTGTTGAACGCCTTTGACGCAGAGTGCACAGACCCGTTGGCTTGTTCCAGCGCCACCGATGCGGTCCCGTCAGTGTTTACGTTTATGAGCGACGCAGAGTTGATCTAACGCACGATGCTGACCAATGTGACTGTGACGGGGCCGACGCGAATGATCCGCTCTTCGGCGTTAGTATGGGCACTACGCGCCTACACTGTCACCATACGTACCCTGTTGTCCTCGCTCCTTTTGCTCGATTACTTGCTACTTGCGTCTAAATATAGTACCTCTGCTTGGGCATCTCAAGCTAATCGAGGCCAGGCAGGACTTGCATGAGTTTTGGCATGTGAGACCGCAACCAGGAGGCCCGTAGCCCGTAGCAAGTATGTTTTGCCAAATGGTTGAAGTCAAGTGCTTTTGCGCAAGGTATACCCGAGACGCTGTACCAAGTGCCACAGTGCTTGATCAATCCGAGTCGCAAGCAACAAAATTCCGTGCCAACATCCCACCTGACCGTCGGAGTGGCGCGCTTGCGTCATCCCAGCCATCCAAACAACGATCTTCACACAAGTAAACCTCGCTTCAGCGTTTGCTCCATCACAAGCCATCTCTCATGCCGTCGTTCTCGGTGGTTGAGAGGTAAGGTCCACCCCTTGCGTTCATCCGTCGTCCCTACCCCCCTCTGGTCTATTTGTTGCGTTCTTTCATATATAGCGTACCAAGTTGGGAGAGGAGGATGGAGGAGAAGCAAATGTGCAGCCACACTGGCGTCTGCTCTACACCGAGTGCGGGGTAAACCGGCTGCGCGCCCTGTTGGACAGAGGCTGCGATCCGCGATTTCAACGCCACAATTAACTAAGCCCGCCTCCTCGCTATCCCGCGCATCGTTCGCTTCAGTATTTGGTCTCCCGCTGCGCTCCTCCTCGCCCACCCCTCGCTCCCTGCCGCACCATGGCCGACGCATCCGCATCGGAGCTGCACGACCGCAGGCGCTGAGCGAGCTGCAGAAGCACGAGCTCAACCAGTCGGCCACCCTCGAGTCGGCGGCGGGCCAGGCCATGCTCGCCGGGCCCATCCCCTCGCCGTGCTCGCCGACGAGTATGCGTCCAACCCGACCAGTCCTTCGCCCACAAACTTGCCTGGCTTGCGCAGCCCACCCACTACACCGCCTACTACAAAACCCGCGGCGATGGCGACTGCTTCTAGTGCGTACCTCCCCCCTCTCCTTTCCTCCTCGTGCGGCGCGATCGCAGGAACACTCCAAACAACCCCCTAACCCCTGTTGTTGTTGTTGCTGTTGTTGTTGTTGCTGTTGTGCTGTTACTGTTACAGCCGCTCGTTCGGGTTTGCGCTTCTGCTCAAACTGCTCGAGGCGCACGACCAAGCGTGCACCACGCTGTCCTACAGCACCTCCACGCCACACAGCAGCTGCTGGACCAAGCTGGGTTTGAGCGGGACGTGTACCTCGACTTTTACGAGCCGTTGGAGACCTTGCTAGCTCAGAGTGCTTCCGCCGAGCCACTGACGCGTCATCGTTGGTAGCCGCATTCAATGACCCAGTCATCTCCAACTCCATTGTCGTGTACTTGCGTCTGGTCACCGCCGCCTTTCTCAAGGCGCATCAGGACGAGTATGCGCCGTTTTATTTGCCTACGAGGGCACAGCAGGGACCGGCGAGGCACCTACCATGGACGAGTTTGTCCGGTCTCAAGTTGAGGCCTTGAGCGTCGAGGCGGACCATTTGGCCGTGACGGCTCTGGCACGTGCACTGCGGGTTAGCCTGGACGTGGGTACCTTGTGCCTTCGGCGGAAGACCATGCGATCGCAGCCACGGCAGCCGCGACGCCCGATGTGGACGTGGGCAGTGCGACGACCCACGTGCCCGTGCAGCAACCAGAGATTGTTCGGTTTGATTTGCCGACGGAGCCGACGGAGCCGGCGGAAGCCCCGACGGCGTTGTTGGGCATGGGCGCGCTTCTGTTCCGCCCGGGTCACTACGACGTCCTCGTGCCTGCCCCCTGAAGCGCAGACAGACCCATTGCTTCCCCTGCCGCGCCTCGCCTGGTCTCGCCTGCCTAGGTACAGGCACTGGCACAACTTGCTTCCTTTCCCTGTCGTTGTCCAGCGCGCTCCTTCTTGAGCACTGTCCTTCTTCTTCCGTGCGGCTCCCGAGGCGGAGACGGGATGCTCTGCACTCCCCCTGCATCGCTGACTTGCTTCTGCTTCTGACGCTGGGCCACGATGCAGCAGGATCGGGTACGCCCCCACCTTTCTTTGCCACAGGCTGCTCGGCCTGAGAGGTAGGAAGCGCCCGACGGGGAGCTGACAGCCCGAGGACGATTGCATGAGAGAACCATTGATGACTGTGAGAGCTACGGGATGGTCAAAGCGGGAGATATAAGGGTAGGGAGACCAAGGCATGCATAGGTGGAGGGACATATGTATGTACTTGGTGCAAACCGAAGCAGGAGCAGCAGAGCAGCGCAAGCGTCGGGATGGAACAAACGAGAGACTTACTTGCCCTGGGGCGCCTCCTTGAACGCCAGCGCCGACTCCTCGCCCATGGCCGAGACAATGGTGACCATGAGGTCCTTGCCATCGTCAAATTCGGCCTGGAGCTGCTCGCCCAGCTCGCCCTCGGGCACACGAACGTCGTCCTTCGAGTCGCCGTCGGGGGTAAGCAGGCTGAGGAAGCCATCGTCAATGTTGACCACTGGTACTCGGTACGCGACACGTTGGGCACCTCCATGTTGTGCGTCGAGGGCGAGATGTCCTCGAGCTTCTTGCCGGTAAAGATGTCGACGGCGACGAGGTGCACCTTGGCGTGGCCGTGCTTGCCCGTCTTGGAGGTGGACATGTCCACAATCTTGCACGGGCGGCCCTTGATGACCACGTGGCCGTTCTTGCGCAGCGCCGAGCACTGCATCGGGAACGTCAGCGACGCGCCGGCGTTGGCCGACTCGAACTCGACATTGTGCTTCTCGTCGTCGGACTGGGGGGGGGGAGAACAAAGTGGGGTCAGCACGTGCGCCGCAGCAGAAAAGGCAGAGGGCGTACCATGGTGGATGGGCTGAAGGACAGGTGGTGGGCAAAAGGAAGCCGCGCGGGAAAAAGCCGGGGCGGGCGGAACGCAGCAGGCAGGCACTGCGGCTGTGGTGCGCCGCGGGCACTAGGGTTGCCCAGCCCCCCGCCGCACGACCAACCCTCCGAGATGGGCCGATCTGCTTATGTCAGGTCATGTCACGTGATGCGCCACGGCGTGCATTGACTTTCCCGCTGTTTTCCCACATTCCCAGCTGTCTATAAGATACTCCACACACGCTGCCCTCCCAGCCAGTCCATTGCCATTGCCATTGCCATCGCCTAGAGACCCCCGCCGCCTTCTCGCCCGCACACGCCGCGTCGCGCTCAAACACCACCTTGCCCCCCACCACCGTCGTCGTCACCTCCACCTCGGCCAGCTGCGTCGGGTCCAGCGCGCGCGGGTCGCAGTCCAGCACGATAAAGTCCGCCAGGAAGCCCTCGGCCAGGCAGCCCTTGTCCTCCTCCGAGTGCTCGCACACCACGCCGAGTCGCGCGTCCAGGCCTGGATGGCGCGGTCGAGCGAGATGGCCTCCTGCGGCGAGTTGGGCTTGCCCAGCCGCGTCCGCCGCAGCACCTGCCGCGCAATCGAGAAGAAGGGCCGCCACGACTCGGCCATGCTGCCCTCGTCGTCCGAGTTGCCCGGAATGGGGAAGCCGTGCTGGACCAGCGTGCGTTGCAGCAGCCGAGCGTCCAGCGGCGTCTCGCCCACCGGCACGGGCTTCGCGTCCGGCCCAGGCGGCTCGGGCAAGAATTCGTCTAGGTACACCCAGGCTGGTGTGACGAGCGGCGTGACCCCGATCCGCTTGGCACGCTCCAACATGCCCACCGTTGTTGGTCCGCCTTCGCAGTTGCCCATGTGCTCGACGCGGTGACGCAGCGCCTTGGACGCCGTGCGCGGGTGCAGCTTCTGCGCGCGTTCAAATGCATCCAAGCACATTTCCTGGCCCTTGTCCCCGACGGCATGGATCAGTACTTGCCAGCCTTGCACGTGCGCTTGCGCCACAAACGCGTTCAGTTCGTCTGCCGATACTTTGGGCGAGCCAGTCCAGTGGGTACGGTCGCCATACGGATCAGTGTACCGCACCGCTGCAATCCCTCGCCATCGAGAAACAGTTTCAGTGCGCCGATCCGAAGCCAGTCGTTACCAAAGTTGGTGCGGAGACCCATGCCCGTCAAGAGAAAGTGGTCGTACGAGTCGACGATAGGCACCAGATGGTCGTCGCGATCGTGGCCCGACTCGGACTGATCCGCCTGGTGGCCCGAGCAAAACAAATTCATACGCAACCGCACCGGCAGCCTGCCTTCGTCGGCCAACTCTTGGTACACCTTGATGTCCCTCGGCTGGGGGAAATCGCCAATCGTAGTCAGACCATAGGACGCCATCTCGAGCAACTGCGCATGCACCGCCCGTTTACGCTCCTCCATCGTCACTGCCGGCACGCGGCGCGACCAGAGGAAACTGGCCTCTTGGATACGGCCCGTCGGCACCCCGTGCTCGTCCCGCTCAATCGTCCCGCCGGGCGGGAGGTCGTGCGGGTCAGAGCCTGCCTCGGTACCGATTCCACTGAGCCTAAGCGCGAGCGAGTTGAGGTACTGGACGTGGATGCTCTCACTGACCACGACCGGGACGGTGGGTGCGACGTGGTCGAGCTGCGCGCGGGTGGGCATGTCAGTGCCGGTACCTGCGATGGCCACCACCCACTTTCCTGGCGTCTTCTCCTTCTCGCGCGCCGCCGCACCAATCTTGGCCAGCACGGCGTCCAAATCGGGCAGCGGCGGACGACGCACATCCAGCTCTTCCGAACGGAACGTGGCCATGTTGCCCAGATGAGTGTGCACGTCAATCAACCCGGGCCAGACGGGTTTGTGCTGCGCATCCACCACCCGCGTCGCAGGACCGACCAAGGCGCGCGCACCGGCACACGAGCCCACATACACAATCCGTTCGTGCCGCACCGCCAGGGCTTCTGCGCCATACACGTACCCGCCCTCGGCGGTCTCGGTGAGGATGCGGCCGTTGAGCAGCACAAGGTCCGCGGGCTTGGCGCGCGGCGCGGGCGAGCAGGCAAGCACGGACTGAGCGTGGATGTCCAGGAGCGGGGGTGGTGGGGGGACATGGAGGTGCGGGGGGCGGGGGGGGGGGCGAAGAGGAGAGAGCGGATGTATATAGATGGGGCCAGCCGGACGACGGGCGCTTAGGGCGGCGCAGTGAGGCTAGAAACGCGGCGAGGAGAAACGAGGGGACGGCGACGCTCACCCACCATCGCCCCCATCATGCATCCCCCCCATGCGTCCGCCCGCTTGCTCGGCCGCGCCAGACGCGGCGCCGCCCCCGGCCGCCCTGCCCCCTTGCCGCCGCCGCTTTCATGGCACGTGACACTGCCCAGCCGCTGACGTAACCCACGCTTCTCTTCGGTGTTGGCTAGGCGGCACAGACAGGAGGGCGCTTCTTGTCGCGCGGTGCCAATACTAGTGTCTCGTCAGAGTCAGTTGCCCAACCAGGGACCAGATTCCTGCGGTACATCGTCTCCCGCAGGATAGCACTGCACTCCGCAGGAGACACGGATGTTCGCCCGCCTCTCTGCTGTGCAGTATCATGTAATTCACTACGCACTGCTGCCTCTCCAGTGGTCGGTCAAAGGATGAAATGGATGCTCGGGATCGGAAGGGAGGACGGGAAGATGGCACCAATTCACAGGTATATACCCAGCCAAACGGTCAAAAGACCACACAGATACCGAGATGCCAAGGATGGGGGAACCCAATATTATTTCTTCCATCCGGGGCAGAGAGCTTAACTGCAGCATGGGCATGCCAGACTAAACATTATCTGCATAGGATCTTTCCGATGGCACGCGTCGCGCTGATCACCTGCCGGTGGCAATTCGATCATGATGCATCTTGATGGAATATGGAGACCCGACTGTGACGGAAAGAACAGCGAGCTTTGATACCTCTCTCTGGCTTTTTTCGATGGGAAAAAGTATCAAAGGGAGAAACAGGGCCATATCCAGCAGTACTATACTCAGTCCTCCTCAAGAGACTAGTATAACGACTGTCACATACAAACCGTGACCAAAGTGTCCTCGCATGCGTGCATCATATGTCGGTGTGAGGCCTGTGAGGGTGTAGTGCGACGCCAACTCGGCTCGTGACCGTGTGGACCACTCTACGACCTCCTACTACCAGGATCCCAAGTTCCTTAGGAGTTCCAGGCTCCCATCAGACCAGCCTCAAAACAGGGGTGCCGTGCACCACCAAAGAATCAAATATACCAATCGACAAAACTGCCACCACCGAGAATCGCACTGCGTACCTCTACCTAACCCCGCCTTGACCGCCCCTCCAAGAAGGCCAGTACGGAGAAAAGGTTGAATGGTGCAGGGCCAGCATTATTCAAGGGACGAAAAGAACAAAGGATGAGGAGTAGGCAAGGTGGCCTGGTGCCTCTTGCAGTCCAGTAGGGAGGGGAGGGGGGCAAGTACAATTACACTCCCAGGGCGCGGGTGAGCTGCTTGAAGCGGAACGAGCCGAGGCCCGAGGAGCTATCGTACCCAGCGCGCCCTTGGCACCGACGTACTCCACACCATAATCGTTGCCGGTGGTGATGGGGTTGCAGCCAAAGGAGCCGCCCAGGTAAATGTCCTTGAACGCCTCCTCGCGGATCTTTTTCGAGTAGAGCATCGGGTGGGCCCAGCCGAGACGCGACTTGCCCTGGCGCACCAACGCATCGTTGACCAGCGACAAGAGCGCAGCCGTGGTGGGCGTGGAGGCGGACGTGCCCCCGATCCCGGTCACTTGGCCACCCACCACCACATCAGCCCACCACCCGTTCATAGTCAGATCCGGGTACAGACGACCAGTGTGGTTGTACATGTAGGAGTTCGGTGGGCGAGTGAGCGATGCGCTTATTCAGGTGCTTGACATCCTTTTCCTGGTACTTGGCGCTAGAAAGGGGGAAGATGTTGGAGCGAGCGGCGCCCCGAGTAAAAGCCAGAAGACAGACCGCCAACACCGGCACTAATGTTGACCATCGCTTCGCCATCCGCAATCCGTTGAACCCGCGGTTCGCCCCGACGGCCAAAATGTAAGGGCAGGTAACCGGGTAGAGGGGGATAAACGGGTGCTTACCGCCATCCGCCGCGCACCACTCTTTCTCTTGCGCCCCAAAGCCCGTCACACCATAGTCACCCGATGACACGGCAATCGTCGTGCCCAACGCAGACAGTTTCTTAGCCGAGTTGCACATGGCCTGCGCACCCGAAACCGTCATGCCATCTTCCTCGGACGTGTACGAGATGGACACCACACCAGGGCGCTGCTTCTTGCCCCATGGTACAAGAGCCAGTCAAACGTCTGGAGGAAAATGTCCTGCGGGTCGTCAGGCGCACCGAGGTTCACGTACTTGGTCTGCAGCGGCCACGACTGACCGACCACTGAGAGTTTGGCAGACGAAGAGGGGCAGGCAGAGTCAGTCTCACCCTCCACTGTGCAGTTAGAAGATATAGGATGGTAGGATGAACAACGTACCCAACTGAATGTCCAGCTGTGCCTCGGAAGTGGGCGCCGAGGCGTTGGTGTAAGCACCATATGTCTTCAATGTCAATCTTGTACCCAGCCGCTTCGGGACGGTACTTTTCAGGTAGGTGGTCAAGTCGTCCTGGTTAGCGTTCTCGCCAATGTAGCCAAAGATGGTCGTGTCCGGAGCGGTAGCCGGGTCGTCCTTGAGCTGCTGGGTGTAGTCGTAGGTGCCATAGTAATGACGCAAGCACGAGGCCGGGATGAGCTCCTGGTCACAGTCGGTCAGATGACCAGTAAGCTTCGTCGGCGTGTCGGTACCGGTCGCGGCAGCTCCATTGGGCCCTTGTTGAATGGGCGCGTGGATGGGAGAGCCATGGACGTGACCAAAGCGCTTGTTGTGCTTGCTCGGACGAGAAGGCGCGGCAACATTGGCCGCTTCTTGGTCTGCAGCTCCTCCGGAGCACGGACCGCCGAGCCGTGGGTGACGGGGAAGTCGGCGAGGTGGGAGATGTGGGTGATGGCATCGTCCAGGTGATCAGGGAGGTAGATGCGTGCGACTTGAGCGTAGGCGAGGTAGCGCGGTAGTTTACACGTGCAGCTCCGTACCAGGGAACATGTCCTTGACCGTCTTGGCCGTCGCCTTGACCCGCACCTGGTCCTGGTGCGGCGACCAGACCAAGTCATCCGCACCAATGCCATGGTCCTGCAGGTGCTTCTGGACAGCAGCAATGTGGTGTGCCTGCGGCCGTACGTACTTGCCCAGTTCTTCCTCCGACAGCCAGGGCAGGTCCCGGTTGAGGGAAATCTCCTCCATGCGCTTGTCCAGACCGGCATCGTCGGCCGAGGGGAGGTAAATGGTGAACTCGAGCCCCTGGCCGTGGTGGGCGGCGGTGGCAGCCGAGACGTATTTAGGCTTCGGTGTTAATCTTGGCGCCGCTGAGCACACGCGCGCCAAGGGCGGCGGAGGAGGCGGCGAGGAGGAGGACGCCGCGGCGAACATGGCGACGCGAGAGGGGATAGAGAACGTGGGGGGGGGGGGGGTAAGGCGGGAAGAAAGAACGTGGAGGGGGGGAGGAGGAGGAGGGGAGGATAGAGGGGGAGGTGCTGGTGGAGGAAAAGACAGTGTTGTGGGTGCGGCAGCAGGGGTTATATGTACACCGAGATAATCGATAACCGGTAATAACCCCTCGGAGGAATAGGGCGCTGTGGGGCGGAGGTTCAAGTGGAACGAACAACATCGACTAGTGACTGTGCGCATGCTGTGATCTGGAGAGGAAGGCTCGCTTAGCGCTTAGCACGAATCCCATCTGAGCGCTGCTCCACACACTGCTGCTTTGCTGGGCATGTCGATCGCGGCGATCATCGATCACTAGTCACCTGGCGGTTCGGCCTGGTATCGGTGGTAGCCTCTTGAAGCTAGTTTGCAGCTCGAATGGGCGACAGAGAGGCAGGGAGGGAGGCATGAGATCTGAGAGTGCAGGCTGCTGCTGGTGACCGAAGTGATCGAGTGGCCACGCCGTGTTGAACATACTAAACGTTGAGCTGGTGCGCGCGGCCGCCGTGTGCCGCAGCCACGGTGGCCGGTCGTTAGCCAACTTGATCAGTGGGGGCGCACAGGGGGCAGCGGCGCACGGCAGCGCAGACACCGACATGGACACGCGAGGGACACGTGATAGGGTGAGTGGGTGTGGCATGCGAGTACTGAGTACTGAGGTACTGCAGCAGCACAGACACGTCTCTTGTGGCAGGGCAGCCGCAGGCGGGCAGTGTGGATGGGTGGGCGCAGGGGCGCAGAGTGCTGGGAAGCATGTGGCTGCTGGCTACGAGCACTGCTAGTTAGACTGCTCGACTGCTCCCACCGGCGCCTCGGCGTTGGAAGGCTCTGCCCCCCATTTAAAGCTTAACGCCAGCTCGGACAGCCGCCGATCATCACCATCGCTCAAAACAGCAGATACGGTAGCAGGGGGGCGCAGTCAGGCAATCCACGACGCATGAGCACCGAGCCATCCGTGCGTTCCTCCGTTTCACAATGTTTCGGCGAAGAGTTCCTGCATCCTAGCTGGTGGTCGATAGTTCGGCACAGTAGTAGTGCACGCAGTGTGGATATAGGAGGGAGACGCAACACATATGTACCCTCGTATCTTCACGTACCTTTTGCCTTCTGTTGCAGTCGCACATCCACATGGACACTTGTCCATGCACCGTAACGCGTAACGCGCAACCGGTAACCGATAAGTCCATTCCCACCGTTTCTCCCGTCCCGGCGTCCACTCTTCTCTGTGCTGTGCTCGCAATTTCGGCCAATGTGCATGGCCTGTATGTTGGCCACGCCATGTATGGCACGTCGCGTCACCTGTCCCCGTCATCAGGACACGTGGAGATGCGCAACAAGGAACAGAAGCATGCTACATCTCACTCTAAACTCTTTTCATAATCCGCCCTGTACCGGCATCCCCTGCCATCCAGCCAACCCACCACTATCTTCGCAGAATATGACATTCACTAGTCACTAGTCACTGCGCACGACCATGTGCTGGAAGAAAATATACCTTGGGGCGTTTGATGGGCCCGCATGTATCTAGGAACTGGGTTCTGGACCTGGCCATGACTATCGCTCATGCACATGACTGGCTTCTGAGCCCCCCGGGTGTCAGGGCATTTTCGTGTCCGTGTCATCGATCATCTCCAACAAACCTCGTTCCTATATGTTGCCCGTCTCGACCCCATCAGATCAGAGAGTTCCGACACGCAGGCTCTCGCGCATGTTATTTTCTGGGCCATGTGCGTGGGTGGAAGACACGTATGTCAAGTGACTGTGACCGGGTGACCAGAGTCACTAATCGTACCAATCATTAATCACTAGTCCCTGGTAACCGGTAACCGGTAACCGGTCACTTGTCACTCTGTCAGAGATGTATTCCTGTCGAGCTTCACGCGCACGGCGCTACCGACATTATACATGAGTGTGGGTCACTCGTCCGACGTCTTCTATCATGTCCAACATCTTCTCCCATTATATACTGCTTACCTCTCCACTCAAAATCACATCCTGGCAAAATCCCAAGGGGGGACGGAAGACGCGTTTGTCGTCTTCGGCACCATCGTTTGGACACGAAGCGAATGGTGACGGAAAGGTGGCATCGTTGGATATTGGATTGCCTGCCAGCTGCTGTATCACACCCGTCAGCTCCGGTCTTTTTCACGTTTATGTGTACCTCAGGCCTCAGGCTGAGGCGGCACAGTCTAAAGAGTGACAGCTTAAAGCTCAAACAGAGAGGATAATCGATAAACGGTGTAACCGGTAACCGGTAACCAGTAACTACGTCTTCGCGGGTCACTCCAGTCACTCAGTGGTACGCCCGAATAAACTCGGCTCCGTTGTCGTCGGTGAGAGGGGATGTGATGGCCGGGATGGTATAGTAGTTTCGTCGCGTGTGCTGGCATCTACCACGCGGCCATGCCAACATCCATTAACGACCCTTTTCCGCTTACATTGGCTATCTCTCTCTTAAGTTTGCCCAGATGGACACGAGCTTCAAGTTGCTTGAAGCTTGAAGCTTATTGATGCTTGGGTTAGGTTATGCATTATGAAGCTGCAGCGTATCCTCATGTTGTTGGCGCATGGTATCGCTTACCGCTGAAGTTCAGCATGCACGTATGTCGATCGTTGCATCACTCCAATCACCTCGACCATCTCTCAAGAGCTCATATCGGCACTTCATAGCTCAGTGATCTGCATATTAACTTCCTTATCCTCAGGTTGGTCCTGACCTTCTACATGCACTGTAGCTTGCACTCTGCCGTCTTTATAGTATACCCGTTACTCACTCGCTTCAGGCCTTAGAGACCTTGGAACGTATACCTACCGGCCACCCCATGATGCATGACATGTGACATGGCATGTGATGCATGTGACAATACACCAATACACCTAGTCCTCTCCGATCTCCATGCGCTCCCGCGGTCAGATCTCAGATGTGACTGTCCCATTTCACCTCACGTGTGTCACATGTCCCACAGAGGTTTGCGCCACACCCAAAGCGGCGATCCTGTTGCACAAACTCGCCGGGGAAAAGAGCTCATATGCTCTCACACGCATGTTACACTCTGGAGATAGCGCGCCCGTCGGTCGCTTAATCTTTATCTCGTCTTCGCGTGAAAACAACAACGATAGCGCTCTCATGTCACAAGAGACGACGTTGGAAAGCGCTGTCGGCACCAAAAACGCAAGAGTATTAGCGAAAGACTGGTGTCGAGGAGGGAAGCGTTTCTCCTCTCCTTGTTGCACCAGTTTCGCAAATGATACGGGAGTACCCTGAGAGTTCCCTTAGTAGTATGAATTGACCATGATGTAACATCAGCAGCGCATCAGCGCGTTAGGCCGTTGGGGCTCAGTCGTGGATAGCATCATGGCCACATCCGGAATGATAAATACTCGATAAGACAAAAGGTGGTGGATGGACATACACACAAGGTATACCGATAACGTGTGGCCGGCATCATGTCGGCCAGCGAGTGACCAAATTTATCATCACAAGCTAATCAAAAGTCATATTTTGTAGGAACGTGTGAGTTGGTCTTTCCTTTAGGGATAGACGGTGCGTGCGAGGAAGGGAAGAAGATATAATGTGAAGCTTGAAGAGAGAGAGAAGATATAGGAGGGTCGGATGGTAGCTTCGTTTCGGGAAACGCGAGAGGGGTCAAAAGGATAGACGTTCACCACTGCGTCGAGGGCTTGTGAATCACACTACTGTCGACGTTGCATATCAACAAAATACTATATCGTGTGTTCCCTAAATTCGTTCGATGAGGCGGAGTCTACAGAGTACTTGTACGGAAGACTTCAAGATGTGTGGGTACACCGTCCTGTTACATACCAGCAGTTTCCTCTGGACGAGCGGCAGAGGCTCTGGGTCCAATATGGCGTTCAACGTCCTAGACTCAGGGCTTGCTCATGTCACGGAGCGACGATTAAGTCGCGCCACCGCCACTTCCTCTCATCGTCGCTCTCGCGTCTCGGATTCTCTACCTATCACTACTCAAGTTTGCTATCCTTCGCTCTCGTGACTCGGATTCTCAGCACATCTACAAATCCATATCAATTGGTCTCTTCTCCGCTCGCACTCGACTAAAAATCCAAAACGCTACACATGATCTCGACCCGCTCTCCCGCCTCGTTTCTCGTCTCGGGTCCACTTCGCCCTTGACCCTCGCCTCGTATCTCACCTCGTGCCTCTCGCGCTTGGTCCTCACTGCTTCCTTTTGACTCGTCCCCCCTTTTTCTGTAAACCTGTTGGTCTTCCCTTGGATCCCTTTCTCTTCTATAAAACCTGCATGTTCTTAGATCCAGTTGTGATGACCCAAGCCGCCCACCATTCTGATTCCTTCCTTTCCCCTTCATCCTTTCTCTAGGCCAACTCCACTCTAGAAGAGCCACCTTTCCCATCAGCTCGCTTATACCCTCCCTCCTCTCATCAGGACTCCCCGCTTGATCCTCCGACCCTTAACCAGCAAATTCCAGGGGACTATGCCTGGTTTTGTGTCCGACGACCACAGTAAAGCACTGCTCACGACACTCCAACGTTCATGCCAGTGCTCCTTGGGCTTTGGATCTGAATCGCGTTCCGTCCTCCGTGAGTCTTGTCCCGATGGGCAGGGAAGGTCTCCCCTGGGACGCCAGCAACCCCGTCACAGTTCAGGTCTCAATACCAACGGTGAGAGTGTAGTAGGAAGGAGATTGCTTTGGATGCCGATGGTATTCATTCAGGCTGTATGGAATGGTGCCTTATAACCGGAGGAGAAGAAGAATCAGACGGTAAACCACGCGCGTGATGAGGGGAAAGAGACGTAAAGGAATCAAGGAAGATCTAGAACATGGTCATACCCACATAGCTGGCGGGAATGGGTGTGTGACCCGTCAGAGAGTAGTACTACTCGTACTCACTGGTGTCCACACACGGGACGTTTACCGTTCAGTTTTCGCAAGCACATCTACTATATATGCAGACTCAATGTCATAGACCGTTTTGTAAGGAAACATACAGTCAGGTCGACGGTAAACTCTGAACGATCTCATGTGGATTCCATTGGAAGAAATGTAAGCTGTGGGGGACGAAAACTGTGGGTCTCTCATGAGGATCCACAGACTGTGTGATCTCTTCGCTTTTCTCGGTGCGACAATAATCTCTATTCTATAGTATCCTCTCTTTCTGACGACCGTTTTAGGTATGAACCCTGATATCTCATCCCAGTCCCTCTAAGATTTCCTTCACCTTTGACAATGATATAAGAAAAAGATGCCTCTACTAGTTTTCAGCTTATCGATTCCCTTCGTTCGCCTGTACTGGCAACGGCTCCCCCCCATGTCACTGCTTTTTTTGCTCGCTTGATTGCCCAGCGCAGCAGCCAATGTGAGAGCCGCATGTTACTCTCAGTATACATGTAGCGGCCTCAGTAGCCTGAGTGGTCAGCACGCGGGGTACTCAGAAGGGAACACGTCCAAGAGGATACCCCACTTACTGCTCTGTCCACATTCACAGACCGTCTGCCGTCCAGAGCTAGTCACTGAGAGTATAGAGTTACCATATGAGGAGGTGCACAGAGAAGGGCGATTTCATTGTTGGTATATATGTCCCTCACTGTGGTGGCGGATGTCGTAGTTAGCTGCATGTATTTCCCACACATATATGCCAGAACTGAAGGGGGAGAGACAAAGAAAAAGTTGTGTGATGGTGTTCGTCTGATCCCTCGCCGGAGGTTAGTAGAGAGCAACGTGCAGACGTTCCCGATGGGTAGAGAGGGTTCGCTGGCAGACCAACTATAAGAGAGAGACACTTCCCACTACTGTATCTGTTCTCGTACGTGTGGGTGAACAGTTCTAACGACTCGTTTTTGGCGTGTGAGCCAAGTGAAATCACCACGCCCTCCGCAGAGCTCTTGGCTTTCCCTCGTTGAATACCCAAGAGAGAACAATCTCTCCCACGTATAGTGATGAGAAATGGTGGTAATGTGTGTGTAGGAGACTGCCGTCTCGAGTCACGCTGCTTCGGGTAGAGCATGACAAAAAGTTCTCTCCGACCGGGAATCGAACCCGGTCTCGTCCGAACGTCCGTCAACATGACAGGGACGTGTCATAGCCACTAAACTATCGGAGACACTTGCTCAAACAAAAACATGCTTGGAATACGTAAAGGTTGTCCGAAGCGGTGCCTTGAAGCTTGATCGATGATCCTTGATCGCTGGCGGTGCAAGATGGTCTTCCCAAGCGGACTGAACATGTTCAGGACACCAGAAGGACACCAGAAGCTGCGAGGGAGAATGTGGCCTAGGTCCTTCTGTGCGGTCAAAGTCCATATGGTGAACGCTTGAGTTGTTGTGGTGCCTTTCTGCGGCTTCCGATCCGCGCCTGGACCAACGTCTCGGCGCGGGGATATCAGTGTGGTTGGTTCGCAGTGCTTCCGGAGTCTTTGCGTCTTTACCCGAACGAATTGAAAAGAGAGAGTATCGATGGCGTTGCGGGAAGCGCACACCCTATTTCACCAACGAGCACCAGCCCCCTGGCTTTCTCTGAGAGCCACATTATCTGTTCTCGGTCGATTTCGTCCAAAAACCGAGCGAGTAAATGGGCATTCGTAGAAGCGACATGATGCATGACATGGGCGGGTTTCTCGATTCAAATATGTAGTGTGGGCGGTGGGAGGGCGCACTATCTTCTTGGGCTCCCCTCGGGGAAAGGGAGCGTTCGCGTTCGCGTTCGCGCTCGCGCTCGTGCTCGCGCGCATCCCTGTCCCTCGGACGATGGGAACGCTCATGGCGGGGGCGCTCAGCTCGTGAGGAATCATACCGAGAGGAATGCGATCGGTACCGGGAACGATCGGAACGGTGAGAATCGGAGCGAGGCCGGTCGTCCCGATGCGACGAGTGCTGGCTGGAGCGATGTTGGGAACGGCGGTCCTCATCCGCACGGTGAGAACGGGTGTCCTCGTCTTTACGACGAGAACGGTTGCTCTCGTCCCTTTGGTGAGAACGGCTCCCCTCGTCCCTCTGGTGAGATCGGCGGTCCTCATCGTGCCGACGACTGCTCCTTGGCTCGGACTGCCGATTCACATCTTTGTCCGAGGCTGGGGCTTGCTTTGACGGGCCATCTCCCGCGCCTTCCTCTTTCGCACGTTCGCGGCGAGAAATGGGGCGATAGTCACGAGCCTGTTGACGAACAGCAGCAGGCTTGGCATGCGAAGCGCCAGAGCGCTTGTCGAGCAATTCCGTCAGCTTAGGCGCAGCGCCCAAGCCAAGAAGTGCAGGACGGCGTTTGTGCTCCGGAGCGTGTTCTGGCCCGTCGCGCCTCCTACCTGCACCCTGCCCAGGCTTCCACCCCATCCCACGTAACATCGCCGCTCCGAATCCCTCGACAGGCGTGGCAGCGTACGCCGCCTCTGTCGGCGCATCCGGCCGATCGTGCACATCTTGCCGCAGTTGGTACAGCTCGTTGGCCGCGCTCAGTGGGATCGCGGCCTGGTCCGGCCTGGCATCCATAGCAGAGCGACCGGATAGAACGGCAGCGCGGGCCGCAGCTTCCAATTCCGCCTCGGGAGAAGGGGGCGTGCCTGCGCGGGACCCGTCTTGGCGGTCGGGTGGGGGGTGGAGCTTAGGCTACGCTGGGGTGCGGCGCGCGGCGCGCGGTGGGCAGGAAGAGACCAACACGGTCAGGAGCGCCGCCGACCGTCTCTGGGGACGGATCCGGGTGGGAAGGAGGCTGGGCTTGGGCTTGGGCGCGGGCGCGGGCACGGGCACGCAGGTCGTCGTCAGGGAGAGCAGGGATGACGCGGTGGCGGGCAGCATGGGCGGCACGCGCGGCGGCACGCTCGGCGGCGCGCTCAGCAGCAGGGCGTTGGCCGTGGTGGAAGGTGGTGAGGGTGTGGGACGAAGCGGCGGCGGCGTTTCCACTGCCCTCGCCGTCGTCTTGGTCGGCGGCAAAGGCCGCGGCGCGCTGGACGCTCATGGCGGTGGGGCGCGATGGCGGCGTTGGCGGCGGCACTTGGAAAGAAAATCTTGGGCCCATCGATTGGTGTTCTGCGTGTCAAGGGCGCGTCACGTGACGCCCAGGCACAGCACGGCATTGCGTTGCGCGCGACACGCCAGCCTCACCACCACCACCTCCCTCGCCCCGGCCCTGGGACACGGCGAGCAGCACGGCGAGCACGACGAGCACGACGCCGGACATGGGCCGCACGACTCCCGCTCGCTCCCGCCGCAGCTCTGGCTCTGCGAGCACCACCAGCTCCAGCTCGCCGTCCAGCTCGGGCTCGCCTCGGGCTCCGCTTCGGGCTCCGCTTCGGGCTCCGCTTCGGGCTCTGCTCGGGCTCCGCTTCGGGCTCCGCTTCGGGCTCCGCTTCGGGCTCTGCCTCGGGCTCCAGCTTCGGTTCCAGCTTCAGTTCCAGCGCCCACTCCAGCGCCCATTCGAGCTCCCAGTCCAGCTCCCAGTCCAGCTCCCAGTCCAGCTCCAGCGGCCGCTCCAACATCATCTCCATCTCCAGCTCCGACTCTGCGCCCGCCGCCACGCCCACGCCCGCCCACCTCCAACTCCAACACCATCCCCCATCCAACCCCAACTCCAACCCCATCTCCATCACAAGTCCACCTCCGTCTCGCCCCCCAGCTCTGCTCCCCGCTCTGCCTCCCGCTCCGCCTCCCCCGCACGCCCCCCCCCAGGACCCCCCCTGCGTCTGCTCCCGGCCCCTCAACACCCCTGTTTCGCGACGCCCCCTCTCCCGCCCGTCCCTTCCAGGGGCCGCCATCGGCACCCCCTTCCCTCCGCCGCCTCGCCTCTCTCGCCGCGGACGCCGAGCACCAAAGCCCACTCGCCCGCCACCTTCCAGACCCAGCCTCTCTATCGCAGCCTCCATTCGCGCTCTTCGTCCTCACTCCCTCCTCTTGCCAGCGGCCAGGACAGCAGCCCCTCCCCGCCCGCCAAACGCCCCGGCTCGCATCCCCTTTGGCCAGCACCGAACTGGCCGGTGTGGTCCAGCTGTCCCCGCACAGCTCTTCCACCCTTACCTCTCCCAGCCCGCGTTCGTCTCCCCACTCGGTCTCCGCCCCGCCGCCGCACGGCTCCACCGAGCTGGTCTTGCCCGGCCAGCGCACGGTCGCGCTGGACCTGCGAGACCATGCGTGGCGCGCGACCGCCGCGCCCATCCGCTGGTCGCCTACCCTGGACCGGCGGGGCATCGAGTCGGGGGATGCATTGGATCGTCTGCGACCCCGAGCCGATGCGCGATGTTTCTCCCTTCTGCCTGGCGTGGGCGATGCTGGTGACGTGCCGCCGCCAACGAGCTGGCCAGCGTCCCATCGGCTGTTTATTGCGGACCAGATCCGCGCCAGCTCGCACGTACCCTTGCATGCGCGTACAGCGCTGGCCAACTTGGTCCAAGACGGTCCGCAGTCGCTCAGCGACACCTCCATCCTCCTTGCCAAAGCGGTATGGTTCGTTCCGTTGTCGTGCCCGCTCCCGAGCGTGGTGTCTGTGGACGATACCGATGCGGACATTGTGCAAAAGACCCATGTAGGCCCCGTGGTGGTGGTGGAGCCGCGGATTCCACAATGGAATTTACTCGCATTGCCGTACCAGGTGATTGCTATGTTGGTCCGCAGCGCTACGTACAGCCCTCACATTGATGTGTTGGGCAACGTGTTGACCTCGGACACCAAGACGTGCCCGCCAGCTACGGCCATTGCTTCCTCCTATGACGGCTTGGGCGTCGGCGCAAGTCAATCGGCCATGGCTGCGATCGATGTCAAGTTGGCCCCGCAGTTGGGGCAGCCCATGACGGCTATTGAGCTGGCGCACGCCCAGGCGGCCGAGGAAGATGCGGCGTCAGAAGCGGTGCGAACGGGTGTGAATGTGGGCTCGGAGGGAAGGAGACGAGTCGCGCAAAGACGGTCGCTCCCATCCCTTTTTGGCTACTGGCCCCTTCATCGAGCCTGGCGAGAAGGTACGATGGCAAACCCGCATTCTGCTACGCAAACGGCAGATATGTTGATTGAAAAGCAGACGGCGCTGTTGGACGAGAAACGATTGGCGGCGCGGCGTACGCGTTTGTCAGAACGCCTTCATACCCTGACTGCCGCCGAACGCGACGTACTGGCAGAGAGCAGGAAGGTACGACACGCCTTGCGTACCATCCAGTCCGATACACTCCACCTGGAGCAGGAACGTGACGAGCTCCGTGCGGCTCTGGAGGAACAGCACAAGGCAAATACGAACGTGATTGCTGCCCAGTCGATCGCCCAACGCGCCGCGGACCAACATGTACTTCGTCTCTGTCGGCTGCGGGACACGCTGCGCGCCCAAGTACAGGCTACCAAGGTGCGGGAAGAAGCCATGGATGCGATGGAAAGCACGGCGGCCGCGCACCCGCACCCCTCGCTTCTTCCTTCCCCCCACCTGCCCGTCCCACCCTCGAGGAGGAAATGCAAGATGAACTAGCCGAGTTGGCCGCCGAGGCGGAAGCCGTCGGCTTGGCTGAGCCCCTTCCTCCCAGGCGCCGACGCTGATTCGGCATTGCCTGGCCTCGAATATCACTGACCATCTCGTTTGGTCACACTCGATGTGTACTGCACGGACTCGACCGATTTTTCCCCACCTGCCGACACGAAGAGGCCGCGTCGGTTCTCGCTACGTTCATGCATGGGAACGTTATATGAATGGGGGCATCGTATGTGGGCGGGCTTAGAACGCCATAGGTACTGTACAGATGAGCGCAAAGGGGGAAGCGTGTAGCTGCAGCACAGACGATGCAGACACGTGCCTCATGCACGTTCGGTCGGGCTAGGGTCGGGGTAAGAGGGAGAGGGGGAGGGGAGGAGAAGGAGAGGGGAGGTGGGATCCTCGTGTGGAGATACGGGGTGTTCTCCATATCGTCCGCAAGCTCTTGCAACAGTTGTCGTTGGCGCGGCGACAAGGACGTGGGCAATCGGACGCGAAACTGGACGGTCAAGTCGCCGCGCTCGGGGGGCGTAGCAGCCGAACCGGCCGTGATGGGCATACCCTTGCCCTTGACCAGCAACTCGTCCGCCTGTTCTGTCAAGGCGGGCACGCGTATGTCCACCATACCCTCGAGCGTGGGAATGCTAATGCCCACCTAGCAAAGCCTTGTAAAACGGCAGCAAGGCCGTGTAGAACAGATGGCTTCCTTGGCGCCGCCAGGTGCGGGAAGGCAGCACATGCACGCGCACGTGCAGGTCGCCCTCGATGCCGCTGAACCTGCTCCCACCACCACTTCTACCACTTCCAGGACCAGGACCAGGGTGGTGAGGCGGAGCATGGCCAAGGCCAACCAGCCGTATCCGTGTCCCATCCTCCACCCCGGGATCGAGATGGACGTGGTCCACAACACGTTTGTGCACGGTGCCCAATCCCGCGCATCTCTCACACTCTTCGTCTGGCCGGACCATCTCGCCCGTCCACGGCACTGGCGACAAGTGGCAGCGAGTGGCGACCACTAGGCAGCGCGGCCATTTGGCTTCCTGTTCCGCCGCACTTGGTACACGATCTCTTCTTGCCGCCCTTGCGCACCCCGGACCCCCCACACGGCTCGCACCGCAACAGCCGCGTCACCGCCACTCGCTTCGTCGTGCCCATCGCCGCTTCTTCAAACGTCAGCGTTACGCTCGTCTCAATGTCCTCCCCGCGCACCAGACCCGACTGAGAACGAGACCCAGAACCAGAACCAGATCGAGGCCCAAATGTGCCGAACAGTGCCCAAAAATCGAATCCGACCCGCCCTGGGTAAACCCGCTCCGTTCGCCGTCACAAGCATCAGCGTCGGCGTGCGTCGGCGTCGGCGTCGTCGCTGCCCCATGGCCCACCCGGCCATCGGAGCCGCACCATCGTACGCCGCACGCTTCTCGGTGTCGGACAACGTCTGCCCATCCGGGACGCGAGGCGGAGGAGTGTGTCAGTACACATGTGCTACACAGCGCGGAACGGCACAGCGCACCACCACCCACCGCACCGCACCGCACCGCACCAAGCCAAGCCAAGCAAAGGAGGGGGGGGGGACACGTACCTCGTACGCGAGCTGGATATCGATGAACTGATCCTGCGCCGCGGCGGTGGGGTTCGAGTCGGGATGGAAGCGTTTGGCCAAGGCGTAGTACGCCGCTTTGATCTGCCGTGGCGACGCGGCCCGCGCCACGCCCAGCACTGCGTACAGGTCGGGCGGCTCAGCCGCATGCGCTGACCATCTCCTGCCGAACAGCAAAGGCCACGCGCGCCACCGCCACCAAGCGCAGGTCGCGGCGGACGGCGGTGGCGGTACAACCCAGAGCCAGACACTGGTACGTGCAACACCGACGCCGACGCCGACGCCGATGCCGTCGACGCGGCCAGACCGGCCACGCGCATGCGCATCGTCGGCCCCAGCATCATCGCTCTTGGTCTTCGCAGCGACGGCCGCACGAGGGAAAAAAAGGTCGCCGGCAAGGCAGGAAGAACCGGTGGCACCGCTCACCCGTCACAGTCACCGTTCAACTTGAACGTTCAACGTTCAACACCCCCACTTGGTGTTCTGAACCAGATCCAGACGACCAAGGCTGGCTACGAAAATGTCGTTTCTTCGTATAAGCACTCGTGATCAAGTGGTTAAGATGCAACTTTCCCATGTACCGGGGTTCCATCACGAGGAGCTACAGCAAGTTGTTGCCCGGGTTCGAATCCCGGCGAGTGCACTCCTTTTTCGTGGGCTTGTTGTCTTCTCGGGTTCCGGTTGAGGGCGTGCTGCACCTAGCGGTGTTGGTTCTTTCTATTGGAGCTCGCGCCGACAAGGGATCTCTGGCCATGGCAGAGAGGCAAGAGCAGGGCAGGGAGCAAGTAAGTGCGTCGCTGCCGTCCTCTCATTGATTGCAATAAGCTCGTGCTTTGTCTTTCTTTATCCACCTTGTCAGGTGGCCTTTTATATGAGCTTCGAACCTCGCCAGCCCAGTGTATCCATACCCGTCTTGCCACCCCTCCTTACCCCATGTCAATTGAATACGACCACTTGACACTAGGAAAAGCGGGGTGGGCCGACGAACGTAGCAAACGGCTCGCCCCCATGAGGAGGGATTCCCACGTGCAGGGGTTGCATGCTACCAACCACTAGACAGACGAGTAAGCCAGTCCCACGGTTAGGTTACACGGGGGCCGGTGGAGCCTGGTGAGGGTGGTCCTCTGGCGCCAGTTCGGCCGGTTTGGACGATCCCTCACCTACAGCAGGAAGTGCACAGCGGTGGCGTGGGGGCGGATGGAATCCGTTTGGGCGGTCGCCTTGTGCGTCGGCATCGTACGCGGCTGGGTATCGTGCGCGCTCGGTATCGTACACGTAGTGAACAGGATCGTGTTGTCCTTTGAGCCGACGGGCGTAGCAAGGTCACGGCCACCGTGTCTTCTCCTTCGTGTCGTTACACCAGGATTGGTAGGCGATGCTGGTCGAGCGAGATTGGCAGTGGGGATGTGGGTGCCGTGTGGTACGCCTGGAGCAAGGGGCGAAACGTCAGGGACGTGTGATGCTACTGCCTCAAGAAGGGCAGGTACCCAACCAAGTCCGGTCCTCTCGCTCCCCCTTCCACGGGGGGAGTAAAAGGCATGGTGTCCTCCACGTGCGAGATGGACTCGGGATTGGTATCGAGGAAGATGACTTTGCAGGATCGCGGTTGAGCGCTTGGAGGTTGACCACCCGTCCATCGTCTAGTGTGCGAAAGATTCCCTGAACAATGTGTAGGTCACGAAGCGGCGGTCGGGATCGAGGGCATCGAGGACGGGGCAACGGCCAAGGAAGGCGGGTGGGTGTAGAGGACAATTTCATAAAACTGGCTCAGGTAGCGCAAAAAGTACTCGACGCCAGGCCGTTTGGCGGTACGCCAACCGTGTTGGCGTGTCCACCAGCTCCAGTGAGCAAGCCATCAAGCTCGACAACCAGGGTGTACGGCCGACCGTACGGCACGGCAGCGGATCGGGAAGCAATTGCTCCCACAGCGGCGCGTGTGCGTCTCCCGCATCAGGTCAGCGCGCGTTGTACAGCCGACCGTACCACCACTCCTTCTGCACGTAGGCACGGCGCGCCGCACCAACCGCGTGGCTCCTGCTCGTCGTACGGCACGGCCAATCCATACGCGAAATACCCAGCATGCCCACCGAGGACAGCAGAGGAAAAAGCGCACGCGCGCCCTGTGCCGCAGCTCGCTTTGGTCGGCACCTTGCCCTCGTCCGCCGCCGCCGTCCTGGAGCGGGGGACGAAGCAGGGGGCGGGGTAGACGCGGCGGAAGCAGGCGCGGGGGCGGGATGCGGGCTTTGCGGGTGCACAGCGAGCGCGACGGGGGCCGTCCGGGGTCTAGCGGGGGGGGGCGGTTGGGATGGGGACGGGGATGGGGCGCACGCCGGGGCAAGTGTGGAGCAGGCGGGCGCAGGGCCACACAGCAGCGGCGGTGCGCGTGGAAGGCGGCAGCATCCGGCGCAGTGGCGGTGCTCAGCCCGCAGCAGCCCCGCTTGTCCCCGCGTCGCCTGTCGGATCGAGGCAGGTGGTTAGGCGGCGGCGGCGGTAGCCGGCGAGCCGCTGCGGCCATCCTGTATCCGCCTCGGAACATTCCCGCCCAATTCCGACCCAACCCCATCACGTGATCTTGCGCTTGGCTGCAGCCAGCGGAGCGGCGCGCGGCCAAGAACGAACGCCAGCACGCGACGCGACGCGGCGTGGCGGCGACGACCACCGCCACTGCCACCACTACTACCACCGCCATTACCACCACCACACCACCACCACCACCACCACCACCACCATCGCCACCACCACACCACCACCACCCATCGCCACCACCACTACCACCACCACCACCTCCGCTCTGCCGCACCCATGTCGATCGAGCTGGTGCCGCCAGGCGCGCACGAGGCCAACGCCGAGTACCGCATCTGGAAGAAGAATGCACCGTTTCTCTACGACCAGCTGGCCACCCACGGCCTTGCCTGGCCCAGTCTTACTGTCCAGTTCTTCCCCGACCGCCAGCTCTCGCCCGACGGCAGCACTGCCACCCAACGTCTGCTGCTTGGCACCCACACCAACGGCCAGATGGACGACTATGTGATGCTGGCCCAGCTCAAGCTGCCTGCGTCGCTGCCTGAGCCCGACCCGAGTGGTACAACGAGGACCGCGGTGAAATGAAATGGACGGTACCTTGCCCGCCCTCCTGTCCTGACCATGGCCCAGATGATCCCGCACCCAGGCGAGGTGAACCGCGCGCGCTATTGTCCCCAGAACCCGGATTTGATCGCCACACGAACGCGGGTGGGAACGACACTGTTGTTTGACCGGACGAAGCACCCGTCCATGCCGGATCGGTCTGTGGAGCGGGCAGAGCTCGGTCCACAACACGTCGCTCGCCCTGACCTGCGTCTCGAAGGTCAGACCAAGGAAGGGTACGGTCTGTCCTGGTCTCCGGCCAGTACGGTCATCTGATTGCCTCCAGTAGCGATGGCACAGTGGCCCATTGGTACGTCCCTCTTCCTCCGCCTTTCTCACCTCCCGCCCAACCCTGCCCCTGCATGTGGGTAGAGGAGATAAGTCAGACCCACTGACCGCTCGTGTAGGGACTTGCACCAGTACGAGTCCAAGGCGCGTTCCCTCTCGCCGCTCCGCACGTATTCCGACCACCAAGGCGAGGTGGAAGACTGTGCTTGGCACACTTACTCGCCGCATGTGTTTGCCTCGGTTGGCGGCGCAGGCGAATTGATCTGGTACGTTCCCACCACGTTCCTGTTTTGTTTTCGCATGTGGTTTTGGTGTTGGTGTTGGTGGTGTTGGCGTTGGTTGTGGTTGGTTTGCACGGGAGCCGTACTGACCGCAAGAGCAGTTGGGACACACGTACCCCCGCCCCGCTTGCCCGCACCCGGGCCCACGGGCGATGCCAACGCGCTCGCCTTTGCGCCGGCCTCGCAAACGCTCTTGGCCACGGCGGGCGAGACAAGTGTGAAACTGTGGGACTTGCGCCGTCTGGCCGAGCCACTGACTACGCTCACGGGACACACGGACGAAGTCTTGTCGCTCGCCTGGAGCCCGCTTCATCCCGGTCTCCTCGCCAGTGCCGGGTGCGACGATCATGTCTTGGTGTGGGACACGTCAATCGGCACGTTGCACCCTTGTCCTCCTTCTTTCCTTCTCCTTCTTCTTCTTCTTTGGCGCCATCAGGTCCTTCCTCAGTTCCTTCAGCTCCTTCAACTGCTCCAGGTGCTTCAGCTACTGTGACCCCGTCTACCCACTCTTGCGATGCACCCCAACTCGTCTTCCGGCACGGCGGCCATGTCGCCCGGCCCAACGACGTGGCATGGAGCCTGCACGATCCTTGGCTGCTCGCCTCGGTCGGAGGCGACAACCTGGCTCAAATTTGGCGCCCGGCACGGACGATTACCGAGGCCTATGCCTGGCCCGATAAGGACGACGTACCACCCACCGGCTCGCCAGCTGCGCGCCGCACCCCCGCGCTCGACGCACCTCGATCGCTATCGACCTCACGGCGTCACTGCCACCACCACCGCCACTGTCAAACGGGCCGGGCGTGTCGTCCCACACGCCCATCGAGGTAGACTGAACGAGGCGAGTGGGGTGGGATTGCATGGCATCATTGCATGGCATGGGTTCGGACCAGATCACGCGGTGCGCGGCTGGGACTCGGAGCTAACTAGTAACTCGTGCTAATGCCACCAACTGGCTGCGCTGCCCTACTGCCCTGGCCCAGCGTTGGTTGGTTGGCGGCGTGGCTACTTGTAGGCTCTTCGAGCGTGGGGTTGTTTAGGCCAGAGGAGCAGTCAGATTGCCACAGTAGTCGTAATGATGGCTACCAGCCTGCCCACTCTGCTGAGGCTCAGCTGTTGGCTCTGGCTTCATTGGTAGTGAGTGTATAGATACTGCGTATGCATCCTACTACCTCAGTACAGAAGTACTCGGTAGCCTCCATGTCGCCTGACCCACCTGCCCCATGGCCCCATCACAGCACACCCATCCATAGCGCCCTCGCACCGTCCCCACGGCTCGGCCATGTGATGTGGGATGGGCGCATCACACGTGACATTGACATGTGACATGCGTGTGCCTTACGTCCGACCCGACGCGCCGACCGGAACGGACAGCCGGACGGACGATCTCGCTCGGAATTTGGCGGGTCGTACTTAAACGCCCACTCCCAGCCGTGGCCGCCGGCTCGCCCATCCCCACCGCACCTGTCCATGGCTGGCAGCCCACGCCCAGACCACACCACCACCTCCTCCACCACCACCACCACCACCTCCTCCACCTCCACCCCCTCTCTCTCGCGTGCCGCGCTGTGGGCTGCCACTGCCTGCCTCGCTGCCATTCTGGCCCTCGTCATTGCGCGCTTTCCTCGCCTCTTGAGCTCCTCCAGGCTGTCCTCGCCGTCCTGCCCCCCTCCCGCTCCATCTCTACCTTCACCCCCATGGCCACCCCCACTGGCCCCATCGCCCCCGTGTGGTTTATCTCCCACGGCGGCCCGCCGAGTACGTTACGTGGTCTGCTTCCCCTCTCTCTTTTGGCTTTCGCTTTCTCTGGTGCCCAGCAGTGGTGCGAACGGACCCCATGGCTAACTTGTTTATGTTGTGCTGTGTGGTGTTGTGTTGGGTGATGGTTTGCTTGTCTGCTTGTGACGGGAAGCCATGTTTGAGTACAGCCATCCGGCGTACAAGGCCTGGTCGGACTTTGGAAAGCAAATCCGTCTTGCTCATGACAATGGCAAGGGACCCCTCAAAGCGCTCCTAGCCATCTCGGCCCATTGGCAATCCCAATCCCCTGGTACGATTCAAGTCAATACCGACGAGAAGAATCCCCTTGTGTACGACTACTACGGCTTCCCTTCCCACTATGTGTACCTTTCCCCTCCTCTCCCCTGTCTACCTCTGCGTGGCCCCGATTGCTGTTTTGGCCGTCTTTTTCCCTCTCTGTCCGCGATGCGATCCCGAGACTGCATGCTAACCAACCAACGTATTGCCTCCCCGCCTCGCCCGGATGCAGTACAAAGTCCAACTCGATTCGCACAACCCCGCTAGCTTGAGCAAGCTGGTACTGGACGAGCTGAACAAATCATTCACCACGTTGGGAAGCAAGGACTTGGTGCGTGCGCAGCCCACCCGGCGCGGCTTGGACCACGGCGTATTCGTTCCTGCCAAAGTAGCATTTTATCCCACGGACCGTCCGTTGCCAGCCGAGGGTCAGGCTGGTCCGCCAAGTGTCCTGCCAGCTACGCTGCCCTTGATCCAAATCACGCTTCCGGCCAGCGACGATCCACTTGCTTCGTTGCGCTTGGGCCAGGCGCTGCGCTCGCTTCGCGCCCAGGGCGTGGGCATCTTCGCTGGCGGCATGGGCGTGCACAACCTACGCGAGTTATGATGTGATGTCGTTCCGCTTTGGAGCTGCGTCGGGACCGCAAAAGGTACCGTAGCTTCTTCGTTTCACCAAGGACATTGTCCAGGCCATTTCGATCAACGCTACCGACCCCGCTGCCAACGGGCCTACCTCAGCTGCGTCCGACGTGGGTCCGCGTCGGAGGTGACGGACGAACGGTGGCAAGCTATTGTGCGTCTTACCCATTCGCCCAAGTACCGTGGTGCGCATCCTACTGCCGAGCACTTTTTGCCCATCCCCGTCGCGGTCGGCGCGACGTTGCCGACGGAACGGCTGTACAGTACCATGAGCCTGCAAGAAGGCCCCATGGGTTGGAACATGTTTGGCACAATGCCTCCCTCTGGCGCGGCCAAGGTCTGAGCCAAAGCAACGCTGGATCGGATCGCATTGCATTGCATTGCATCGAATTGCATCGAATTGGATTGGATTGAAACCTGGATTGGATTGGATGGGATGGGATGGGGTGGGATTCAAGCGGCCCTGCCATGGCCGGCGCGAGTAGGTGTCCATGTATGGTTTCAGGCTTGAGTGGGGCTTGATACTGATCCACAGGGGGCGCTGTGCGGCCCAGTAATGTAGCCAACCTCGAAGGCCCAAGTGCCTCACCCTCACCCTCTGCTCTTCTCCATCTGCCTGTCAGGACACGGTAAGATCCCATCCGGTCAAGGGCGAATCCCCGTTCCTTCTTCCAGGAAACACGAACAAGCTGACCGCTACTACCTACTAATCCCCACTCATCACTCAATACTCAGTCCTCGTAACGCGTAAGTGCTCATGGGTTAATCTTGGGGGATATATCGAATGCAGGACAAGGGGCCCAAAGTGGGGTAGTAGCCGCGACGGAATCAGGGTTTGAGCAAGGGGGAACACAGGAGGGGTACCCTTGAAAGATTATGATGAGAGCGAAGAGAGATCATGAGGAGGGAGGAGGGAGGAGAGAAGAGAGAGGCGAGAGGAGAGGCGAGAGGAAAGAAGATCGATGGGAGATGGGAGATGGGGAGAAGATGGCAAGATCTGGCACAACCACGCACCCAACTCACCACTCAAGAGTTTCTCAGTATTAACCCCGCCAGAGCAAGGCCGTAACTGATACATGTCAGAGGGTAGTGCTAGGGTTCACCTGCACTCTCCAATGGATCGGTGGCGCTCGCTGGTTCAGGTGATTCGACCCTTGCGCCGGCTGCGCCGGCCCTTTGCCTGTTTCGACTTGCTGTTAAGCGTGAGCACAAGTGTCTCTCTCTGAGGGAGGCACCAGAGGACAGGCCGGCTCGGCAATTGCATTATAGTGCTGCATAGCGCCTAAGCGCTTATCGATTATCCCTCTCTACGCAGCCCACACGTGAGGCGTTTCAAGCTTTTCAAAGGCCATATCGACTCCTGTTACCCTGGCTTTTTGTCTCCGTCTCAGATCTCATGTCCCTCGCCCCTCATATATCACGCTCTGCTTACGCCGTTCTCAGCTGTCTCAGGGGAGTTGTTGGTTCTTTCCAGGTTTTGTATTAGCAGGTGAACATCGCTCTTGAGCCATACATGTGCTGATGGCTAAGTGGATGGTGATACCATGATATATCGCCGAGACACAGGCGTATTTAAGCCTCTGTTCAGCAGGACCAAATCGACCGGTCACACCCACCACTCCAACCCCCCGCTCTTCATCCCACCCGCTAGTCACCCGACCCGCTTCGCCCCCTTGGCTTACACCTCTCTATCTCCCAGTGATCTTACTACGCAGATGGGAGCATTGGCAAAGAAAAAAATTGGCGTGGTTGCCAACGCTCGCGACGACGACATTGGCAGTGTTCACAGGGGAAGGGGTTCTCCTGTACAGGTACCCACCGCAACTGCTTCCCTGGCGAAGCAGAAGGCTACGGAGGGCGCCACGGCAGCCATCTTATCGTCCCGGCAACCCCCTACGGATGACATCATGGCAGTCACCCCTGGCAACGTTCGCGACGACGACATTGGCAGTGTTCGCAGGGGAGGGGGTTCTCCTGTACAGGTACCCACCGCAACTGCTTCCCTGGCGAAGCAGAAGGTTACGGAGGGCGCCACGGCAGCCATCTTATCGTCCCGGCAACCCCCTACGGATGACATCATGGCAGTCACCCCTGGCAACGTTCGCGACGACGACATTGGCAGTGTTCGCAGGGGAGGGGGTTCTCCTGTACAGGTACCCACCGCAACTGCTTCCCTGGCGAAGCAGAAGGCTACGGAGGGCGCCACGGCAGCCATCTTATCGTCCCGGCAACCCCCTACGGATGACATCATGGCAGTCACCCCTGGCAACGTTCGCGACGACGACATTGGCAGTGTTCGCAGGGGAGGGGGTTCTCCTGTACAGGTACCCACCGCAACTGCTTCCCTGGCGAAGCAGAAGGTTACGGAGGGCGCCACGGCAGCCATCTTATCGTCCCGGCAACCCCCTACGGATGACATCATGGCAGTCACCCCTGGCAACGTTCGCGACGACGACATTGGCAGTGTTCGCAGGGGAGGGGGTTCTCCTGTACAGGTACCCACCGCAACTGCTTCCCTGGCGAAGCAGAAGGTTACGGAGGGCGCCGCGGCAGCCATCTCATCCACCCAGAAACAGCCTACGCATGACATCATGGCAGCCACTCCTAGCAAACAACAACCCAATTCACCAGCCACACAACCCTCTGGCCCCTTCGATATTCAAGTCGTACTGTATGTCCCATATACTTTGGATGTCATAAATGACCAAGACCAAGTTGATATAACTAACAGCCCTATTGAACGCTCCCAGGCAATTCCCTGTACCACGGATCACACCCCCAAATGGGGAAGCAACAACGGTGCGGGACACCAAAGATGTTATTTACTCCTATATGTTGAACAACCTTCGCAACCTCGATCTGTGGACCGGGAATACACCCATGGTGGACGACGAAGCTTCGTTGGGCAGCTATCACGTCTGAAATCAAGGAATTGTTGTGGCCAGGGCCGTCAACGGAGCTACCCCGAGCTCCAGTACAATCCAGGAGCAAGCTATCACCGGCGGTGCAGTTACATCCAGTGGCGAAGCACTCCATCCCGCCGCTTCCCAGCCTATGGCGCCAACTCTCCATGAACAACAGGAGCAAGTCCCGGTTATGGGCGAGTCACAAAAAATGTTGGTCCCGTCAGATACCTTTGCCACTTCTCCTGGAGGAATGAAGTGGTGCCGCGCAACATTCCTACCAATCGCAAGGCAAAACAATTTTCGACCCCCTATGAGGAACAAGTGCAACAGAAACCGACTACCCCGAGCAATGCCGATCGGGACATTCACAAACTGGAGTCATGCGGAGGCATCAGAAATGCAACAACGCCCTTTCAATAAGCGTGTCATTGCCTCTGCGAAGGTTCGATCTGAGCAGCAACCGGCTGCTGTATCGTTGGCCAATGCGCAGGCTTCCATGCCTCCCTTGCCTAATACTTCTACTGATGAAGGCATTGAGGAAGTGCATAAAAATGGGCACGGGCCATTGACCGACGCGAAGCAAAAGAGTGCCGCGTGGAAGAGCAAAATGACTGATGCCCAAAGTGCCACTCCTCACACCATAAAGACCACTTCTGTTCGGCAACGACTGCGGCATCTGGCTCCCTGCACACCCCGTCGCGGGTGTGCGGCAGCATGATCCTCGTGATGCTGTCCCGTGTCAAGAAGCCAGGCACAACATTGTCCCGACTGTAGAGCGACACCATGGCGCAACCCCTGGACCGACTGATTCCCCCGGCACTCATGATGATGCGCCGTTATTGCAACCAGCACAACATTCAGTCCCTTCACTTGCTCAGCGTGCCAAGTTCCACAGCCGGCCCACTGATCTATCTAAAGCACAGCAAAAGGCTGCCGCTGCTCGCAAAGCGCTCGAGTCGGACCAAACCAAAGAAGGTGTGGCAGAACGAATTGACTAGCATGGCCAATCATGCTGTCACGGAACAACTATAGGTCCCGAGGTTCTGCAGCTGGAGCGTTAAGGAGGCCGGATCAGTCGCCCTTTTTTACTCTCAGCATCCAGGTGTCCCTGATTCGGACTTCAACTTGGTCGAAGCCAATGCGAAAACGGATGGCTACTTCAACTTGCACCAGATTGTTTTGTCTCACCACAAGTTGAACGAACTCTTAACCAAGCTCTCCTTTCACTTGATATTCTTCCGGTTGAGGACTACGACAACCGTTTGAAACGCAAGAATGTCATCAAGGAGATTCTAAACATTCAAGAGCGGGTTGATACTGCGTGGGCCCAGGCCCAGGCCCTGGGTATGAGGTCTAACATGTAAGGACAGTGTTCACATGAGCCTGCTGTTTTTCTCTCTTTTCCGGTTCCACTACGCTTTCGTTAGTACCTTTTCGTTTCGTGAAATATACAGCACCAATGTTGCTGCAGTGCCGGCGCTTTTGTTCTGTCAGGCCCTGAGCCCCTCCACAATTGATGGTTGATACGTCTCAGCCCTCATCGCTAGATTGCGATAGAGATGATACTAAGCGGTTCTAAAAAAACATTGGCCGATTCGCACACGGCATAGGGTTCACAGTTGGGAAAGTGGGTGCGAATATGGGCACTCGATGCTAGTACGATTGGACGTTGGATATCCTATCATATACAGCAGGCCAGGTACCACCTCAGCATGCGCATCCCAGTGTGTTTTTGAGCTGAAGCACATGTAATCGGGGGGTCTAAACTTTGGGGTCAGGGAGCGATGACAGTCGTTTCTGTGTTGCGGTCCCTGACAAGGAGGGCAAGATCAGACACTGTTCTGTGCTTGGATTGTTCTACAGTACGATGCAAACTTCAAAAGAGGTCCACCAAAAACCACAATGCACAACGGTATGAACCAGCAACAGCCTCAGGAAGCAGTGATTCAAATGAGATTGCATAATGCGAGGCAAATCCCTACTCGCTCTTCGGACAAAACTGCTTCAAGCTTATAGCGGTACGACTTCTGCCGGCAAGCGCGGGCACCCTTGCCGCCGAACTTCTTGGGATCCAAGCGGCGGGGGTAGGCAATGGGTTAGGTATATAACTAAGGGTGAGCTGATAGGTCCAGGCCTCTCTCTGAGGGAGGCATCAGAGGACAGGCCGGCTCGGCTGTACATTGACTAACTAAGCGTGAGCACAATGAAGAGACTCTCTCTGTTGGAGTCACCAGAGGGCAGGCCGGCTAACCCATTCATGCAGTCCGATTAAGCTTCAAGCCATCCGCTGCCGTCGGTTCGCCAGTGCCCGTGCATTGCGGTTGCATTGCTTGTTCGGGGGACGCGAGCGGCAGAAAGATGATTCACCCGTATCTCACCCCCCCGCACACACAACCGCAACCGCTGTCTCGGCCCAACACGGGGACTGAATGTGGGGCGGGGTGGTCATCGGTCGTTGCCAGTTAGCGCTTAGGCCTTACGGCTTAGCGCTTAGCATTGATCACATGGATCATGGATAATCGATCAGAGCAGGGCATCCGTGGGAGATCTTTCGACAGATCAAAAGTATACGACTGCCGAAACTGTGTTAACGGACATGGAGGAAATGCTCTCGGAGAGAGGTACCTCAGGGCAGGCCAGCTCTGCAATACTACATCCACTAACTAAGCGTGGGCGCCAGTGTCTCTAGTGTGCGCACAAGTGGCTCTCTCAGTGCGAAGCGCCAGAGAGCAGACCAGCTCGGAAGTACATTGACTAAGTGAGCATTGTGAGCGTAACTCTCGCCTATATAGAATACCTACTTAAGCGGCCAGTGGGACCTGGTCATTGTCAGATTGAGGGCCCGACACTGCAGTCCCGTTCGGCGACAGAAGCCTACCTAGTGACACCTGATCACTGTCAGCTCGAGGGCACAAGGCTGCAGCGCGGCTGGGATGAAGAATGACTAGTACTCACCAAGTGGGGAAGGCAGGGCCCAGTTGTCTATTAGGCCGAGGGCACGAGAGGCGGCAGTAAGGCTCGCCTATAGAATGACGAACTGACAGGGCCAGTGGTACCTGTGCAGTGTCAGATCCGACGAGGGCCCAAGGCTGCAGTCCCGTTCGGCTACAGAATGACCAAGTAAAGACCATAGACCTGTCGCCTCTCCCCAGCAGTACACGCTTAGCGCTTACCTCTGGCCGCGTCCCAACCGGACGTGAGACAGCTGCGATATGGGCATTTTTGTTGGTACCAGCGGCGTACATGTCCACCCCATCTCTCTTTGCCACGATTTGAGCCTTTCCCTCGGTGGGCGCCGCTCTCTGATCCTCCGCCTTCGACGAGGGCGGGCCTGCAACGACTAACATCCACATCTATCCACCAGCTCAGTGGTGGTGCACAGTACTAGTAGCTCCAAACACGGACAGTTCTCTCTCTGAACGCCCTCTGTCCTTGTCCATCCGCCGGCCAGGACACGGTAAGATCCCGTTCTGGACACCGCGCAAACGGAGCCAAAGTGAGAGGCCAGGGACTCCTCCTCCTTCCTGCTTCCAGGAACCACGAAACAAGGTGCCCGCTACTTCCTACTAGCCCGTCCACCACTCAATCCTCAGTCCTCGTAACTGCTCATGGTAATCATAGGGGATATATCGAATGCGCAGGACAAAGGGCCCACAAAGGGGGGGAGCAGAGCGGAGCCCCGAGCCAGGCCCCGGCGCGCGAGGTGGGGAGGGGGGGTACCGCCCACCGTGGGGTAGCCGCGATGGAATCAGGTTTCAGGTTTTGAGTAAGGGCGAACAGGGGGGTTAGCTTTGAGAGATCATAATCAGAGCGGAGAGAGGAGAGAGGAGAGGGGAGATGGAACGACCCAGATCGCCCAGCAGGCTGATGGGGATGGCATCAAGCCCGCGGACGGGCAACGACAACCGCAACGAGGACTGCGACGCCCAAGAACCCAATGGCCGCAGGCAAAGCCAACTCTCTCGACAAAAGCCCAAGACATCGCATCCTTCTCATCATCGTCCTCCTCATCTTCATCTCATCGTCCTCATCATTCTCGTCCTCGTCTTCGTCCACTTGGCCGTCCCACCCTCGGGCCAACTTGCTGTGCCGTGCGCGACGGGCGCGGTGCCTACCCCCCCTACCATCCCCTCCCGCGACGGAGAGATTTGCTGCCCACTTTCTTTCCCCCCTCCCATGCCAGTCGGTTTCGGAGTTCGAATCCGAGTGCGGGTCAGAACCTGACGCAGACCCGACCGCAGCGCACTTCGGATGCAGCGTCCGATCGGAGTCGGAGTCGGAATCTTGGGCCGAGTCGGGGGCTCGGGGCCGGCTTTGGCGTCCGAGCGTAGTGTGAAGACTGAGCCAGGGGCGGCACGCTGGGCGGGGAGATGTTTCTTTTCCGTGTGAACGGGACGGGGAGAGGACAAAGATGCCGATGCCGAAGCTGAGGTTGAAGTGGCAGAGCGCAGGTGGGAGGACCGAGCTTCGTCTTCCTCCGTCACGCTGTCAACCTTGGTGCGAAAGGTGAGTGGCGCGCGAGTGGCTTGGCTGCGCTTGGGGTGCCACGACGGACCCCCCCTGGAGGAAGAGCAGGACGCGACCGGTCCCTGCTGTGCGGGCTAGGCGCACAGCTTCGACCACGTCCGCGTCCGACCCGAGCACCACCATATCGTTCTCATCGTCTTGGTAGGCTAGTGTGAAGTCGGTAGGATCAGGCAGAGGCAGGTACAGGCGCAGGTACAAGATCACTCGGTTCGGTCTTGCCTTGGTCTTGGGTTTGCCCGTCTTGGTCTTACTCTTAGCTTGGGCTTGGGCCTTTGACTTGGAAGAACTGCCTCCAGGGACCGGGACCGAGACCTGCGCGACGCGGAAAAACTCATCCGCTTCCAACTTGGCCACCACGACCGACCGAAGCGCCGCCAACTTATCGCCCGGTGCAGCGAACCGATGTGTGCGCTGGCTAGGCGTGGTGAACTTGAACAGGAACGTCGTTTCGTTGGGCAATCCCATGGTTCCCATCGATCCAGCGGGACGGCAGTAGCCAGGGCGGCAACAGGGTCGAGCGAGGGCCCGGCACGCGCACCAGCCGGACCAGAAGCTAACGCGCGCCCGACGAGCACCTATGCCGCTGGCGCTGTCGCCAGGGTACAAGTCGGTGCCCGTTTCGTTCCCTGGCGTGTCTGGGCGGCAAGGCAGCTGTACCTCCTGCCCGGGGGCAGAGCGGGACGGGTCCGGTGTAACGTGGCCCGGGGTGGGCGGGAAAGGGATCCCGGGCTGGTACGGCTGCTGGTTGGGTCGGCGCGCGAGGGCACAGGTAAGCCAGAGCGTTGCGAGTGAGAATGGTGACGATGGTGGGAATGGTGCTGGGCATTACTGAGACCAGATGCCGACATGCTCATCGATTCGTCCCCCGCTTCGTCTTCGCCGACGTACGAACCGGTATGGGCAAACGAGTTCCAAAATCGGTTCCACATCGGTCCAGCTTCGGCCTTGCTGCCGGTAAGACTGCTGGCGCCATCGCCCGCAACGCTATCGGTAGCATCTTCGTTCATGCTGTTGATTTGTTCCAGCGTTTTCCATGTCAGGCGCAGCACGTCCACCACGCCCACCAAGCGCCTCGTCATCCACCACGGGTAGGTTGAGGTAATGGCCATCGTGCATCTTGCGCAGCGCCGCTTGGATGGAAATGTGGGCGAAGCGGTATCCGGGTGGGGCGTCATGACCCGTACCACACTGCACTTGCGCGGATCGAGACCAGCAGCAATCACACGCAAAACCACATCTTTCGACGTAAAGATCCCTGCCACCTTGCCCGAGGTGACGCCGTGCGGGTGGTACTGAGCGGTGGGACTGGTGGTATCCATCACGCACACCGCTGTGACGCGGTACTGTTTCATGAGCCGAGCCGCGTCGCGGACGTGGTACGAACGCTGACGGTGGTAGGGGTGGTGCGGGCGTCAAGCACGCTAGCCAAATCGGGCAAGGCAAGGCGGTGGCGTAACGTCTCAATGTACTCGAGCAACTGAAGTTGGTGTGCCGAGGAGGACCCCACTCGTCTGCACGCCTTCAAGTGCAGCATAAAGTTTTTGCGACGATCCATGCGCACGTTCGAGCTTGGTCAACGCACCGTAAAATACACGCGCAATGTCCAGCAAGCCCACCACGTCCCCCTCGTCGTTGCACACGGGCAGGTGACGAAAGCCCCGCGTGACCATCAAGTTGAGCGCCTCGGTCGCACTCGTCGTATCGCGGGTCACGACAGACTACGGGTCATGATAGCACTGACGGGGGTCATACGCGGATCCCAACCGGCAGCCACCACGCGGAAAGCTAAATCTTTCGCGGTGAAAATACCGGCCAAATGCTCGTCGTCGTCCACGACCAGCACGCAGTCCGTCCGCTTGGCCGCACACAGCTGACTCGCATCGGCCACCGTGATGCTCTGGGGCACGGTGAGCGCCGGGAGCGGGCGCAGGTTCTGCACGGTGCCGACGTTGGACCGGCCATCGGCGGCGGCCTGGACGGCTCCCAGGGGTGTGGCGGCGCGAGCGACGCCGACGCGCGGTGCGGGAGCTGGAGAAGGAGCGGGTGCAGACGGGGACCGTGGGTCGGCAGCGGCGGGTGCGGGCGCAGGAGCAGGAGCAGGAGCAGGGGGAGATGCGAGGGGCGAAGCGCGCCGACGAGCAAGGTCCGCATCCAGACGGCGTCGGATCGCATCGTCGCGCCGGCTGGCCTTGGCGCGCACATCGGCAGCGTCGGCGCTGGGCGCCATGCCGCTCGCTGCTCCGACGCGGCCGCTGGCGGAGGACATGGTGGGGGGAGTTGGTGGTGGTGGAGACGCAGCTGCGGATGGCGAGAAGGCCGCTGGGAGCCGGAGCGCTGCTCCGGGCGGCCCCGAGAGTGCATTTGGTTGGAGCCAGTATTTCCAAGTCACGCGTCACTTGCACTGCTGACTACGGCTGCCTTACATAACACGCGCCTGTGCCGGACCCACCCGACGCACGGGGCAGTGCGCGCCCCGGCATCACCGGTCGCATGTGCCAGCGTGCGCCACACACTGGCCCCCGCCGCACGCAGCCGTGTGAGGCCGTGCCTGTGGCGCCGGCGGGGCAGCCCCTTGATTACGTTGATTAATTGATTGATTACTGATCGATGATCACCAAGTATAGGCTACTAGTGTGCCTGGTGAACATTGCATTGCCCATTGCCCTCACGCAGGCAGCGCGTGAACAGGAAGTGCCCCGCCCACCCCACCTCCGCCTCCCCCGCATGTCGCGCAAGCTGCGCGTGCTGTGTCTCCACGGCTTCAACTCCAACGCCGCCGTCTTTGAGCGCCGCACCCGCGCCTGGGCCGAGGCGTGTGCGTCCGTCGCCCACTTCACCTACCTCGACGCCCCGCACCTCGTCCCGCCCTGGCCCGTCCTCCAGGGCCTCGACCAGTACGCCACCCCTGCCGAGCTCGGCCTCCCGCCCGAGCACACCGAGCACACCACCCACGACAACCGAGGACGATGCGCATGCCAAAGAGGCGCACCTCATGGCCCTCGCCCAAGCCCAGACCAACGTCCCGCCCGACCGCCGCGCGCGCGGGTGGTGGCGTCTCACCGACTTGGACCCCACCCGTCTCTGGGGGTGGCACCCGACCGTCGCGTACCTCAGCCAGCAGATGGTCCAGCACGGTCCGTTCGATGCGGTGATCGGCTTTAGCCAAGGCGCCGCCTTGGCACTCCTGCTTGCTGCTGCGTGTGAGCAGAGCCAGATCCAGATCCAACCCGTCCGGTCGACCAAGGTGCAGACAGAGGTGCAGGGGCAGACGCCACCGGTGGGCGGGGACATCCGTACCGTTCCTGCTGTGCCAGGCTTGGTGCTGCACCCGTCGCAAGCGCCGTTACGACTGTGCATAGCGGTAGCTGGGTTCCGCACCCGCGATCCGGACCAGCAACGTGTGTTCCCCTCGGGGTCTACTAGGCAGCTCACCACCCCGGTCCTGTCCATCACAGGGAAAGAGGATCGGATGGTGACTGCGCGTCGTACCGCTCGCATTTCTCAGGTCTTTGCTAATATCCGTCACGTCGTTCATCCCGGTGGGCATGTGTGTCCTCGCACCCCACCTTGGCCCACGTTTGTGCGCGACTCGTTGGTCAACTGGGGGTGCGCTACCCACCCGCACTGGACTGAGTTGCCCCTCGAATTACCTTGTCGTCTATGTCGTCGGACGGCGGGTGGGGACGTGATACCGCCACCGACAGCCCCAACGCCAGCGCAAGCCCAAGCACCTCCAAAGACGAGCCTAAGAGTCACCTCTGATGGGTCCGCCTGCACGGCGCCCCTCTCGCCAGGGAGGGTGGGCCCAGAGACCTGAGACTCAGGTCGGAGGTCGAACCCACCAGACGCAGAGAGGTACGACGTAACGCTTCCCCTTGAAGCTTGAAGAACGGCGGGTGTCGCGGCTTGTGGGACGCGCGCGGAACCTCAGCCGCGAGAGAGGGTGTTGTCAACTGATGTAGCCATCCGATCTCAGATCTTAGACAGGACACTTTGTATCTTTTACCCATCAATGGGAAACTTCCAGCTCCAAGGAGGAACCCTTTCGTAACGTTGCTAATATTACACGAAAAATGTCACGTTAGTGCCAGTATACGTCCAGGAGATGGCTGTCTACCTCGATGACCGTCCACGGTGGATTCAACACGTGCCCGGTGACCCCAACGTTGATGCACGGAGCACGGGGCACATGACGCATGGCGGGAGTAGGGAGGGCAAGGAGATGGATTGGAACGATGCAACTAGAAGGAGTGGGGTTATTGGAAGGCAACTGGTGGAAAGCAAGCTTGCAAGCTTGAGATCTCAGTCTGAGAAGGGATACCTACGCATGGACATGTGTGAAAAAAGAAGGCCAAAACAGGGCCAGACCCGAGAGCTCCAGCGACAGTCTTCAGACTGAAGCCGAGCCGGTAGGCCAAACCAGAGGTAATATATGGTTGCGCCCGAGGCCTGAGGCTTGGAGCTCAGGACTGCCGATCTGAGATCGGAAGCCTGAATCCGGTTCGCCGGCTGATACTAGGCGGGTGCCAGCGCCCGTGCGCCCCAAGGCTCAAATGCCCAACCATGGCATGCGAGCCGATTTCGAGTGCCAGTGCCATTCTCCTTTGTGCTAGCGTCGATGGATGAAGTCAAGAGGCACTACTAGTCAGGCAGTCGGCTAGTCACTGTTATACGTTGGAGCTGGAGCTTGAAGATTGAATCTTGTCGAGAGTTGATGATTGAGGGATTCTTGATCGATTGACCGATGCTGGGCATCTGGCATTGCATATTGCTCTCAGAATGTCAGAATGTCAACCTTAAAATCATCTCAGATCTCCCATTTCCCAGGACCAGGGACCCCAAGTGGCCCAGGCGGAGGCCAGGGCTGCAGGCACACGAGACTGAGTGTACTGAGTACTGAGTCTCAGTACTGATCGGCAGCGGATATTGGATGCCAAGGCCCGCATCGCCTGTCGAGCCGCCTCCGCCGTCTCCAGCCTGAGCCTCAGGGCAGTAGGCCGTCTATGCGCCAAGCCTGCCGCCCTGTCGCACCAAAGGGCACAGCACCAGTGTCCGCGCCCGGATCGGCCATTTACTAAACTTCCGCCAGGGCAGGGCGGGGCGCCAGTGTACCGGAGGACAGGTACCCGCTGACGGATCACCGGTCGCTGCGGCCCCAGCACTAGGCACTAGGCACTCTGATCGGAGCGGCGGCGACAGGGTGCTGCGGCGTGCCAAGCTTGGGCCACGGCGCCCTGCTCAGCCCGCACGGGCAGGGGGGCAGCTGGGCGTGTGGACGCAGGGACGGGCGGGTGGAGACGAGACGCGTGACGCGTGACGGCGTGCTGCTCGGCTGGTCACCCGCCTGGCTCTTCTACGGGCAGTGTGTCGCGCACATCGCTTGTCCAGCCACTAGCCACTAGCCATCGACCATCAACGTTCAACCACCGACCATTTGCCATCCCAACCGGCCGTACCGCCGCTCGGGAGTCTGCCAGCGTACTTGAACCTGGCGCTGCCCTCTGCCCGCTCTCCCCCGCCATCGGTTTCTCCCCCTTATTCTCTTTTCCTCTTCCTCTGTCTCTCTCTCTCTCCTCCCCACTTCCCCCCCCCCCCCCCACCACTACATTCGTTTCCGTCCCAGCGACTCGGATGGGTTCTACCAAGCTTGCTGCTCTGGCCACCGCCCTGCTTGCTGCCACGGCCATCACCCAACCCGTGGCGGCCGACACGGGAGCGCGGCAACCAACTTGCCTATCTATTTGAGCGCGGGCATGCGCACCACCAGCCCGTGCACCACCGTCGGCAACAAGCCAGCGTCAAGCCTTACTTCCAAGGCGGTCCAGCCCCTTCGCCCGGGCCATGTCGCCCAACGGCAAGCCGTACCCGAGCCAACCACGCCCCAGGCGCCCGGTAGGAAGGACTTGCCGGACGCTTGGGTGCAGCGGTACAATGCCAAGAAGGCCGCTGGCTTGATCCCCTCCATCCCTCAGACCAATGCGTCTGACGCTGGGATTGAGTACCCGCCCGGAACGGACACGAGCAACGTGTGCAACTGGTCCATTACCAACTGCTTTAATGGCGACTTGTACCTTACCCCGGACCATGTGGTAGCACTAACCTTTGACGATGGCCCGTCGCAGTACTCGCCGGACCTAGCCAAGTTTTTGAGTGCGCACCAGCAACCTTCGACGCACTTTTTGATTGGGTTCAATGTGCTCAACAGTCCCGCTGCTATGAAGGCAATGATCTCCACCCACGATCTCATCCACTTGGGCGTCCACACGTTCTCCCATTCCATCCAGACTAGCAAGACCGATCTCCAGATCTTGGGCGATCTCGCCTGGACCATGCAGTTGATTTACGAGTACACGGGAAAGGTGCCCATGTACTGGCGCCCACCCGAGGGAGACTTGGATAACCGCGTCCGCGCTATCGCCAAGGAAGTGCTGGGTATGCAAGCTGTGATGTGGAACCGTGATGTACGTCCCCTTGCTCTACCTTATTTCTCCCTTGTGCTTCTCCCCTACTTCTCCCCTTCTTTGGTTACGGTTGACTAACCCCGTCCTTACTCCCGATCCCTACTACGGTTCCCCATTTGATTGTTGGCTTGGCGTTGCCTTAGGCCGACGACTGGTGTCTGAAGGACGGCAGTGGCACGGAAGACCTGGCCGGCTGCAAGGGCACGACGTACGATAAGGTCACGGGGGAGTATGCGGCATGGGCGACGAACGCAAGTGCACCAGGGATCAACACTCTGATGCACGAAACCAAGGACCAAGCAGTCCAGGCGTTCAAGCAATACTACTACGACCTAGGCAACTCCTCGGTCAAGTACAAGCCTAACTGTGTACCAGATGTTCTCGGCTTGCCGTGGTACCAGAACCAGTTTGGACCAAAATACGAGGTGGAAAACGTAGACACTATCCTGCCCAAACGCGGCGCACTTATATTACTGATGGTGGTCTGGCCAAGGTGGGCGACCCAAAGGGTCCTAGCTTGGGCGACTACACTTCCCTTTCTCGCAACCTTGCTTCGGGATCCAGCTCTTGGGATCAACAGGTTCCTCGTCCACCTTGGGGCGGGGGTCTACCGCCCCCGCATCCGCATCGCCCGCTGCGGCAGCCTCGAGCGCCCCGGTTGCCAAGGCAGCAGGGACGCTGGTTCGCCCATGACGACTGTCGCTCTGGCCTTGGCGGCTATCGCGCCCGCCGCACTGGTCGTGGTGTTGTAACGTGTGTGTCTCGTGTGTCTCTCTCACAGATGAGATTGGGGGGCTGCAACCACCGCGGGGAAAGCGTCCGACACAACACGTCTCTCTGTCTTCTCTTCCTCTACTCCTCGCCGGGGGTCTCCTTTGTACTTGATTTTCCAATCTCAATTTCCAATCTCCGACCTGTTACATGTTATTTCGGATCCCACCGCGTTACACCTCTGGTGTGACCTCACATGTCACACTACGCCACACCATACCGGCACACCGGTCCCCGCACGTACCAACCTTTCGTACCTTGCTTCTCCCCTCTGTCTCTCCCTCGCGTGTCAGTGTGGCATGTGGCATGGGAGGTGCGCGCCCACGGACGGACGGACGGACACTCTGCAGCGTTTCGCAGGTATCCCATGTTCAATCAAAATGCTCTCTCCGAGTCGGATCGTCGTTCTCAGAACTCATCGACGACTGGATCTTGATCTTGATTCTAATCGTGGTCGAGAAAGAGCATCCTGCTCGCGACCCTTCTCGTTTTATTTTATTTTTTTGGTTCTTTTTCTCTTTTCTCTTTTCTCTTTTCTCTTTTTCTTTCTCTTTTCTTTTCTCTTTTCCTTTTTCTGTTTGGTTTTGAGTTGGGGTGGTGACGCTGGGGGCGGTTCGACGCTCGGTTCCGAGGTAACTGGGATACCTGGTACCCGCTACCCGGTACCCGGTTACTTTGGAGTTGTTCCTACTCATCTTTTCGTCTTTTGTTTATTTGGTTTTGGTTTTTGTTTTTGTATAGCAGAATGCGAGAAGAACGCCAAGTACCAGGGACGCACTCAAGAGACGTTTTTCCCCCTGGTTTTGACGACGCGAGGATACTACGGCACCAAGACGGCGAGCAAGTTGTTTGCGCATTGGAAGGAGTTGGCTACTAAGTCTCAGTGGAAATGGTTCCTCGCTCGGATGTCAACCACGTTCCTCCGTGTCCATACGCGCTTCCTAGGGTACGGGACCGGATGGCATGAGCCGGAGGGTCCTGATATCCTGGCGATCCCCCTGGTTCCTTGACCCTGGTGGCGCCCCTAAGTAACCCCCGCAAGATGAACGGTTAGGTTTAGACGTAGCGTTCCCCCTGTCCCAGCCTTCTTAAGTCTGCCAATGAAATGGAAGTTACTAGTTTTTTGTTTGGTTTTTTGGTTGGTTTGTTTCAGGGCCAAAACAGCGCAATGCAAAAATACAAGCTCCCTTGCCCCCCCCTCCCGTCTCTACCTTAGGCCTTAGGCTTTACCGGTTAACCTACCGTCACTAGTCACTTGTACCTTACCGGTTGCCGCAGGAGCGTGAGAGCTGAGCGTGATTCGATTCGCCCTACTCAGTAGCATCTTCTCTCTCCCAGTAGCGCCCTTTTCTCTCAGTATAGCGCGTTTACTCTCAGATCTCAGTGTGCTTGGATATGCTATGGATACGTGTCTTGTCTTCCTTTTGTTTGTGGATGGAGGAGCACGCGAAAGGCGATGATCGATGAGCGCGATGAGCCCGCCCGGCCCGCTGGCGGCGCATGGTGTACGGTGCACGGTGCACGATCATATATGTGCTCTGATGGAAGTGTCCGTCGTGTGCAGTGACTGGTGACTAGTGACTAGTAATGCATGATGGGTCCCCGGTCGCCGGTCAAGCTTCAAGCTTCAGCTTTAAGCTTCAAGTGAAGGGTAACCGGAAACGGTTAAAGCGGCACGGTAACGTAAATTAACCGTGACAGTACCCATGGAATACTGCTTAGTTGAAGCTTGAAGATTGAACCTTGAAGACACGACACTACGACTGATGTATACGAACGATGCTCCAATGATCTCTGCCGTCACATGTCCTGAGCACTGAGCCTGATCCTGAAGCGCTGTAAATGATTAGCACAATAACTTCCTAGCAAAAGACTTGAAGGTGAAGATGAATCGGGAATCCGTCATCATCTGGTGCATGCAGGCCCAGGCGGGGCACCATTCCGCCATTAATACCTGCGCTCCACCGGCACCCGCACCCGCACCGCAACATCCTCTCTCTCTAGATCGCGTCCATTTCATTGACAGAGCGTAAGGCTGGGACAGGGAGAACGCTACGTCTAAACCTAACCGTTCATCTTGCGGGGGTTACTTGGAAGCGCCACAAGGTTAATTGGATACCTACGCGCTACTCAGCGCCCACGCCGGCCCACCCGCGACGGTACGGGGTATCTGAACCTTAGATGCTCTGTGCCAGTCGATGTGCACCAAGCATCAAGCCCCCAAGCATCAAACATCAAGCACCCCCGGTATCAAGCATCAAGTATCAAGTATCAAATATGGCCTAGACGGGGCAAGGCAAGATTCGATGCGGGTATCCAGGTTCCGCGACGTGGAGGAGCTGGCTTCGGGAGGACGGGGAGGGATGGGACGGGGGACGGAGGGAGGGAGGAGCGAGACCCATGAGGGAAACGGGACGAAAAGGGAAAGGGAAAGGAAGACGAAAAAAGCAAAGGCAAAGGCAAAGGCAAAGGAAAGAAACGAACGCACAGGAGGCAGGGGAGGGGGAGAGGAGGAGAGAAGAAAGTAGAGGCGAGTCCACCCTGACGCCCGCCAGATCCCAGATCCCATAGGCGAGCGACAAGCAAGAAGGGTGGATGCGTGGTACGGGGTACGTGGTACGTGTACAGGATGAAGGCGCGACAACAAGCAGAACAGTAGGCGACCTACAGGTCGAGGAGAGCAAGCGAGCAAGGGAGGGAAGGAGGGAGGGAGGAAGGGAGGGAAGGAAAGGTCCTGTAGACTTCCCTGTACTAGGATCGGGTGGGTGTGTTCCGGCGGGTTCCCCCGGCCATTTGGTGTCGGACGCCGAGGGTCAAAGGGGAGCGAGAAAAAGCACAACATGCATGGGCAAAGGGCGGGTGCGGCGGGATATAAGGAAATAATACCTATACTACCAAGGCAAGAGGGGAAGGAGGGGGCAAGCAGGCAAGGCAAGAGGCAAGACGCAAGAGGCAAAAGAAGAACCCATCGAGTTATACGGTGAACTCCCATCGACCTTCCGGGTAGCCCTGGAGTGTATCGCCAAGCATGATTTCGCGTCGACGTTGCACATAGACCATGAGGTCCGTGACCTTTTGTCGGAGTTGGGTAATGGTGTCCTGGTCGATCCGCGACTGAAGTTGTTCCGACAACTCTTCCACTGCGCGTTCGAGATCGCGCTGGTTGTCTTCGAAAATTTCCGTCATGTTGTTACGCTGGAGGTAAAATGCCATGGCATACGTCCACTTGAGCGTCATCCGACCTCATTGACCACTGTCGCTGCTTTGGCCAAGAACTGTACTTCGGACCAAGACAAGACACCAGCTTCTTGCATTGCATCCATATCTTCGCGTCTGGACCATGAGCTTCTCATCAAGACGCGCGGATTGCTCGTGGTTCTGGTACCGGTTAAAGTAGTGCAAGTACCGCTCCAAGCTCACCCGACGATTTCCGACTTTCCTTTTCCTGGGCCTTCTTGACGTCAAACCGGTTGCAATTGTAGTAGGAATTGCCGTGCTCGGACCACGGGCCCTCGCAAATCCAACAAAATTCGTACCGGCATTTCCGACACGTCATGTGGTTGCACCCGCCATTCTTCTCAATCAACGAATTGCAGTTGGGATTCGGGCAGTCCTGGGTATTCGCCTTGATCCAATTGGATGTTTCGCTGTCGTCCTCGCACTTTTTGAGCCAGAGATGGACGATGCGGCAAATACAGGGCGCATGACCTTCTTGACTGCATCCAAAGCAAAATTCGTGCCCCTCGCCACAGCGGACGGTAGGTACCGTCGTAGTGAGTTTCTTGTGCGAAACGTGGCATTCAACCGCCAACTCGCACCCGGGCGCAGGACACCACGCCATGATCCCGGAATCGGAAACAAATGCACGGTTGAGCAGGGTACGGTACCGCTCTAGGACCGACGGATCCACCAGTTGACCAATTGTATTCTCATCAATAATGAGCTTGCACGACTCGTCCATGCACTGCACGCGCCGCGACTCACCCTCGTTCTTGATCTTGTTGTTGAGGTACTCGGTGTAGCACGAGGTACAGTACCGATGCCCGCACGCGAGAGCCAGGGTGGACATGCGAGGAACCGAGGGATCAAGGGTGATCGGGTGGACCAATGCAGATGCAGCGTTGCGGGCACGCGCCACGGCACGCTCGTACTCCTGCAGCTTTCGTTCCTGCTTCAAAGTGAGAGGAAGCAGGTCGTCCGTCGATTGGAAGCACATTCGCATGTAAACGTGTCGTGGGGCGTCATCAGCGCCACACGAGGACGGGAGGGATCGTCAATGACGCCGGCCTCGTACTTGACCTCATCGGGGGCATCCATGTAGCGCTCGATCAGGCGCTCCTTGTTCCAGTTCATGTGGCGCAACAGAATGGCCGCGTCTGTGTCCTGTTGTAGAGATGGGGTCAGACACATAAACCAAACCAGACAGGGGGGGAGGGGGGGGAGGGGGGGGGCGTACCTTGACATTGAACATGGCAGCGATCTGGTCCACCTCCTTGGTCTGGAGGTTGGTGATGTCCTGCTCGTTGCGCGAGGCGTACTCGACCTCCCACGGCTTCTTGCGGGGGTGGGAGACGGAGTCGAGGTCGGCCTCGTCGATCGCCGACTGGGCGCCATCGAGGTTGACTTGGTCGGCGTCCGAGGCATCAAACACGGCGAGGTCGTCGTCGTCGTCGTCGGCATAGAAGAACTGGGCGGGGTCGTCGTCGAGGGCCTCCAAGTCGGGGACAGAGTCGTTGTCGGAGGAGGTCATGTCGATGTCGGACGAGCGTCGGCGGGGGCAGCGGCATGGGGTGGTGGGGGGGGGGGGGTTGTACTTTGATTGGGCGGCGGCTGAGCTAAGCCCAGCGCGGGCGGGCGGGGGCGCACAGGCGCGGTGCCCCGCGACCTGCGCGGGCAGGGCGCCGCTGTGGCCGGCTGGGTTCGGTTGAACGTTCAAGGCGGGGTTTGCCCCGCAGTTGAGGCACATGACGTCACCAGCACGTGGCGTGCGTGGTTAGCTAAGCGGGGGGTGCGTCTGCTGGGGCGTGCCTTGCATGGTGCTTGCTCTCCAGTACTACCCAATGGCCGCCCCCCCCGAAGACGCCGCCCAGCGCATCCTCCTTCTTGCGCCGCACGCGCCCTCCACCGCCGCCCGCCAACCGCCGCCCCAGGCCGCCGCGCTCGTCCACACCCTCATCCACCCGACACGCCCCCCACACCCGCAGACCCACACCGCATCCCCTGGACCATCCGCAACAAGTACTACACCGCCCAGGTCCACTTCGACCTCATCCCGCTCCCCCTCCTCCCGCCCCGCGACCCCACCACCAGCAGCGCCACCACCACGCCGCCGCCCAGGCCAGCATCACCGCCTCCCTCCAGCAGGGCGCGTCCGTCGTGCTCGTGAGCTTGGCCGGCGTCCCGGACGCAGCCGACCAGGTCCGCGTGCTGGACGACCTGTCGCTCTTTCTCGATGCCCAGGATCTGGCTGTCGCATTGGCCATTGCGCCTGTCCCGCCCTCGTCTGCGCGCCCTCCTACGCGCCCTCCAGCAGCCCAGCCCCAACCCCCGCCGCCGCCCGTGCTCGTGAGGCTGCCGAGAAGGTACAAGATGCGTTCTTGGAACGCAATTGGGAGTACCTCGTCTTGGCCGATGCACGTGCCTTGGCGGACCGAGGGGTACCTGCCTCCGGACCAAGCTTTATCCTGGACCGACGCGCCGGAAGGGACAGAGGGGGTCCAGACACCGACGATCCGTACCACAAGCATGAACAGGATCCCGATGAGGAGGACGACGAGGACGAAGAGGAAGAGGACCAGGCGCCGTTGGAGCGGGCGCGCGAAGCTCTCATGGCTCACATGGGCCTGGCATGGTTCTAGTCGAGTCAGGACCGCGGCGGGACGGGACCTCGGTGCCCAGCCCCCCGCCCTCCGAGCGCCTGCTTCGCCACGACGTGGGTCTCGGTCCCAGCCCGCTGTGGGGCGAATGGGATGGGGACTTGTTGTTGGACGGTGCGCCGACGGGCGCGGAACATGCCCAGCCTACCGCAGAAGACGAAGCGTTGGCTAAGGCCTTCCTTGCTCGGATCCACCAAGCGGAAGCGAAACTTGCCCCCTTGTGGGACACCAATACTACTCCCCATACCCAGGACGCGGTCTCATCTGCCTCTGCATCTGCTTTGGCGTCAGCGTCGGCGTCGGCGTCGGCGTCCGCTGATGCGCCTTCCGAGCCCTCGTGGTTAGACGCGCAAAAGGCCCAGGATGCCATCAGCCTGGACCAACGCCGAGCCCGCGCCACCGCAGCACTGCATCGGTTCCTTGAGCTCGAAGCGGGCGAGACGTTCGCGGTGGGTTCCCATGCCTACGCCGACGAGCCACTTGGGTTCGAAGATCACTTTGCCCCGTCTGACCCTTCCGCCGCCCGGGCCGCTAACACCAACACCGACGAGGAATTGGACGTGGATGCACAAGGGGAGCAGGATGATGCGGATGGGTTTGGCGGATTCGTTCCGGCTGCATCGGCCGATCAGGACCAAGACCAAGACCAAGACCAAGACCAAGACCAAGACCAAGACCAAGACCAAGACCAAGACCAAGACCAAGACCAGGACAAGGACCAGGACAAAATTGGACAAGAGCAAGACCGGGACCACTTTGATCGTGCGTTTGATCACCTATCTTCCTTCGCGCTGGACGATCAGCAGGCCGAACAGAGGGTCGCGGCCCATACCAATTTGCTGCACTTGCTCGAGGCCGAACGTAGCAGGGTACAACTGTTGCCTGAAGCAGCACGTGCGCAAGCGGCTGCCGACGTTGCACGACGTCTCGCGGGTCTCGGGCTAGGGGAGAGCGATGGGATCGATGGCATCGATGGGATTGATGGGATTGATGGGCTGGCACGCGCAACGGGAAGGACAAGTGGATCGTGAACCGCAAAATATATAGTGTGTGCGAGGATTGGGGGATCTGAGCGTGGTTGTGCATTGGTTGGCATGGAAAGTGTAGATAGTGTAGCGTGTAGACGTAGAGCGTAGAGAAGACGGGGGAAGGGGACAAGGCCCGCGTACCACGGCCCCATACGAGCAACGAGACGCAACGTACGCCTGTTTCGGGGGCGTGGCGATTCACTATTCACTATTCACTATTCAGGTGTGGCAAGGAACGCTGGCTAGTATTGTCACACTCGCAGTCTCACCTATCGATTTATCGTCGGCGCTGGGCATGGTACACTTGGACTGGCACACCAAGTGGTAATGATGTCCTCTGATATCTGAATTTGAGAGCGGCCTGAGCGCGCTGAGCACCTGAGCCCTTGAGCACTTGAATCCTGGAAGCTTGAGCACTGGGAAAAGAGAAGGTCAGCCGGTGGCCGGTTGGACGACCAAAACTAATGTGCCCGCGGCGGGAAAATCTCGATAATCGCGTGGAACACTATAGTCACACTACCGTGATCAACACGATCGTTGAGTTCAACTTGAACTCAACGTTCATCCTGTTCAACACGTTCAACACGCTCAATGTTCGAGTCGTATACGTGCAGCACGGCGCTCAGTACGTTCGACGTACTCCACGTACCGAGTCCAAGCTCCTAGCTTCAAGCTTCAAGCTTTCGGTGTTACTAGTTGCTAACGACCGGTGGTCGGTGACTGGTGACTGGTGACTGGTGCCCGGCCGGGTGGCTGCCATAGCTTTTGGCCACAGCTTCTTCATTACACCTTGCCACAGCCGCGGCCGGCATGACATCATCGACATCTTCCTGCCATCATGTCATCCATGCCACATCCATCATCCGTCGTACTCAGTGTCGTTTCTGCATCTCAGGCCCTCAGGAAGCACTGAGCGCGAGTATCTCTGCCAGATGAGTATGTAGGTGTCTTTCTCTGTTAGACAACGTACTTGTGCGGACTTTGGGCCGACGTGCAATGAAATGTAGCAGCCGGAGCGCATACCACAAGCTGGATATATATCCTTGCCGTCTCGTACGCCCGTTGTGGCGGTGGCAGCGTAGTCCTTTTTAGGTACAAGGTACGCAGGTCAAGCTGCAAGACCCAGGCGCCCATGAAGCTTGAAGCTTAGAGACTGTGAAATTGCCCCCTCCCAAGCAGTGCTGGTTGGCACGTACATATATTGCGGCCACCAGAAGACATCTTATCAATCTTTTCCCCAGGGGTGTTCAGGTCACCGGTTGTCACGCTTTGCGATTATCGAGTATCGATTAACTTCAACTGAGCGCACTTAGCTCAGGCTGAGCGCCCAGTTCAACGTCATGTGTCATCGACGTCATCGATTACTATACCGGCAAAAAACTTCCCCAAACCTAGTCATCTCGCCAGGCTTCAGCTTCAAGTTCAAGCAGTCGAATCGAGTCTCAGTCCCTCAATTTCGAGCTTGAAGCTCAAATCTTAAAGACGCCGTGCAGTTTCTCTCTTCATGTACCGCTCAACTGAAGTAGTACTGCGTATACGTCCTGACAACATCATATAACTTTTCGCACCTCAGGTTGTGTGGATTGGACCACACACCAGCGGTTTGACATGTTGACAAGTTGACAAGTGACATGTCATGAACGTTGAACGTGTTGAACCGCAGTAACTGTCTTTCGTCGCGCGTTCGCATAGCGCGTTTTTTTTCGCCCTGAACCGTCCAGAATGAACGTACCATCAGCACGTGGGCGAGCGTGTGCTATTAGCACTTAGCGTTTAGCGCTTAGCGTAATAGCATACGCCTAGTTTCTACTGCGTGCCATTGGTACGCTTTCGGGGTTCGCAAGCCTGTGTTGGTGTGCGTTTCTCATATCGATTCTTTTCCATACGCTCGCTTCAGTAGCGTTATTACAAAGTTTTGTTCATAGAGAGGCTTTGCCTCTGTGTTAAGTTTTTTCGGAGCTAGGAATGCGAGAGCAAAGAACCAGCGGGTAAGTACTACGTCCCACGGAGATCGCTCGACGTCAACCGCGGACTTTGCGTTGAGGAGAGATTCTCGATGAGCGCCTTTTGTTAGATCCTTCATCATGCATCACATGCAATTGTATCTTCGGCCGACAATCTGAACTTCAGGCTCAAATTTCGAATGGGAGATTGGAGATTGGAGCCCCCTACCATACCCCAGCAAGTAAATATGGATCTAACATAGCAGTATTAGCCAGTACCACACGGGCAACAAATGAAAGAAAGATAGATCAATTGAGATGAGATGTGAGAGATCTGTGAGAGATTCGATGCATGATGCAGATGGTGTTGGGCCCAACATGCAGCTCTGGGGATAAGCCGCAATGGGGGAATGTGGTTGGCCACGCGTTCGCATACGCGTTACGAACTTGTTATTGCAGTTACATGTTACAAGTGTTAAACGTTAATGGTACGCGTTTCGGACGCGGGGCGGCGAAATATGTGAAAGGCTGTGTTTTGGCGAAGTGCGAACGACTGATACGAGCGAACGAGCAACCCGACGCCACCTTTGCTATAAGCTTCAGGCAAAGGGCCAGTGTTTCTGGCGCTGTCGCCAAGAATGATGCCAGAGATGGTTTCACATTCCTCGTTGGTTAGATCGGTTAGATCGATTGGCCTAGCCAGGGTCCAACAGGGGCGCCCAGCCGACGCGTGGGAACGCGCCAACCTCGAGCGGCGAACGCCAGCGCCCGTCATCAATTATCGTACTTTTTACGTATCGGATTATTGCTGGCCGTTGGGTACTGGTGGCGGTGGAAAAAGGAACGTTTCTCATTCGGTGGGTGGTCCCACGGTGATGGTACGGCACTGGTGTCGGCGAATCGGGCCGGAGATCGCATCAATCAGTTGTGGGCTTCTCCGATCCAGAGAAGCAGATGCCGATGAAGCCGGTGAAGCTTTAAGTCGGCACAGCCATCAAGCTTCAAGCTTCAAGCTTCACGTGCACGAAGAGATGGAATCGATGTAGCTTCGACAGCTCGAAGACGATCTGCGCATGGATCATTTAATCATTAATCAGTGATCGCGGGGTGGCGTGTGAGTGCATGCGAGTGGCCCTGGGAGACCTGGGTGGACGCCTCAAATTCACTATTTCTGTACGTACCATCTAACGTGCAAGCCCGAAAGCTTAACGGCAAACATTGATCGATGGCGCTGAGCTGAGCTACGCTGAGTACCAGCCATTGGGTACTCAGACTGAGTACAGAGGATATTGAGTACTCGATGCACCGATGGCACCAAGCACTGAGTAACTGAGTATGAAGTCGAGAATGGATGAGGTTGATGCATTGATGCAGCCCATGTCGATGACTCGATGACGCAGGGATGAAATGCACACACGCCCTACATGTCTGTGCCTCTTCTGTACTTCTTCGTCCAGAAGCTTATGGTATCTTGCACAAGCTGTGTCATGTTCTACGTACACCCGCCCTTGGTGAAAGGGTCGAGCGTATCGATAGAGTGGCGATGAATATACGATCAGGCGGCCAGCAGCACGTTGCGCAGAATATCGTCGGTGTTGCGTTGTACGTGGTACGTGGTACGCGGTACGAGACTCGAGCAAGACATCAACGTCCGCAACAAGGGTCCCCCACACCAGTTGTGCACATTGGTACTTACCCCGCTCATCGGTGGCGGAGGACATATAAAGCTGTTGCCAACTAGCACGTGGACCCCTCCGACTCCCGGTGTTCATCACCACCCAACCTTCCGTCTCTCCAACTCCAACTCCTTCACCATCACCTTCTCCTCTTCTAGTCGATACCAGCGCCCTTTTATCTTCCCGTACATCGCTCCTCTGCACGCGCATCTCCCTCATCGGTGGAGATCTTCCTGCACACCTCTTTTTTATTTTCTCGTTCATCTCTTCCGTTTCTACATTCTTTGTTCTCATCGCAGCATTGCACCTTCTCTCTGGCGTTCCTTGCTGTGGCTCACCTGGCACGCGCCACACCCATCCGGGGGTCAATCTTGGGTACGTCCCCTTCTTGCCTTGTACCGAGACGCGTCCCAACTGACTGGAACTGTATGTGCTTGGGGATGGGGGAAAAGCGGGTGGCTAGTGACCGAGCAATGGATGTGCCTTCGGTCTACCAATCGACCGGCAACAGTTCCATCGTTGACGAGTGGACGTTTGGCTATGCGCCCAACGCGACCCAGATCTTAACGAACCATTGGGAAACCTTCATCTCCGAAAATGATTTCGCTCAGATGGCTTCGGCAGGGTTGTTGAATTATGTTCGGTAGGTTCATTCCTTCCCCTCCCCTCCCCTCCCCTTTCCAACTCCTCCTTGGGTGTCTTGGAGCGGTTTGGCTAACCTCTGCACAGAATTCCGATTGGGTACTGGGCCTATGACACGTCGGCGGGAGAACCGTACGTGCATGCGAACCAGTCGGACTACTTGTCGCGTGCGGTTGGATGGGCCTCGAACCATGGGATCCAAGTAATCATCTGTCTGCATGGTTGTGCCAGGTTCGCAGAACGGCCGCGCATCTTCGGGCGAAGGGGGAACGTATTGGCAAGATTCGTCGTCGAACGCGGATCGTGCCGAGAACGTGTTGCGTGAGATTGCGTCGGCGTTTAGTTCGCAACAGAGTACAGTGACGCACATTGAGGCGTTGAATGAGCCGCTGCTCAACGATAACGTGGACAACGATGTGACGTTTACCCAAAACTATACACATCCGTCCTGGACCAGGTGCCGTCGGGGTTACTGGCACGTACCATGATGGCTTCCTCAATTTTCTACCTGGTACGACTTTAACAACGGCAAGGGCTCCGTCGACACTCACATCTATGCCAACATGTATGATTACAACAGTGGTCTTGCCAGTACGTGTCTCTCCCCTTTTTTTGCGGTGCTGGAACGTCACCCGCTTGTCAGAGGCGGATCCTGAAGGCTGACCACGGTGCCCCCAGACCCTCCCGCCTACAGCAAATCTCTGATGCCGCGTTGAGGCAGGTATGTCAGCTGAAGCAGCCCCTCGCTGAGAGCCAGTCGCATCACGAGACGATCGTCGGGGAATGGAGTGTGGCCCAAACCCAAGATTCCAGCAACAGCAAGCGCAGTGAGTTGTCGGTGCGTGACGCTGGCCCACCCGGTCGAAGGCGCGCAGGGACTGATGTCGCTCGTCGGGCTACTGTCGACGACACACTGTACCGGCAACAACTGTTTGACACGCAATCGCTCGTGTACGAACAAAACACCGCGGGATGGATCATGTTTACGTGGAAAACAGAAGATTCGAGCAGCTACTGGTCGTACCAGGCTGGGTTGGGAAACTGGATCCCTCAAGACTTGTCCCAACGCACCCATTCGGTCTGTTGATCTCCACTCGCCCCCCCACCCCCACTCCCTATCCTTGGACATTTCGGTTCCCTTGCACCATGCACGGACTTTTGGGCTTTGCCCGCATCGCACGCTCTCGTCACTCTCCTCATTCTCCTCACTCTCCTCACTCTCTCCTCACTCTCCTCACTGTGTTATATTGGCCACGGCCGCTCGCCAGCTCATGGCTCATGTTTCTGTTTTTTTTTTTTCTCCTTTTTTGCGCCAACCTACTAGGGCTTTTTGCGTATTTCACCCCCCTCTTAATACCTCGGGTTTACCTCTCATCTCATCGGTCTCTCATCTCAGCACACCACATTGCGACTACACCCCTCGTTCTTGCTCCGTTGTGCACATGCTTCAACCTCGGCCCCTAATACTATCCACCCCAGCACCCATTTAGTAGCACTGCTGTCCATGTCAATACATCATTGTTTTCCATCCCCCCCTCTTCCCTTGGCCCGCCATAGCCCCGTAGAGCATGCTGAGCGCCGACCACGAGACGCAGGGCGGCGCGTGTGGTGGGTGGGGAGGCGTGTGGGCAGGCGTGTGTGAGGTGCGAGGGCACGGACCCCCTGCGCCGGCCATGGGCGATGCCACGGCGGCGCAGGCACCGGCACAGCGCCAGTGTCCTGCCCCCCTGCCCCCCTCCCAAGGCGCACGCGGGTGGACCGTGCGCACGGGTGAAATTTATCAGTGGCAACCAACTGCTCCTCTGGGGCCTCTCTCGCCTCCTCGTGCCCCCCCGCCTCCTCCTCCGTCGCCGCCGCCGCCATGTCCGACCGACGGGAGCGCGCCGCCGTCAACCTCAGCCTCGTGCGCACCATCTCCCGCGCCCCGCGCAGCAGCCACAGCCACAGCCCACACGTGCGGCCCACCAGCGCCGCCCGCCGCGGACGCAGAGAGGCAGCCCGCCCTCCTCCACCCCCAGCCCCCGCGTCCGCCCCGGCCCCCACGGCCCGTCCCACGAGCCCGAAAGCGACAGCTCGCCCTCCCCGCCCCACAGCTACCTTCCCCGCCGGCGCGACCTCGACCTGTCTCCCCACCGCGGCCGCGGGTCCATGTGGTCAGTGCGCCTGCGTCGCGGGTCCCGTCGCGCGCGGCGTCGCCGGCGCTCCTCGTGCGCGAGCGCGAGCGCGACGAAGCCGGGTCGGAAGAACGGAGGAAGGCACGGTTGCGCACCCGCGTGTGTCGAGTATGCGTGCTATATCGCCCCGCCACATTTACCAGATGAGTCCCGGCAGTCACTTACGATCGACGTATGCGTCGCCGGTCGTCGCCGTCCTTGCCGCCCGGAAGGGCGGTGCACAACGCACCTCAGTCCTCTCCTCGCCGAGAGGGCACGAAGCACAAGTCCATTACCGCGTAGCCAGGCGTCGGCTTGGTACGCCCGCGCGATCGGGCCGGGGCCGTCGCGCATCTCGGCCTTGGCGCGAGAGCCGCCGACCAAGCGGATTCTACCCCGACGGGCACCACGAGTGGCGGGAGGGCGCAGCGTCCATACGGACGACCTGCGTAAGCCCCGGAAATTATTGAGCCCAAGCAGGAAGCAAAAGACAGTGGGGGCGCGAGAGGCAAAGCAGGAGGAGGAAACGGTCACCGCCGATCGGTCCCCTTCGTTGGCAGGTACGTATTGTTTCTTTCCTTACCGTCCTGTAGCCGAACCCGAGGAAACTGACGCGCTGACGGTTGTTGGATCGATAGGGATGTCCTACTTTTCTCATCACAGTAGTTCCGGGACGAATCCCCAATTCTCCGTCTCGGTTGGGTGACTTTGCCGCCGCCCATTCGCGGCACGCCCGAGGAAGGAGGCTCCGATGACGCTGGACCTGGAGGCAAGTCGGAACCGCAATCACCAGGGAACGGTACGGGCCTTCGTTGGCCGCCAACGAGGAGATCACAATGTTGTTGGCTGCCAGCTCGGAGCGGACAAACAGACGCCACCCACCCCCTCATCACAGGTACCACCCCCGTCTCTCTCGCAGTCACGAAGACGTCTACCCGTCCCCCCGCTCCTCGCTCTGGCGTATCCAGAATGGTCCCTCCTAGCGCCTCGTCGTTGCGAGCCCCGGCCCCGACACGGGAGCATCAACTTCGACTGCGAAGCCCCCGTCGGCACCTGCATCTCGGAATAAGGAGAAGTTGGTGCCTCCCCCCGCGGCAATCCGTGACTTCGCCTTCTATGGTAGGCTACCCTTTCTATTCGCGTCCGCAGCTCTCTGCCCACTAGTGTGAGATGGAGGGAAGTACGGCACCTTCGTCTGTGGGTGCTGCCTCGACCAGCAACGCACTACCAACGCAAACGCCAATGCCAACTAATACTAGCTCATGCCCATGCCAATGTCAATACCAATCTCCATGTCAGTGCCAATCCCAATGTCAATGCGCTTGCATCCAAACCCAGTCCGCCCTTTCCTGCGAGTGGCAGGGATGGTACTACCCAACCCCCGGGGTATCCCAGCAAGCGCACGACGCTCTGCTTGCCGTCACGGCCGCGCCACGAGAAGATGCACGGACCAAAACGGAGGCGATCGGCCGCGGGAGGTGGAACGCCGTCGCCTTCGCCCCACCCGAAGCGCGAGCCCACACAGTATCCGTGCCCAGTATGTCGCGAAACGTTTTCCCCGCCAGCGCGAATTGACGGTGCATATGAATGTGCACACGCCCAGGTGACCAGCGAGCGTGCAAGTGCTCTGCCCAAGTCACCCTGTCACCCAAGGACTCCAAGCTGGAAAAGAACAAGGACAAGGAATGGGGCCCAGCCACGAGTGCAGGTACGGGTCCGTACGGGTACGGGTACAGGTACAGGTACGGGTACACGTATGGGTACGGGTACGGGCACAGGTACGGGTGCAGGGGAGAAAGCGCATGCGTGTCCGGAATGCAACAAGCACTTTTCGCGTCGGTCGGATTTAGCTCGGCACATGCGAATCCACTCGAACGAGCGACCGTTTGTGTGTGAGGTAGCGTCGTGTGGCAAGACGTTTATTCAACGATCGGCATTGACGGTGCACATCGGGTGCATACGGGCGAACGACCGCACCAATGCGAAGAACCGGGGCAACAAAAGTTTAGTGATTCCTCCTCGTTGGCACGGCACCGTCGGACCCATTCGGGCAACCGGCCTCATGCATGTGCCTTCCCCGGAGCGGCAAACAATTTACCCGTCGCACCACGCTCAATCGCCATGTCCGCGTGCATGACGAATCGTTGCGGCAGATGGGACTGCCGCTCCAGGCCGCCTTGCCCCCCGTTGGCTCGGAGGAGGAGAAGAAGAAGACGAAGAACGAAGAGCACGAGGGGGAAGGCTCACGAACCCACCCACCACGGACCCAGCGCCACGCCAGCAGGCAAGACCAAGTCGCGGGCGTAGAGGCCGCGGCCCACCCATCCCCCCGGCAGGAACGGCGCACCACGACCGTTCTCACTCGGACGCCGAGGCGGCACTCATGCTCATGCAGGCTGCTGGCGCCGGGCGAGCTTTCCCTGGGAGCGCGCTGGGATGGAGCTGGACTTGGCAGACCAAAGACAAGGGCAAGGCTTGTTGGACCATATCCTCTCGGCCGCCGAGCAGGCCGAGGAGGCGAAACGGACTAGGGAAAGGTGAGGGAGTGAGGCGGCGAGGCGACGAGGCCACCTGATCTACCAATCTTCCGATCTGCCGTAGATCTGCGATGCGGACGAGAGAGCGGGCTGAATGCGAAAAATGTGGATAGATGGCATTGTACGCGGGCATGGGCTATAGAGTAAAGTGGAGTGCAAGACCATGTGATGGTAGGCCCAATCCGTTAACGACTTAAAGCAGAAGGGCGCAAGAGGACAGGGAAGAAAGGAGCGAAGAAAGATACGAGGGGGGTTGGGGGGCAGCATGGCGGGAGAGAGACCAACCCCACGGGCAGCAAAGGCTACCTCACCTGTGGACCCTGGATGATGGCCAGCGTCTTAGTACCCACCAGGGCCAGCCGGGGATACGAAAAAACGTTTGTTGAAGACTGGACGAGAGATAATACACATCACGACCGTCAACAAGTAACAGGCAGGCACAATGCCTGTGCTCGCTCTCACGACCAACTATATATCTTAGAGACGGTTCTCCCTCCACCCTCACACACACACTTACACACAAGAACGAAGAAGGAGGGTAAGCCGTACGTCAAGCCGGTGTATACGGTCTCAATTGTGGTGTGGACAGCGGCCCTCGCCCCAAAGGGAGGGACTGCGCCGCCAAGCTACCCATGAGGAGGTAAGTGGTGAGGGGGGGAGGGGGGGGTACGGGGGCACGTGAACGCAGGATCGCGTATGGCAACGGTGAACGGATGAACGTGGAACGGATGAACGTTGAACGTCGGATGAGCATTGACCAACGTCCAGGCGACATCAGTATCGGATCGTGAAGCTTGAAAATGAAGCGGGAGTGAAAATGAAGCGCGGGGGGTATAGTCGCCGCGGTTGATGAAAAAGACTCAAGTTGTATGGGACAAATGAGAGGAGACATGGCACAGTGATGTAGGAATTGAAGGGCGGATATGGAAGCGAGAGGAGAATGCGTTCGTGTTGGCGTCAGTCTTTCAGATGAATAGGAAACGGTAATAGAGCAAGGCAGGGGGTTGAAAAGGGAAGATATGTGGGTTGATGTGGGATGGAAGAAAGAGGCGAGAGGTAGATACGAGGTAGGGCCAGTGAATGTAGGCCTACACTTGATCGGTGGCGGTCCGGCCCGCAAATCCATAGCAGCCGGGTAAAAGAAAAGAAAAAGAAAAAAAGAAGGGGCGTAAAGGGAAAAAGGTGGTCCAGTTCCGATGCAGCCATACGGATCCTCCTACTGTACTAACAGGGAGATCCACTCGTACGTAGCGCAGGTCCGTTTCCCGAGCCAGAACCTGACGGATCGGGCGTGGCACCGTCCAGGCCAAGCACTACCACCGCCGCTTTGTTTTCCCTCTTGGACGGCTTCCCTTTCCTCGACCAGCACGGGTGGCCGACAAGCTGCTCAGGTCCGGCAGCTTGTCGCGACAGGTAGGATCCGATTTCCAATGGCGTCGTAAAGCGTCGGATCGAGGGAAGGCTTTGCCACAGGCTTGGCACACGTACGGTTTGTCGCCCGTCTGCAGTTCAAAGGTGGTCGCATCAGCAGTCCGTCGCGTGTGGGTGTCCCACACATGCCATGACAAGCAAGCAAGCAACCAGGGAAGCAACCACGCAACGAACAAGGGGCGTGGATTGGATTGAATGAATAGGGGAGGGGGGGGGGCGTACGTGACTGCGCGCATGGCGTTGCAAGTCGTGTTTGCGGGAAAAAGTACGGTTGCACCGTGGACAAACGAAAGGTTTGAGATTAATGTGGCTGCGGAAGTGGGCTTTGAGGTTGTACGAGCGGTTCTTGGGGAACACTTTGGCGCAGTTGGGGAACGGACAGAATGTGGCGGCGGACGAATGGGCTGTGGTTGGGTCATACCCCAGGAAGCGAGCAGCGTCTCGGTTTCGTCGGCTAGCGAGGGGAAATGGGAAGATGAAGAGGAGGGGGAAGGGGAAGGGAGGAAGAGGAGGAGGAGACTATGGGGACCGATGAGAGGGAGTGGGAGTGTGGGCCCAACTGGCCCACCGTAGCGGTCAAAGTGTCTCGGGAGAAAAGAGAGCCAGAAGCGAGAGAAAGAGAAAGAGGGTCGTATAGCGGACTTGCCATCCACTCGGTTCCTTCTGCCAGTACCGACGGTTCAACCGTTTCATTCTGCTGCATGCCGAACAACGGTGGCCTCTCGGGATACAAGGGCGTTGGGGGGGACAAGTTGAGCGGGCTGTTGATCGAGGTCGAAGCGCAGGTACTCGTGCTGAGCAACTCTGATCCAGGGCTGAAGGAGGAATCGCTCCCGTGGGCGGACGTGAGCGAAGGGTTGTTCTCCATCGCAGACGGAGGAATCATGTCTAGTAGCCAAACCTGCCGTTTAGGAGCGTTAGTGTACATGCCCGCGTTTGTCAAGTCAACGGACGGGATGAGATCTCCATATGCGAAAACACAAGAAAACGTACATTGTCTCCTAGTGGCGCATCAAGAGAGAGGGAGGCAGGGTCAAGGAAAGTCCGTTGAGGGGTCATGGTCGTGCGGGTCGTTCAAGGCGTCAAGAAGGCGTGGCTGCAGATGTGCGCGAGAGAGAAAGGTGGTGGTGGGATGTCGAAGAGAAGTTGCTGGGAGTGGGAAAAGGGTTGCACACCACTATAATTACACCCGTTTCGGGTTCAGGGGCTTTAAGGGTATATCTTGGTTTTTGTGGCTTGGCTCACAGCCCCGCGGATCCCCAGTGTGCGCCCCCTATAGGACTCCTGAGACTGCCCCCTCTCGCCCGGATGTGACATGTCATTAATCAGTGCGACAAGTGAGCCGCTGAGGCTTACAGCTGCTTGGAGGGACGGTGTCTCGTTTGAAGACCTCGGCCGCCAGGCCCAACCTCTGTGATCGAGTATCCAGGGCAGCTCGCAATGAAGCTTTTAGCTTCAAGCTTCAGCTTCAAGCTTCAAGCCTCACATGCTTACTTGGTTTCATTGCGGCTTTCCTTCCTCCCTCCTCCTCCCTCCTGCCTGCAATACGTTCCTGATCAGACATGCAAAACTTACAATCCAGCAAGGCCGAAGCTCTCTAGAAAAGATGCTGGGTGGAGCAGGTGGAGCTCTCTCATCGATCATCACCCACCCCCCCCCCCGGTTTTTTCACTAGCCTGAGTCATATATATAGGTCGTACGATCTCATCGATCTCATCCCACTACCCCATTGGGCGTGTGTGGCCTCTCTCTTCTCCTACGCCCACATCGTCGTTCCTCCTGCGTCAGCCAGAGCGCCACAACGTACGTCAGCATGAGTCAGGAGAGCCCATCCAGTCCATCCCTTCAGACGACTAGTAGTAGTTGGAGAGAAAGAGCAACCTACTACTAGTATAACTGGAGTAACCGGTACCCATCAACCTTCTCTGCGCCCGCTCTGTGTTTTGTCATGCACATCGTGTTTTCGGTGCCTGTCGCGCTGACACTGACATTCGCAAGTCCGGGTGCTGGCCGTCATCGATTCCACGGAGCCGCCGCGCTGGCCGCTCAGGCCAGGCGCTAAACCAATAAACGTTGCAATCGCTCAGCGGGCTCTGCTAAGGCGAAGAGAAAGGAGATGGTGGTGCAGTTCATTCATGAGTCTGAAGCAGATTGGTAGATATAGCAGGGGAGAGAAAGAGAGTAGGTACGTGAGCTGATCATGTAGCCATGTGGTCTGACTTATGTGCCCACGCTGACAGGCTCATTCATCGATCATCTCGACTCGAGGCCTACATGTAACCCTTTGATCGCAGGTTTATATGCACATGCGAGCTCTTCTCCTTTCCGTTTCCCCTCCCCACTGAAGAGGGAATCCACCATCTGAATCGTACACCGTGGGACTGCCCCCTGCTCCCAAACGTGCCTTGTGCCTGCCAACGTACTTCCGCATCCTCATTATGGGGAGCATGAAAAGTAGAGCGAATGTGAAGATGGAAAAGAGAAAAGCAAACTAAGGGTTAGAAGTTGCCTGCGGTCGGCACAGTCGGTGTACTATGATGCGACTGGGCACGTACGACCAGTGTCTCTCCATCAGCAGCAGGGGTTAGTACTCCCACACCACACTTTGGGTCGTTTCCTTCGGGTCGTCAAGGCGATGGCAGGACAGGCCAGCCGCCAAGCTTTCGGTGAACAAGGTGCTGGTGGTGCATCTCGCGGAAGCGGCTGCTGGGGGGCTAGATGGAGGTGGCCATTGAATATTGACGGCAAGTGGGAGGTGAGCGGTGAAAGTTGCAAGCGTGCTCAATTGTCGATCGGAGGGGAGAAAGCAACGAAACACGAAACACGAAACACGTGGCTTGTCGCGTCGACAGGGGGCAAAGCGGGGGGAAGCAGCACTGCTGCCAGGTGGCTGGTGCGCAGTGGAGCTAGTGGACGTTGGACCATGGCGAGGGCCCCGCAGTGTGCCCCTGTGCTGCGCCCAAAGATAGGGGCTCGGTGGGCGTTGGGCGTTGGGGTTCCATCGATCAGACGCGTATATTCATTCTCCCACCCACCCACTTGTCTTCTCCCACGCGTCGACTGAGTAAACTCAGCACACGCAGCACCCCGACGCACGTGCCGGGGAACAACGCAGACGAGGGAATGAATGAAGGACCAGCCGGATGATTGGATGATCCACCATCCGCACTTCCCTTGCGTTTTCCCACCCGCCCCCCATTGGTCTGGGTCTGGGTGTACCTACTACGAGTGACGCTCCACCCGCACGCAGCATGCCCCACGCCGTGCTGCTCGACGTGTCCTGCCTCGTCGGCAGCCCCCCGCCGAGCTCGCCGAGCTAGAGCGCGAACTTAGCTTGCCGCCCGCCTGGCTCCACGCCGCGCTCGCCTCCCACGGGCACACCAGCGTCCTGGCCCAGCTCGAGCGCGGCCAACTGACATACGTCCTGGCCCTACCGCTGCTCGAGTACGAGTTGAACAACCACACCCTCGTCCGACGCACCTACCACACCTCCTTGCCACCAGCTGCACGGGTCCACTCCCGCAGCCCCTCCGGCCACCTGGACTCCGGACCGGATTGACCCTGAACGCGTGCTGCGCGTCCTCCTCCGTGCCCAACAACACTGCCAGCCGTTTGCCCTGCGTACCGTCCGCCGCTTGCGCAAGGCAGGCGTGCTCGTAGGCGTGGTGGGCAACACGTTGCCCCTACCGCCTTCCAATTGGTCGTCGGCAGACGCAGCCGCAGACGCCGACGCAGGCCGAGGCCTGGCGCCACTGCTGCACAAGCAAGTGGACATGCTACTTCTCAGTCACCAAGTGGGTGCGCGCGCGCCCTCGGCCCAGTTTCGTACGCTCCTCCGTCGCTCCTTGGCCTTGCACGCCATCGCGCCTTCTGAAACTATCCTTCTCACTGCTACTGGCGCACACGTACCCCCCCTGCGCGAGATGGGATTCCACACCCTCCTCGCTTCGGACTTTCCTCTTGCCCTCCACCGCTTGCTCACGTTTTTCCCCCACCTGCCTTCGTCGGCATGCACGTCGGACGCTCCGCGGTTGTAATAGTCATCTCGGTCGCGAGTCACCAAGTCTTTTCCCCCTTGCTCGTTGTCCCTTAGCCATTGGCCCTTTTGGCACGCCCACATACTGCACGCATCCTGTATTGTCGTCACGCTCTTACGTCTTAATCCGATCTCTTGCCTACGCCCCCTGCACCCCCTGCCTCTGAGAAGCGACGACGTTCCACGTTCCACGTTCCACTCGCAACAATGGGTAGTAGTACGGTAGTACATTGCTTGGTTGGTAGTCGACAGTACGGGACTCGGGCACAAGTTGTAAGCTATTATAGCTTGTGTTTCTTGTTCTTGCTTTGCTCAGCGCCCAGGCTCAGCTTCCCAACCCACAAGTCCATCATATGTCACACTAATCCAACACCGCTCTCTCGGCCCCTAGCGTTCAACATTCACCTATCCAAGCGAGATCCCTCACACTGTTCCAAGGTGCGGGGAATGGATTATGCCCCCCCCCCCCCCCCCAGCACAGACAGGACCGAGTGCATACTTCGTACTTCCCGACGACCGTCTCCGAGGAACCGCGGGGTAGAATCAGGACGAAGGGGTACAGCGGAGGACGGTAGGATCTTGGTCCTACTACCTGGCTACCAGCCTGACCGTCATTTTTCTTCAGTTTTCTGCACCCGTTCTTGATCCCCTTTGACTTGGCTCCGGCCAGGCAGGGATCTGCGCCCTGTGCACCTCGGTGCCAGCCCACGCACTCCTGTGTCACATGCCATGGTCTGCAGGTCTGCTGTCCCGCCCCGAAAACCTACTCACCTATACTCTCTCCAGAGCCGTACCTGTCGTGCGAGCAAAAGCGTCCCAAGCTCCGACGTTCAACAGACCAAACCGGGACGGGGGCACGGGTACCGGTCACGGCACTGCTGTTCAGGCCCGGACCTGATCTCACTGCATGGCCACGCGGTCGGAACTGAGCTCAGTACTCACCTACTATACTACATTCCCTTGTCAGTTGTCTACCTTGTCAGTCGCCGCTCGACGCTCATGACATGTGACATGTGACACCCCTCGCAATTCCCACCTCGACTCGGATGGATCCCTGTTGACGCGTGGGCCCAGCGGGACTCTACGTTGCACCTCATTGTCAGCAGGGTAGAACCGCACGAAGCAGCGTGTAAAGGCGGATACGACACCCCCCCCGCCCCCCGCGCCCCTGCTTTTGGCACCTACTTCTTGGGCTGGGCAGTGTAACATTCAGTGGCTCCTGTATTCCCTCATTGCTCTGGTTCCCTCTATCTTCCTTCTGGGTTGGCCCTTGCGTACAACAGGTTGCCTATCCCGTCATGTCGCGTTTGCGACCACGCAGGCGCACTAGGACCAGTTTGTCAGTCAGTCGTCAGTCGTCAGTCGTCAGTCGTCATTGTGTGCAGTTGGCTTTTGGCTTTTTGGGCTTTTTTTGGCAGCCAAGGCGCGCTCAGAAATCAACGTACCGTCATGCAACTTGTTTCGGATCTCCTCCACGGCGCGTACCTTGTCCCCCTTCTGGGGCGGGGGGTCTTACCGTTCTTGTCATTCTTGCCGTTCTTGTCCTTATCGTTCGTTCCGTTCTTGCCGTTCTTGCCCTTCCCGCGCGGCTGGAGCAGCGCCTCGAGTGAACCAAAGTAACTCTGCATCAGCAGGTCAAACAAGTGCGGCGCATAGGGGTGCGTCGAACTAAATGCCCGCTCTAGCACATATAGGTCCACCGCCTTGTCCTCCGCCAACGTCGATTGCCCCGCCAACCCAAAATCAATCACTACCACTTGCAATGCGCCCTGGCGCCGACGCACAAGTAAGTTGGACGTGGTCAAATCCCCATGAACCAAGTTGGCCGCATGCAGCTGCGCCACCGTCGCACCCACTTGTCGCATCAGCTCTTCTTGCTCCCCAGCAGGCAGAGGTACAACCACCTCCTCTTCTTCCTCTTGCTCTGCTTCTGCTTCCTCCTCTTGGTGTTGAAGTTGGGTTTGGTGTTGGTGGTGGTGTTGGTCCGCCTGCGCAGGCGGGACCAAGCTACCGCCGCGCTCGGCCTCATGGGGAGCGCCGAGCGCCGCGCGCACCGTTGGGCCCCGCACCGGCTCGAGGGCTAAGATGCCACTGGCTGGATCTACAGCGTACACGGCCGGGACGGGGATGGCGGCTTTGGCAGCGCGCTGGAGCGCACGTGCTTCGGCCGCCGTGCGCGCGGCGGTCAGACGCCCATCGAGCACAGGGTGGCGGTACGTCTTGGTAAACCGGTGCTTGAGGATCGCAGGCCGCGCTTCCCACAGCGTGCCGAGGTACACGCGCCCCTCGGCGCCCTGCTGCAGCAGCTGGCTGGTTCCGAGCAGCGCCTCCATCGCCGATACGCAGCACGTGCGATGGTGGTGGTGGTGGTGGTGGTGGTGGTGCGTTCGGCGCCACCCGCGCCTCCAATGGGGAACCTGGAAAGCACCAAACTTAACTTGACGGCGCACACAACAGGGCCCCATCGGTGCAACACCTCACATGTCATCCATCATCTAATCACTGGGGAGGCCCATTCTGGGCACGTGATGTGACAGCCGCCGCAGCGGGGGTGTGATGTGTGACATGTGATGCGCACTGGTTAATGGGCAAGGCATGGGGCTAACCCTATTGTGCCCAACCCTGCTGAGAGCAGCAGCAGGGTTAGTATGCTGCACGGCCCTGTGCCAGACGGCGCATTTATTGCGGCGTGGCTGGCCGTGCGCTGCGGAAGTGACCCGAGCGGCGCGCTCGGTGAGCTCTCGCGCCCAGCCGCCCGCCCGCCCGCCTCGCCGCCCCCACCCGACCAACTAGAAGCAAGATGAAGGTGCGTATTGCCAGCGCCACGGCCGTCCTGTCCTGAGCGGAGTGCCGCGCGTGTCCTCCGCGTCCTTGTCCTCCGCCCCCCCGGGCCCGGTCGAGGGGAAAGAAGAGGAGCGCAGAGGAGTGCAGAGGAGTGCAGAGGAGTGGAGTGGAGGAGAGGATGCGTCACGCCCCCACCTGGACACAGGCTAACCCCCTCCTGGATTCTGGATTTGCGTCACGTAGGTTGAGACGGACTCGTTCTCGCTGCGCAAGGTGTACCCGAGCCGAGGCCGGCTGTTTGTCCGCTCGGGCGACGGCAAGGTGTACCGGTTCAACTCGCACAAGACGGAGCAGCTGTTCCTGCAGCGCAAGAACCCGCGCAAGATTGCTTGGACGGTCTACTTCCGCCGGATGCACAAGAAGGGCATTTCGGAGGAAGTGGCCAAGAAACGGTCGCGCAAGACGGTCAAGCACCAGCGCGGCGTTGTCGGCCTCTCCTTGGCTGACATCCAGGCTAAGCGCAACCAGAAACCCGAGGTTCGCTCGGCCGCTCGCGACGCGGCCAAGTCCAAGTCCAAGGAGGAGAAGAAGGCCCGTGCCGAGGCCCGCAAGGAGGCTAAGAAGGCTGGCACAGCCCCTGGCCCCAAGCTCCCAAGCACCAGATGAAGGGCGCCGCCGCGGGCGTCGGCAAGAACTTTAAGAGCGTTTAATTGGTCTGCTGACGAGGCGTGGCACAGGCACAGGGCTTATCAGAGCTTACCCCCCCCCCCTCTCCCTCCTCGCAATCCTCCCCGCTCGCCGGCCGCTGGATGGGGTTGGCCCAGGTGCTTGCGCATGCGCTCCTCTATGCGTGTAGATGGCCTTGGCCTCTGCAATCGAAAACCGTGCTTGATGGCACTTATGCTCTCCTGTTGCCCTGTTCGGTGCGCACACGTAGCTGAGTGCGAGAGTGTGGTGTGGTGTGGTGGCGTGGGTTGGTCCTATGGATGTAGAGCAGACGGCGCGCACTGTGCTCGAACGAATGGTGCTGGTGCACTTTGGTGCGAATCGTCGCGGGAGGATCGTGACTTGTAGGTATCCTTTGATCCGGACTGGCTGGAAGCATGGGCGAGGCAGGCGAGGAACTGGAGGTTGGCCTCGGAAGAGTGGTGGGTACATGTTTAGGCCTTAGGGTCCGAGCCTTCCCTCAAGCCCGAGAAAAGAGATCTAGCATCCAAGCCTCTTTGGCTCAGTGGTAAAGCATCTCACTAGTAATTTATCCTGGAATGAGAAGATCGGTCGTTCGATTCGGCCAAGAGGCACATTTTTTTGTTGTCCCATCATTTTTTGAAGCGCGCGGCAGTGTGCCGCGCGCCAAGCTCCGCCCCCCGGCCTCAGGCCTAAGGCCTAAGGCCTAATTCCGCACCTGGTCCGACTGCTGGCTGCCCTGTGGGGCTCATGTGCTACGGACGACGGCGGCGACGAAGCCAATGCCAATGAGGATGGCGATGGCGGTGGCGATGGTGATGGCGATGGCGATGATGATGGTGATGGCGATCAATGCACTGCAGGGCAGCGGGGCAGTACGTCCGGTGCCCATCGGCAGCTGGTGCATGTGCATGCCGGCGGCAGAAGACAGGAGGAAAGAAGAAGGAAGAAGGAAGAAGGCAGGAGGAGGAAGGAAGAAAGAAGACGGAAGGAGGAAGTGGCTGCCATCACTACCACACAGAAGCGCAGTCAGAGACGCAGCATCCTCCTCAACCACGACTTGTGTGCGTGCGCGTCGTGCGCGTCGTGCTCGGCGAGGTAGGCGGTGGCGTGCTGGACGGCGGCGCGGACAGACGCCTGCTTGGCGCGCAGCTCCTCGGCACGGAAGGTGTCTTCGGCGTCTCGGTCGAGCGCATTCCACACCGCATGCAGAAACAGGAACATCGCACTGCTGTACAGCGCCACCTGCGTGATGGGCGCCATGGCCTGCGTCCACACCGACGAGGCGTGTGGCTCGGACACGGGCATGCGCGCTGCCAGCCGCGCAGAGCGCAGCGCACTGCTGCTCAACCCCCCGCACCAGCCACCGACCCGGGCGGCACCAACAGGGAGCGCACAGCTCGTGTGCGCGCGAGCGGAAGAGCCATGCCGGGCAGCACCAAACTAATGTGCTCCGAGGCGGTAGCAGCAGATGGAGGAGGGGGGAAGGGGGGGCGAGCCAGCTGGAATGAAATTTCGTCCGCTAGCCTGGCCGGCCAGAAAAGCAGAAAAGAATCTACACCGTCGATTCCAGTGGGCTCACGGCCATCGCCACCACCTCCACCACCTCCACCTCCCCCTCCACCTCCACCACCACCTTCTCCTCCGCCCACGCTGGCAAGCGCCTGGCCGGATGCATGGCTCCTATGGTGTTGGGCTCGGGGGCAACGTGTACCCCTACGGCTCGCATGCGCATGGCCACCCGTCCCACGTCCACGCCCATGGCCCGCCCGCGCACGTGCACTCTCACGCGCACGCCCCAGCGTACGCTAGCAGTACCTGGTCTGCGCCCTCGGCACCTGTTCCTCCCACTACCTCTCTGCCCGACGTGAGCAAGGCCCTGGCGGAAGCACAGAAAGCCCTTCAGAGACGACACATTTCTCTCCCCGAGCCTGCCAACTGGCTCAAACGTACCACCATCTCCAGTACCCACAAAGATGCCGTCCGTTGCCTCGCATGGAGCGGCGACGCCACTTGGCTCGCTACGTGCGGAGACGAGGCAATCAAGTTGTGGGCCCCGAGTCGCAGTACGGATGCGAGGTCGGCACGCGTGCTCACCGGTCACACTATGAAGGTCAACCTCGTCGCTTGGGCACCGAACGATCCGCGTATCTTGGCCAGTGCTGGCTCGGATAGGACGGTGAGGATGTGGGACGTCGTACAGGCGATACGCCCACGTCGACCTTATCTGTGCCCAGTACTGTGCTCAACATGGCTTTCCACCCACGGGCTCTAGCCTCGCCGTGAGCGACCATGATGATCGTGTCTCCTTGCTCGATCCACGCGGAACTGGCACCCTAGGCTTAGTCCGAGACCGCAAGGCGTCAGCGAAAGAGGAAGTCAACGAGATTGCCTGGACCGCCGATGGGACGCAGTTCCTCCTCGCTAAAAATAAAGGCGCAATCGAGGTGCTAGCTCCGAGTCCTGCGCCAGTGGAGCGCGACGAGTCCCACTTGTTGCCCTGGACACGCACCCACCTCGTTCGAGGTCACACATCTAACTTGTTCGCCCTCGCCTCTGACCCAACCAACCGCTTTGCCGTCTCAGGCGGCGCAGATAGCGTCCTGGCTCTGTGGAACACGTCGGACTGGACCAGTGCTGGCTCGTACGACGCGCTCACCGAGACTGTGCGCGCTGTATCGTTCAGCCACGATGGTGAACTGATCGCCACGCTGGGTGAAACGTCCTTGATCACCCTCGTCGCCTCCCAGACCATGGGCGCCGTGGCTCATATCCCCTTTTCGGGCGGAACAGGCACGCTCAGCTGGCACCCTTCCCGGTACACTCTCGCCTACGCTGCGGAAAGGCTCCTGCCGTGGTCAATGTCGCTGGACAGGTCTAAATCCCATCCATCTGTTCATTCATTCATTCTTTCTTTCTGCCTGCCTGGTGAGGCTGCGCCTGGGTTGGGGGGGGGGGGATCTTGCGCTAGAAGGGACAGAGAGGCGGGGGGGAGGGGAATAGGTCCATAGGTCCTCATCCATCCAACGAGTACCCCAACTCTTTGCCTTCGGAGCGCTTCTCCAGCTGAACCAAGTTGGACCACATGGGCTGCAAGTTAGAGTTGAGTGCGGCGCCAAATGCCGGGTCGCGCATCCACTCGAGACCATGCTGGAGCACGTTACGCGCACGCTGGTCCGAGCCTGCGAGGCCGTAGCACCCATGCAACGTCTGGCGCGTCTTGGATGGCAAATACGATGCACGATGTAAGATCCGCTGCGAGTAAAATGCCACTTGCCCAGGACGTAGGCGCACGCGTAACGTTGTTGCCGGATCGACGGACCAGGCACCATCAAAGATCGCTTCGGATGCCTGTTCTAGCGGCATGGGAGGAGGAGGCACAGCCTTATTGGCTTCTGTCTCGGCTGGCGTGCGTACACGCTTGTGAGATCCAGGCACGAGGAACAGACACTCGTCTTCGTACAGCGGCGCGTTCCACTGAACCCACCCACGTCCGACGCGAGGATCGCTTCTTCCTCCTCCTGCGTCACGTCGGGACGAATGTCGTCCCGGTGCCAGCTCAAGGCGAACGCCGACGAAATCGGATTGATAAGCAAGTTGAACAGCTCAGCTTGCATCGCCGTCGTTGGCGCCGGGGCTGAACATACCACCCCCGTCCTCACCAGCCGCACTGTCCACCCCAAGCAACGCGGCTGAAATGGCAAGTAACTTGTCTTGCCCATAGAACGCACGGAACACCTCGTGCCCAGGCAGGGAAGGGTGCATCACATGCTGCACCCCCACGAGTCGGGATGCGACGACGTAAATGGCGGGAACTGGCGACCGACAATTCGACGATGAGGCCACTCGCCCTTGCGCGTCGCCTCCACCGCCTCGTTCGCCGCACGCTGCAGCTGCGCAAACTCTGACGACGCAGGATCGAGCACTCCGCTCAGCACAACCGTACCCGTGCTCCGCGTACGCTGCGCGCAGCGCACGCGCCGTCGCGCTCGATACGTCCAGGTACGGCGAGGTGGACATGGTGGGCAAGGAGGAGCAAGAGTAAGAGTAGGAGTAAGAGTAAAAGTAAGAGCGGCGGATGGGCGCCGCTCAAACTCGGCGGTCTGTCCGCGCTTCCCGCCGCCGGTACGCACGGCACACTCCCCCCCGCTGGTGGGGCAGCGATACATGATTACGATTACCATTACGCGTTACGCCGTCCCATTCCCATTCCCATCCCATCGACCATCCCCCAGCGGGCGTACATTTCAGAATCCCCCAAGCGGCGCTTTCGCCGCCCATTCAGGCGGCTGCCCGGTGACATCACCAGTGTCTCGCCTGGCCAGTGACGCGTGACTAGCACTGGTGATTAATGATTGGTGCCTGGGGTTGTTATCTCCACTCTCCGGCTGATGGTCTGCTCCCTTGTGGTTCTTGCTCCCAATGAACCTGGCGGGGGAGGTGCTGGCTCCTTTTCGACAAAGTGTCTACGTCGACTCGAGATTCTATTGCCCCCGCTGCGTCTCCCCCCCCACAACAGATCCAATGTGTCTGCGGCAGTGTCTGTGCATTGAATATTTACCAACGAAAACGTCTCTGTTGTGCGTGGCACCGGAAGGGGCGGGGTTAGGGGAGGTTCCCGCGCTACAGCCCGTAAAACTGCGGGTTGACCATGGTGAACCCGCCATCAGTGGATCGTCTGGGCAGTGGTGTAGCGTGCGCCCAAGGAGGCTAGGAAGCCAACTGTTGCCGCTGCTTCCGACGGGCGTCCTGCGCGCGGGACAAACAGGCCCGGTTTGGGCAACTGCTCCACCTGCGTCGGATCAATCTCCGTCTGAGGCGTAGCAATCATGCCCGGTGCGACGCCATTGACCGTGATGCCCTGGTGGCCCAGTTTCGGACGCCAAGAATACCGTCAGACCACGCAGCGCGTGCTTGGCACACGTGTAGATCGAACTGTTGGGCAACGGCGTTAGACCATGCACCGAGTTGGTCATAATGATCCGTCCGTTGCCCCATGCGACGTGTAAAAGTTGGCTTCGAGGTCGGCCGAACCCTCGGTATCGCGCGTCCACTCTTGCGGTGGAGTTTGCTTTGCAAATTGCTTGGCTGCCAAAAACGAAAGCAACACTGGCGCATCAAAGTTGACCGCCATGCCCCGGTGAAACTTATCCCCGCATCCACTTCCGCTTGCGTACCCTGCGTCTTGCTCCCCTCGCCGTCTCTCGCCCAACCGCATAAACTTCGTCGGCGCAAAACGCTCCCCAACCGGCATTGTTGCACAACACGTCCAACCGTCCAAACCAGCCACGTGCGCCTCGAGCAAAACAGGTGCAGCTTCACTCGGCGCACCAAAGTCGTAACGAAAATCTCCGCTTCCACTCCATACACAGTTTCCAACTGCTCCTTCAGCCCTTCCACCACCTCCGGCTTTCCCCCGGACGCACGGTTAGGCCCACGTTGAACCCCTGCGAACCTAGCTGCGCGCAATCGCTACCCCGATCCCCTGCTCGAGCCGGTTCCAGCGCGGTGCGCCGCACCACCCCCGCGGGAGGACGGGCGCACGGAGAGTTGTAGCTTGGCTCATGGTTTGGTGGTTAAGGGTGGCTAAGGGTGGTTAAGGGTGGTTGGGTGGTGCAAAGCGCAGACGAGAAGGTGGAGAGATGGGGGGTGGGAAGAAGAGCCAGTGGTGGTGCAGCAGGCGGGGCTTTTTATCTCGCCCGTGCGGGAGCGGGGGGCTGCCATGCAGTAGCCCAGGACAGGACAGGTACGCGCTAGGATATTGGAGTGCTGAACTTGACAGTTCAAGTTGAATCAAGTTGAACGGTGAAGGGTGAAGGGTTAATAGGAATGGTGAACCATCCGACGGGGAAATCGGCGGGCCGCTGCGCACTGGCCGTCTCAGATGCCTGCTGCCCGGCGACAAATCTAAATAAATCTAATCTAGTCACTCGTGGGAGTACTGATACGCAGTGCCTGATGGGTCGGCGCATTAGGCCTTAGGCCTTTAGGCCTTAGGGGCGGGGTTTAGCATAGAAATTTTAGCAGAATGGGCAGGCCTAGTTCATAGGTTTGGGCCTGGGCCATAGGGATGGGCCGGGGCGATGGCCCCCCACTCTTCGGGCGAACAGGCGATATACGGGTGCACGCCGTATCGAGTATCGATTATCGCGTGCCCTCGTCCCGCCGCCCCCCGCAGGCACAGCAACGCACCCGCGAGGGAATCGGTGATAGTAGCGTGAGATTGGCGAGGTGGGGCACGGGGGCACACACTGGGCGGAGGGGAGGGTGACGAGTGACGCGTGACTAGGAGCGGCATGCGTGACAGGTGGTGGGGACAGACACAGCCAGGCAGCAGCCAGTAGCGCATTAGCTGGCTGGGCTTGGGCCTTGCCTGCCTTGCTGATGCAATGGCAAGAGCTCAGCTAGTCACTTAGTCACTCTGTACAATCATTAATCAGACCCTCAGTACGCCGGACTGGCGCGCCGCTTGGCACGGCCCGGCGAAACCGCCGCCGCTGCTTCGACGGTGCTTTCTCAGATCTATCTCATCGACTCATCTTCAATTGGCATCAATTAATCAGCCAGCGCCGAGGTATTGATCAGGCGCACTCGTCTTGGCCAATTTAATAACGGCCATGGCAAATGCGACGCCCAAAAGTGGTATGTGGTATGTGGTGTGTCGTGTGTCGTGTGACGGCGGGGGGTGGATAGATATGGGGAACCGAACCGAATAGACTCTTAGCCAGCCCTAAGCTCCTAAGCCTAACCCACAATCTTCGTCCGTATCATCCACATTCAATATTCATCTTCCCCCCGTGCCCACCAGACTTGCCCCAGTCCGGCCAGACCCCAGCAGGCGGGAATTTACTATTCTGCAATTAAACAGTACGCATTACGGAACCGATGCGAGATGCGAGACGCTAGTCTGGGAATCCGTCCCACGTGCGGGCCAGAACGAGAGAAAGAACAAAGTCCAATCATATCCTCTTTCAAGAAACCGAGTTGGTGGAGCTTAATTCAAGCTTCAAGCTGCACAGGAAGTGTGACTGTCGCATGTCGCATGTCGCATGCCCCAGAGGGCCTGACGTCCAAGTTGAACTCTACGTTACGCGTTACGGCTTGTGGTTGACGTGGCCGAGATGGGAGAATGGCCGCTAAGATCAATAAATAGGAGGCCAAAGTAGGCCATCCTCTGGCCATCAGCCATCCACGATGGCCACAGGGAGGGGGGACCAAGAAATCAAACACCTGAAAGAGACGCATGGTCCAGCACGGGCTAGGTTCTTGTACCTGCACAGGCGTGCCACCACTCCACTGAGATATGCATGGAAAGGGGGTAGGGGGGGGGGGGGGGGGCATGCATGGCCTGAGGCCTGAGGGGAAACAAACACCAATCGACAGGAGGGAGAGCGGTACAGGGCCGTTGCTGCGCTGTGGGGTTTTGGGGGACAGCAGAATCAAGTCAAATCAAGTCACTCTACTCGTAGGCCTAGGCAACCCCCGGCCCAGGCCCCGACGCGTAACTCGTGATTACTGAATACAGACCAAGATCAGTACATCAGTAGCCATTTTATCTCTTGTCCTGTGCATGTGCGGCCACACGCGACGTGACAAGTGACAAGTAGCACCAGAGCCGGGGGGCAGACTACACGTTACGTCGTAGTCGTTGGTACGGACGTTTCGCGGGCGCGTTTGGCTGGCCGATCGCGCTCGTCCTCCTCGGCCACTTCGGAGATACGACTGGGAGACGAGCTGAGGCACGGCCATGCCCGGTTCGGTGTGACGGCCAAGTTGGCTAGGCCGCGTTGTCGCCGCCACCAGTTGGTCCGGCGAAGGATGGAAGCTGCAAGTGGGCAGTCGGGCCGGGTCAGCGTCCAGCCAGTGGGTCCAAGCAGGAAGAAGAAGAAGAAGAAAGAAAAGTAGATGAGCATGGGGAGAGACGTACGTGTCAAGAGGAACCCCAGCGGGAAACGAAGCCCTGGCTCAACTCGTACGCTTCGGGATCCAATGGGTCGTCACCGTGCACGCAGTAGGCCGTGTCCCATGGATTGGCACTCTCCCCGCCCCACAGTTCCACACACAGGTCCAGCTCGGAAAAGTACCCGCACAAGATCCCCAGCAGGATGCGCTCGCGCACCTCGGGCCAGGGAACGCGTCAAGGAAAAGTGGTGCGGCACAAGGGCAGATACCTTGCTTGGCGCGTACTGCGCAGGAAGTCGGTCCCAGTGCACTTCCGCCCAGACGCATAGTCCTCAGCTAGGTACGACAGTGACATGTCGTCGTCCCTACCGCCTTGGCCCACCCCAAGTCGCGCTCCTAACGTGTCGAATACATAGGATACATCAAACGACGGCATTAGCCGCTGGTCGCCCCACGCATTGCCAACAACCAGACGAGACAGATCCCACGTGCGCGGGCGGCGAACGCGAGCGCACCAGCGTCCGCTTGGCTCGAGGGCGGCTGCATCCACGGGGTCCACACGGCCCACGCGGAGGGAAGGCCGGAGGAAGATCCCACCAGCGGCCCGGCGCTGGGCACGTGCTGCTGCTGGGGAAGGGGCAAGGGGGGGGGCAAGGCAGGCGGGAGTGGTGGTGGTGGTGCGGCGGGCAGCTCCACATGGGAGGTGGGGCACGCAGACGGCGACGACGGAGGCGGAGACGCAGCTGGGCCAGACGGTTCTGCTCGCGGCGCGCACCCGCCGCAGCTCAATCTGCTCCGCCGTCAGTTCCTGTCGTCGGGGCGCCATGGCGGGGTTACGCCTTAGGTGTTGTGGTTGTGGTTATTGTGGTTGTGGTTGGGGCGTTGCTAGCTACCTAGTCGCTCGGCCCTGCCCTGCCATCACATGCCACATCACATGCCACATCACGCGGCACGTGCAAGCCCCCCCGGCAGTCCGGCGTCCTGCGCCATAGTGCCTCTGCGATGCCCCGCAGACGAGAGGCAGGGGGGCAGTGTGCCGCCACCCGCCTCGTCGTCTTGGCGCGGCTGGTCTCACATCTCACATCTCATTCGTATAACCTATCGTATCGTATACGCCCCCCATCCATCGCAGCGAGCCAGCGGGACCCCTGTTTTCATGCCCAAGCAGCAGGCACAGGCAGAGGAGCAACAGCAAGTAAGGTGCAGGTGTGGTGGAGACGGTGAGCCGCAGCGCGCTTCTTTCCGTCCGGGTCTTCAGGGGCGAGCAGTTCGGTCGAGGATTATAGTATGCGACCCAGGTGGAGCGATGAGCGTGGGTTCCCACGCGGGTCTCTCGCGTGCTTGTGCACTGGCAATCGCCCCACGCTTCACTTCCTCCCACCACTGCCCCTGGAGAGTCTAAGATGAGGAGGACGGCGCTAGGGGGGGGCATTGCCTTTGGTCTCGTTTCTCTTGCCGGTGAGAGCGAGCCCAAAAGACCTGTGGACGAGGCTATGAAAGGCACCAATCGTCCTATCTGGCGGTGGCCAAGCGTGAGAAGTCTCTGCTGCCCCAGATGCAGGCCTAGGGCGAGCTTTTCCCTTCTCCCGCAGGGAGAGGTGGCGGTGGACACTAAGTAGCTCTTCACATGGAAGCGGGATGGGCGTAGTGTCATCAGTGTGTCGACCCAGGCACGCCTTTTGGTTTTGCTCCTGGCTTTATTCGGCCCTGGTCCCACGGCAACGCGGGGCACTGTGTACAAGCCAGGTGCGCGCATTGAATCTCTGTGGTTCCTGCGGGCTGTGTCGTGTCAGCCAGCACACCAGATTTCGGGCGTGGGATGTGGAAGGGCCGTTCTCAATGGGAAATTGGACACGCCCGTGATGTGCGTCAGCCAGTGGGGTTGGCCACAGGTGGCCAAGTTGGAGAAGGCGCTGTACGGACTACGCTCTTCCCCGCGCGCCTGGTACACAACCTTGGCGGCAGCGTTGCCCACGCTAGACGTTCGTTCTTCGCTTACCGATGCGTGCCTCGACATCAAGGACGGTCCGGAGCCTGTGTACCTGTTGTGCGGGTTGACGACGTTGCTGCTGCTGCTGCCTCTCCGAGTGACGACGCGTTGCCTCGTATCCACCGTGCACTGAACGATTTCTTTGTGGTCAAGCCTCTCGACCCGATTCAGCAAATGGCGGGAACTCAAGGTGGAATACAACCGGGTTGGTGGTCGCCTGAATCGGGACCAATCTCCCAGGGCGGCGCAGCTCCTTGTGGGGGAGACACGCCGCAGTTGCGGCCGTGACCAAGTCGGTGGTCAGTGCTGTGCGTGCGAACAAGTGGGCTGAGGAGGAGGAGGACGGGACCAATCCCAAGCGCATTGTGGTGGAGGCCAAGTCACTGGGATCGATCGAGTATGCGACCCAAGGCGCTCGTCTGGACAGTGCGTTTGCTGCTCGATTTGTGGGGCAGTCTGCCAACCCGAGACCAAGCAGTCATGGCTAGTCGTGAACCGGATTCGTCCTCACGTAGTCGGTCACCAACTCTAGCCAGTGGCGCACACCCGTCAGCCCATCGAGGTAATCCAGGGATGCACGGACGCCGATTTCGCTCAAGAGTTTTGGATCGCACGTGTGGAGGCTACGTGTTCACGGTGGCTGATGGAAGCGGACCCAAAGCATCCGCTCAAGATCGCAGGACTTTGGGATGAGCCAAACAGGCATGACCATCAAAGTGGTCAATCAGCCGGCTCTTACCCTAAACCATGGTTGCAGCCCGACGTTGCGCTAAAGGTAATCCGCGAATGGGTGAAGGGAACAATTCGGTATACGAGTATTGTCCCCCCGGTCCATGGTGGTCGACTTCCTCACCAAGGCCGTGTCTGGTCCTGCGCACGTCCGTGGATGCAAGAGTGCTGGTCTTGAGGGCTGTCATTGAGACTGTCCAAGTATGTACAGACCATCAGGCCATTGCTACGTTCGCCCGTCCCCGCCTATTGAACCCCCGCCAGAGCCCGTGTCCCACATCCTGCCACCGCCCTCGATCTCTTCGCGCGCGGACCCCGGGACCCGGCGGTGGGGCGCGGGTCTGCCGACGAGATCCGACAGCGCATTCGCCAACTGTTGTCCCGCGATCCTTGTTCCTCGTTGGTCCCTTGCCACAGCCTGGCACCCTCCCTACCATGCCTTGACGGTCCGCGACCGCAATCTTTTGTAGCACGCTAACCAGGTCTACGTCCCTGCCGACCACCCCGATCGCGTTGCCATCCTCCATCAAGACCACCACGACTCGGCCTTAGCAGGCACGGAGGGCGTGCAGACGTTGGCCTATGTTTGCGCTCAGTTTTGGTGGCCCCGCCTGTCAGCCGATGTGAGAGCCCACGTGGGCTCGTGCGACCTCTGTCAATGGACCAAAGCGCCTCTCCACCACCCTTCCGGACTACTCCATCCCTTTCCCCCTTCCAAGGCCCGTGAACCCACTTGACGATGGACCACATTACCCAACTCCCCCGATTCGATGCTTCCGACGCGCTTTTGGTGGTGTGGATCGGTTCACCAAAATGGGTCACTTCATTCATGTCTACACGACGGACACCGCACCACAGCTCGCACCCCTGTTTGTACACCACGTTTTTTTTCGCTACTATTATATTATGGCCTTTCTCGAAATCTGGTGCGTGGTCGGGACCGACCTTCACGAGCCCTTCTGGCAAGAATTGGTGCCGCCTTTTGCACATCAAGTCGAGCCTCAGCACTGTGTACCACCCCCTAGACCGACGGCCAGACCGAACGCCTCATCCAGGTCCTCAAACAGGACCTCCGCTGTTACCTCATCGACGAGCAGCACAGTCCAAATTGGTTCGACCTCCTCTCCACGGCCGAACTTGCCTACAACTCCTCCTCCCACTCGAGCATCCACCAGCCCCCTTTTGTCCTCATATATGGTTACTCCCCCTGGGGAGTTTGAAGCCCACCACTTCGCACGCGCCCCGCTGCGTCGTATGTTGAGGATTTGCGTTTGGCTCAGCTGCGCGCCTGCCAGACGCTCACCGCGGCTCAAGAACGCTACAACTAAGCACTATGCCACCACAGCGCATCGAGGCGGCTTCCTTCACTGCTGGCCAGCTTGTCTTAACTGGTCCGCCAGGACGGGCATGTGTCTAGCCACGACAGCGACCTTCTGCCGGCCTCGACGATCTCATTACTCGGCCCCTTTTCCCTTGTCCGCGCCGTGGTCCGCGCGCGTACCAGCCACCTTCCTGACAACTACCTACACCTCCTCCAAGGTGACGTGTTTCGTGTGTCCTGCTTGTGTGCCTACCCCCGGGTGACCTGGTCCCTTCTGCCGGTATGATCGAGCCTCCGCCTCCTCTCCCTAAATATCAAACTATGGTGTGGTGCATCACGAGAGGTCGAACAGGTCCTCAACTCTCCACGCTAGTGCCCTGGGGGCCGCATTGCGTACTTCGTTCATTTCCGAGAGCTGCTATCCCGTCTACGAGCGGAAGTGGGGTATATCCGCCGTGGACATGTCTCATGACGCCGAGCCGGTGGTCCGTTTCCATTCCCCCCTACCCGATAAGCCCGAGAAGCCTCTGTCTCTCATTCCCACCCGACTCGGCCTCTCTCGCCCCCGTCGCCGTTCCGGAGACGAGACCTGAAAGGATCAATGTCATAGTGGGGCTGATCACGCCCCCATTTCCGATTGTTTCTTCTTCGTTTCAAGACTGTCGCACTTTCCCTGTTTCTGTCTTCACATTTTGAACCATGTCCGCTGCTCTTTAGTACTTTTTCCCCACACGAACGATTGCTACATCCATTGACCTAGGTCTCGACTCTGGTCTCCCATTGCCTAAGCCCCGAAAGTGTGACAAGGTCCATTTCCACTCGTGAGAAGGAGTGTTGTCCGAATGGATTGACCCCACATTGGTGAATGGAGGCATATTTCCTGTGGGAATTACATGCCGTGAATGCATGGCTTTTTAACCATCTCCATCTCCAATTAGCTGCACATAACGAGCTTAGCTTTTGGGAGCTTATCATGCCGTGAATATTGCGATTTTGGAATTGTGGACTGCCGACGGGGGGAATGCACGAACGATGAACCATTTAGGATAGTGCATGAAGTCTTTCACTTCGCCTTCCCCTTTCAGCGTCGAGCTCGCGGAGATGAAATCAATGACGGTAGTAAACAACCACAAAGCGGAACCACAACCAGAACACCAAGGTCACTGTCGTAGATTCCTGCTCAAATCCCATGTGGTGTCGAGTTCACCTCATTCTACGGATTTGGCATCTAACACAATTGTACACTTTCTTCGCCCACAATCGAACGTGAGACCCACTAGTGTGCGATGGGTATCAGGTTTTTATGTGGCTGTATTTCATGCGCCGACCCCCCATTGCCTTCATCACCACCCTTTTCCACCAATGGCATTTCGAGTAAAATTTCCCTTTCCGGATATTTGACTGGATGAACATTAACATTAACACTCATCCTTCATGTTATTAGGGGAATTGCTTTCTCAAACTGGCATCGTGGTTGTATTCTGGGCCTTACAGATATAATCCCGGTGCGTTACGACCAACCTACACACTGAAAAATATGTTCGAACGCCAGAATCGAACTTGTAATCCCTATGTCGTGGGAAGGGTTAGCAGCTGTCATCCATTCCTTAGACATCGTTCGAGTTCTGGCAACAATACCTCAATTCGCCAATTATTGATGGCAGGTGCAAACCGCTTCCGTCCGGTTTTTTAGGGGTGCCACGAATATACAACACAATATATCCGTCACTGTAAACTATCGCATTTCAGATTCCAACTACGGTGGAACTCTAATATTTTCAATCACTCCCCTCATGTGAGTGGAGCGGAGGTTGCTTGACAATGGGTCAATGGTATTTGTCCTGAAAAGAATCAGTACATTATAGGCATACTAACTTGACAGCATGTCTGTATTTATACCACTAGAGGACCACCCGGGCCTACGGCCCGTCAGTGCTTGGTGCTTGTGCTTTGCTCGCCACCTCCCACCGGTCCACCTTCGCCCCCGTTGCCACCGTTCCTGATGGTAGGGTTAGGTGCGTGGTGCTGAGGCGAGTGGTTGGGGCTACACGTGATATTAGGTCAAACTTGGCATCGAGCTCTCTGTTTTATTAACAGGGGGATGTAGCTGAGAGATGTGAATCTGCAAGTGCCCGTTAACCAGGATGACATCAATTGTTGGTAGTCAATTACTTGCTCTTTTTTTTTTCTCATACTCTGATTTCATCAGTTCTGTTCAGAACCTAGCCTAGTGTCCGGCCTGTAATTGAGACGGGAACTGCCTGGGGAGTTTCTGCTCGATTGTTTTCTCAACTCGTCAACTAATCTTGATGGAACAGGCTGTGTGACAAAGGTGTGGACATGCGACCAGAATCCGAGGGTGAAAGAAGTCTAACGATTTGTGTGTTAGAGTCCCTGTAATTGTGCATCGTCAACGAAACGTAACGTTGTAACAACAGGGTCCGAGAGGCTTGGTTCGCATGAAGGACCCACTCCCATTAGGGAGGTTAACGTCGCAAGTGATGCTCAAGCAGGCAATTGGTCACAGGAAACTGAGGGATGTTGGAAGCGGGAAGACTGGGAGTGTAGGTATCTGGGAGCTGGTCCGAGACAGTTTTGGTAAGCTAGAAAGAAATGCAGCAGGTGCCTGGATGAAGGACAAATTTTTACGGTCATCGCAGAGCGTTGGTTTTAAGTGTCTCATTAGGGAGATATTTTGACCATCAGCGAAGGCCCATATAGAGCCACAACAACTATTTTCCCCAATTAAGGAAAAGAAACAATACAAACAGAGTGTAAGCGCGGCGGACGAGATCCGACAGGTAAGTTTTTTAACTGGTTTATTCTTGCCAGCGGAGGGTTGCCGCCCGTTACCCGGCAGGTCCCCATGTGTGGAGCGCAACTAACAAGGAAAGAGCATGGGATACGCCATGCACCACAGTTAGGATCAATAAAGGAATGACAATGTACAGGCGAACAGAGAGAAACGATGAACCTGTTGGTCATCCCGGTCCTCAGCGAGCAATGCGGAGCCTGCGGAGAAAGATTATCCGACTGAACTCCACTAGGAAGGAGCACAGCCAAAAGCTAGAAAAGTAAAACAATGCAGTGTACCCAATTACAAACTCCCTGAGGGAAAGATCTCACAGAGGCAAAGAGATGAACCCGGTCATCATTCAGCTCAACAAGTCAGAGCCCAATTGCTTTTTGTATAATATTTGTAGGAAAATGATTGAGGGATAGTATAGGGAGATAGAGCACCCAGTAGCCTAGCGTGTACGCCGGCCGCGCCTAGGCCACGTCGAACGGTCAATCAATATTCTACCACAACGACCTATTCCCCGGATCCGAAGCCAGTAATTCCGAGAAGAGGGAGTGTCGGCGTGGCTACTACTACCCAGGGCGTGAGCGCTGAACGTCGTCGTATTCGACTAAGGTTTCTGCGACTGACTCATCCAGAAGACTGGTGCGTGCTCGGAAGCAATGAAAACTGACTCACATGACTCAGTGTTCGCCGGTCCTACGACGGATGTCAAAAGGGATATTGTAAGTGCGTGAACGACTAAGCTCCATCACGGACCCAAATTCGAATCGGAGGACCGAATGTCGTCCTGGGACGTCTAGTATTTGGCCAGGCGTGTGACAAAGGAGAATCCATCCTGAAAATGGTGGCGTCCACAATGCCCTTCGGTGGGACCAGCCTCGCAGGGGCTAGAGGTGTAGTTGTATCCATTGCTTTCGTGAGGGTGAACAAAAGGAACACTTTGTTTGCTTTGGGAACTGTAGATCTCTGACGCTTGATTGTTAGCATCTACTTTTTTGTGGTATCGATGGTCCACCCCCCTCGATACCGGTATTACACTCTGTCTCTTACTCTCTGTCGCCATGAAGCAGCACTGACATGTCGCCCGGAGGAACCATACTTGATCGGGAGGACCACCTAATAACTTGAATCGTGGGTACTTCCAACCTCCTGTGCCCTGTTGACTCACTCGGCCGATTCAGTTTCGGGAGGAGGGCGTACTGGCCTGAGAGCAAGGTTCTAGAGCATCGCTGCTGCAGTGGGGAGATTGCTCCGGGAGGATCGGGATTGATTCATGGTCCAGTCCGCGCTGCCCAAGGTCGAGTACTAGCATATGCTCATGCTAAACGGAAAGACGTGGATTGTTCAGTCCCCCGGCTTCACTACTTTCCTTTCTTCATATGCCGGCCTGACGAGAATACCACACCGTTTGAGGGGGGAGCACGGCACCCGGGTACGCCTCCTGCCTACGCTTCTGTCCACCTCAAAATGGCGAGGTGCTGCCCGCCTGCGGACCATGACCAAGGGAGCACCACCGATGACAAAGAAATGCATTGTACGACGGTATGACATCGCCTACACCAGTTGTGCGCTACGAGGGTATACACACCGTGCGTATGTGCATTGTTGCTTTTTTTTCTCTTCGCGGCACGTTCTGATCACTTGTGCTCGAAGCTACTTGCAGGTAAAGATGTACCATCACTGGGTAGACGAGATCGCCATCAGTCCAGGCCTCGTCTGATGTCGCCAGCGTTGCCGCTCACCGTAGAGGGACGTCCATGCTCGTCCAGATCAATCGCGGGACTGCACAGGAACAAGAAACACAATGGACCATCCTAAATACACGTTCCTTGCCTGTGGCATGGTGGCGAAAAGTTGGAACCTGTGGATATCCCTCGGTATTATTGATTTCGGAAAGCGGCGCCTGTGGTGTGGGCACACCCGAACTTAGCCCCTCGGACCATGCCGTGTTCAACCTGCTGGCGCTGCCCAAGTGCGGCCTGCAGGGCGACTCGTCGTCAACCTTGTCCGCGTCGCTGTGCGTGCGTACCCCGAGGTGCCCTGGCCGCGTGCGGCCAAGCGCCCGACGCACGAGGTGCGCCGGCGCGACGTGCTGGACAAGGCCCAGCGCCAAGTGACGCAGGGCATGCTCGGCCGCGCGGTCCGGACGCTGGAAGCGGACCAGGACGCGGTGCCGCTGACCGAGGCGACGTACCAGTCGCTGCAGGACAAGCAAGCACCCGACCGGCCCGCAACCGGATGGCCGGTGTTGTGGTCCGGCAGTCGCCGAGCGCCCGCCGCCGACGCTGACCGGCGACGCGATCGAGGACGACGAGGGCCATCTGCTGGAAGATCTCGAGGTTCAAGACAAGGATGTGGACCGTGCCGCTGCTAGCTTCTTGTAGAGTAGAGGAGTCTATCAGGCAAGCCAAAGGGAGTGGGTGTGGTAAAGAATAGCATTGTATACCCGCGAGGGGTCGTCCTACTTATACGCCAAGTAGGGAAAAAGAAAGAAAAGATAACTCGAGCCAAGACAACCTTGTAGCTCAGACCACCAAGTCGATTAGCCCACAAAGCAGGACAAACCAAACCAGTGCCGAACCAAACTGTTGAGTCTCAAATCCAGATGATGTGGTCCGATACTCAACACTTCTCCCCGCGACGTGGGAGGCGGCGTCAGCGGCTGGTCCCAGCCGCTGCTGCGGCTCGCGCTCCAACACGACGATTTCAAGGCGGCTGCCAAGTCCATGGCCACCGCCATGTACGCTGGCACCTGCCCCGGCGCCCAGTTGCTCTGCACCGGCAGAGGCTCACGGCTCTTGCCAAGCCGGACGGAGGTGTGCGCCCATTGCCTGTGGGGAGCTGCTCTACCGGCTCCTGGCCAAGATCCTCCTGCTGCACATCGACGTCCGCTCGCCCCTCTTGCGCACCCAGCTGGGTGTCAAGTCCAAGGGCGGCGTGGAGCCGATCGTGCGGCTGCTGGACCGCGTCGTCACCGGAGAGGCGATCAAGGCAACAGCCCCGAGTGGGAGGACCGATTCAAGTATGTGACGTCGCTCGACTTTACGAACGCGTTCAACAGCGTGGACCCCGACATGTGATGGCGCAGGCCGTCAACGGACTACCCGAGCTGGTGCTCTTCTACCCGGTGGGCATATGGCCAGCACACGCAGCTGGTCGCGGGCGGTGCGGGGAACGTGCGCACGATTGTCAGCCAGCAAGGCGTCCGGCAAGGCGATCCCTTTGGCCCCTTTTTCTTTTCCGTCGCGATCCGGGACACGCTCTTGCCAAAGTCAAACAGGATCTCACCATGGGGATTGATCATCATATGACATGCATCTTTATCCCCGCTCCAGAACGTGGGGGATGAGAGATACGCACCTGCCTCTCGTTTGGTTGTGCCTGTGCGTAAGACGGTGACGGTGACGGTGACGGTGACGTTGAAGCTTGAAGCCCAGTGCCAGGGGACTATATGTGGCATCAAGATGCGCAAGAACAGACGGGCGAAGCGGAGAGGCTGAGATGGGCGCACAGATTATGGATCTACTAGGCGGAGGCGAACACCGCCACATCGTCCCTCGCTCGGCAGGACAGCAGCGCGGGCGCGGTCGTGGCGGCGTCGGCGGTGGGGCTGGCGGTGAGGAGTGGCAGGACCAGGCATGGCAGCAGTCGACCCGAGCTTCTATGAGAGGAGGCGATGTTACACCTATACTAATTAACTTGTTCTTGCCGCTGCGCCACACCTTGTTATTGCGCCCTGCTGCCATCATCCATCGTTGCTCATCCCCCCTCCCTCATCCCCCCCGTGGGAGAAGAACCTGCGACGCTCGCTCTTGTCGCCTCGTCCCAGCGCCCACCACCGGCATGCTCGAGCCAGGCGCGAGGGAGAGCGAGGTGCGCGCGGCGGCCGAAGCGAGTTTGTTTGACGACGACACAGATCCCGATGCTGATGCTGAGGCTGAGGCTGCGGCTGGCGCTGACGCGCTGGAGGATGCGCATGACACCCCTTATCGTGTGCAGCAAGACGAGGTGGCAGTGTCCTGGGGCCCAGACCAGCCGGGGCCTTGTTCGCCCTCTGCGGCTGCTGTTGCAGCGGCAAAGTGTGTGCCCACATCGATGGCCTCTGCGGCACTGGGTGCGTCCCCATGGCCATCATTCCCATTCCCTTTTCCATTCCCAACCACACCCCCTGCGCACTTGGCTTGGCCTTTGCCTTCTCCAGCGCCGCCATCCCCAACATCCCCACCGCCACCTCCACCTCCCTCGTCCTGGTCCTGGTCCAGCGCGCGGCTGGGCTGCTTGTCCGACACGCCGTCGCCGTCTCTGTCTCTATCTCTATCTCCCCCCTCGGGCGGGACGGTATGTGGGTCACCACCGAGTCTACCGAGTCCGGCGAGTGTGGGAGGCGTGAGTCCGCTGACCAGTCCACGGAGCACGGGGCTCGCCTGGACCGAACATGACGATGGGCAAGCAGCGCAGACGGCGGTCTGGGTTGGTGTCCGCGCGGAGGGACCCGCACACGTACACGTACACGTACCCGTACACGTACGCGCACACGTACGCTTCGCCATACGCTTGGTACGCGTGATGCGTGTTCGACTCCCTTTCCTGCGCCCACGACCTTGGGGCCTGCACAGGACGTGCTGGACGCACCACAACAGACGAGGGGAAGGTCTTCTGTTGGCTTGTTGCCACCCATGGGGTATGGTCCACTTACCCCATCTACTCCAACCCCTGTTCCTCTTGCTCTTGCTCTTCCTCCTACTACTCTGCGTCGTACCGCCCCTTCAACGACTCCAACCCTTGCGACTACTCCGACTAGGCGTAGTACCACCCCACCGTCGATCCCCACCTCAACCGTAACCTCAACCTCAACGTCAACCATGAGGTCAACGTCCACCTCAACCTCAACGCCCACCTCACCTTTGCCTCGAGCACCGACGCCAACCGACCCGCACGTCCCCGCCCCGCACGTCCCCGCCCCCAACCGCGGTGACGTGCGTGTGGGTGCGTGCGGGCCAGCGGGTAAGTCCCCTGCGCCACTGCTCGGTCCTACTGTGGATCCAACGGTGGATGCTGCAGTGGGTGGTACTACTACGGCTACTACATGTGCGAGGCCGAGCGGAGCAGACGAAGAAAAGGAGAAGGAGAAGCAGAAGCTGAAGGGTCACGGTGGTTGGTGTGTCCGGGTGAGAGGGAGGTGACGCCTGCCTCGGCGCGGGGACGAGCGGTGGTGACGGAAGGCAGGGGGTCGTGTGGTGTGCGTTCTTTGGCCAAACGAAATGAACATCCACACGAGGAGGAGGCGAAAGCGAAGAAGGAAAAGGCGAAAGAGAAAGACAAAGACACGGTGAAAGAGGAGGAGGTCAAGGCATCCGAACGCGTGCGGATGTGGACACAGTTGCAACGAGGACGAGGTACGTACTGTATTTCCTTTCCTTGTCTTGTCTTGTCTTGCCCCTCTCTGCATTCGCTTCTTGTGCCTGGTGTACTTGCTGTACTTGGTGTACTGTAGAGCTTGTTGAGCTCGCCGTGCTTGAGGTTGCGCTCCATTTACGTTCTCTTGTGGCGATGCCCGTCCAGCCTCCCGTCCCAGCGACCGTCCCTGCCCCCCTCTCCGTCCATCCTGGGACAGCGGGGGGGGGATAAGCGGGGCGTACCTGTGTGCGTGCTGGTGGACATGAAGTGGCATATGGACGCAAGGGAGACCCCGACGACCGACCATACACCCACGCATGCACAAGGGGAGATATCCTTTTGTTGGTTTTATTTTTGTCTTTTTTCTTTGTGTTGTTCACCCCAGTTCTTCTCTTCCCCCCCCCCTCCCCCCCACCAGCGTGGCACTCGTTTTCTCCCTTGCTCCCTTGCTCCCTTGTTCACTGACTCACTGACTCGCACTCCTTCTTTGTTTGCGTATTGCGTATGGCGGATTGGGCGATTTGGGTGTGGGGTGAATTTGCCTCACGTTGGCATTTGGGCGGCGCTCTCCCTCTCCCCCCCCCCCCCCCCTGCGGCACCGTGGCGTCACAGTAGCGGAAGCAGTACCAGATGGCACAAAGATGATGATGGGGCCTGCGGCCACGCCTGCGGCCACGCCTGCGGCCACGGCGACCCGAGCGGGGCAGATGCAGCAGTGCGACGGGAACGGCCAGAGCGACGAGGACGATGACGGCAACGAGGACGAGGACGAGGACAATGGTAGCACGATCCCACCCGCGCTGCGGCCGTACGTGTGGCGCGTGCTCACTCGTGCTGGTTCTGGTTCTGATTCTGGTGGTGGTGGTGGTGGCGGTGGGGCGCCACACCCCGGCATACAACGCAGGTCCTACCCGACCAACAAGACTAAAACCAAACCAAGACCAAAACCAAAACCAAAACCAAGACCAAACCAAAACCAAGACCATGACCGAGACGAAGGACCTGTCTCGGGGCACATCGGCGCGTGTGGGGGCACCACGCAATCGCATTCGGAATCGGAATCGCAATCGCAATCGCAATCGCAATCGCAATCGCAATCGCAATCGCAATCGCAATCAGAACCAGAATCGGGATCGGAAGATGAAGAGGAGACGAGGCGTGGGGTGGATGGGACGACCGTGCGACAGCGTGCTGGTACCGCTGGGCTTGGCGCGCAGTACGGCAAGGTACAGGCGGTTGAAGGTCGTCCTGAGGCGCGCGGCGTCGTCCTGCGGCATGGACAAGGTCAAGGCCAAGGTCAAAGGTGTGGGTGTGGTCGTGGGCAAGGTGGTCAGCATGGGCAAGAGGGTGAGCAAGGGTGCGAGTGTGGGCAAGGCCGTGGATGTGGATGTGGATGTGGATGTGGTATGGGTAGACGAGCGCCACTGCATGAAGGCACCGAGGGCGTGCAAGTACTGGCTGGTATCTTGGTGTGGTGTACCCACAACAAAGGAAGCGAGCGACGTGCTACTTCACCTGCTGCTGCACCGTCGTCTAGCTCAACTCTTTTGGCCTGCTCAACACGGATCCCAAGTGCCTTGTTCTTCCTCTGCGTGCTGCTCTGCGTGCTCTGCGTGCGTCTCGTGCAGGCACGCATCGAGCGCACCCTGGCTGGTGCCCACGTACCTGACCCACCTCAACCGTCTGGTCCACACGCACCTGCCCCACCTGGCTGCGCACCTGGACCAGCTGGGCGTGAGCTTAGCCCGCTACGCACGTACTTGGTTTCTCACCTTGTTCCTCTCTTCTTTGCTTGGGCCGTGCCTCCACGACGTCGACGCCTCTGCCTCGGGGTGTGCATCAGCGTCAGCGTCGACGGATACCGAGTCGGCATGGTCAGCGGCACCGCCACCGGTCCAAGTGGGCAGGCAAGTAGTGAGTCTACTTATGCACCACGGCACCGAAGCCTTGGTCTGGGTAGCACTACTGTTGCTAGCGACCAACGCGGACGCGTTGGAGCGGATGGAGAAACACGCTCTCCTGGAGCGGTTGGAGAATCAGCTGTGGAACGATTTCTTCCCTCCAAGTCTCTCAGCCGCAGGATCAAGCTGCTTCCCCCCAGTCCCAGCTACCCCCCGCCCCCAGCCCCAGTACCGGAACGGGAATGGGAACGTGGACGGGAACTGGGAGCAGAACGTTCCTCCCTTTTGCGTCCCGGACAGCGTGCTGGTGCGGGAAGCGAGGGCGGTGGGGCGCAGATCGAGTTGGGCCAGAGCCGAGTGCAGCACGGCGGGACTCGAGGGCAGCAAGAAGGGGGCGTCTGTGCGAATGGCCATGACGATGGGGATGACGATGAGGATGATGAGGATGACAATGGGGATGACGATGGGGCAGTGGCAAGACTGAGCACAGCGACGTGGGGCGTGGCTGGGCGGGTGGTGGACTTGGAGCAAGACGTTGCGGCACTGGAAACGACCCTGGCACAGTTAGCTTCCCACCTGGAGCACGTGACTCGCGCACACGACGATTTGGCTGAGGAATTGGTACATTACAAGACACTTTATGCCCATGTCGTCCTCCCCAGCACCAGCACCATCCCACCGCCATCCCAACCACCGTCACCTCTACCTCTACCTCTACCTCCACTTCTGGCTTCAGCAGGTCTACTCCCACTGCCACTGCCTCCCGCTCAGTGTCGGCGCGGCTGCGGGCGTGGCTGGCTGAGCGCCGAGCACAGCGTGCATACCCCCCAGATCGGACCCCCCCGTGGGAAGACAGAGGGCGATGGCCGATGGCTGAGGCCGATGGGAAAGCGGAGAGCACAAGCCCAATGTGATACTTACTACACAGTCCATGTTGGGTGGTTGAACGTTGGAGCGTGAATAGTGATTCAATGGCCAGTCCCCAGACCACGTACGACCTCATCGTCCAGTCAATGCATCCTCCCAGCCCCAGTAGCACAGCCGCACAGCAGTCGTGGCGGTGGTGGATGCATGGCCATCTCCATGGCCATCTCCATCAGCATCAGCATCAGCATCACATTCATCTTCACCACCTTCGACAATGCACCCCCTTAGGCATGCTCACCCGACCCACCTTGCCCAACTCCCTGTCCCCCTTCTCGACCCCGCCGCGTGGTTCATCGTTCCACCTGCTGGTCCAGCGTACGTGGCACGCACCTCCCCCCCCCCTCCCTTCTCGCTCCCTCGTTCCATTCTTTCCTCGCTCGCTCGCTCGGCAGCGGCGTGTGGACCGTTAGGGGGCTGGTGTGCGCTGGTGCGGGGGATGGAGATGGGGGTGGAGATGGTGCTGGAGATGGGGATGGGATAGCCACGGGGCAGAGGCGCATGGCGCACGCCAAGGCCAGCAGAGGTAGGGTTGGTGGTGGGGGTGAGATCTGCGAGTAGCCCGACTAGATTGATGGGGGGGCGCTACTAGAAAGGCAAGCCCAAAATGGGCAAGGGACAGTGTTGAGCATGACGTAAGCATCCTGCTGAGGCCGCTCCAATCGAGGCTGGACTGACGTCATGAATTCAGTGCGTCTGTGCCGATCGTTGCGCCCTCGAATCAGTATCAGCATCAGTATTAGTATCAGCATCAGCATCAGGACCAGTGCGCTTGCCCTTGCCCTTGCCATCGCCACTGCCACCCTCACGCCCACCATCTCTGCCACGGTGCGAGCCATGCCCCCACACTTGCTGCGCCGCAGCGTCATCAACGCCGGGGGCGCCAACGCCGCCGACGGGCCGTTTGGCGCCCAAGTGTTTGCGCACGGCAAGGTCCTCTTACTGGGCCCACTGCTGTTACTCGCAGGCGCCTTGGCCTGGGTCCTGCTCCTGCTCCTGTTCATTCAGTTCGCTCGTCGCGCCACTTCTTCCCACCTTACTTGCCCTACCTCCCACTCGGTCTCAAACCCAGTCTCCCACTCGGTCTCACACGCTGCGTCGTCACCGTCTTCTGCGCCAACTTGTTTACCATCGACTTCTTTGCGGTCGGATACGGCCACGTGCCGTGCGCAAGCCTGGGCACACACGTTATCTCGCGCACGTGCCATTCCTGTCCCGGGCCGTACCTTGTCCCACCGACGACGCCCGCCGCCCCCGCTCGCCGTGGCGCCGCACCGGCATCCCCATTCGCTTCCTCGGCGGCAGCCGCAGCCAACGCAACAGCAACCGTCAAAGCAGCAGCAACATTCAAAGCAACAGTCAAAGCAACAGCACGCTTACTGGCGTCGGGAGGGGGCAAGAGCGAGGTCCCGCCTGTGGGGGTACGCGTGCCGGTGGCAGTGCTGAGCCGGGGTGGGAGTGAGACGGAGGGGCGGTCGCCGGTGTCGGTGGCGTCGCCGTGGAGCGACAAGACGAGCGAGACGAAGAGCGAGACGAAGAGCGTGAGGGGAGGGAGGCGGTGGTGGTGTGAATGTGTCTGGGAGAGGAAGAAGAGCAGAGCAGAGAATGAATGGAATCGAATCGAATGGGATGGACGGAGGGATGGAGGGATGGATGAGAGGACAGATGGGTGATGGGGCAAACGAGTACATACTAGGGTTGCGCGTGTGTGCCACGTGGCGCGGGTGACGTAAGCATGCGCCAAGGGACGATTGAGCGCGAAGCAGCCACGAATGCCTCGCACCCACTCGACGGCCACCTGGGTTCCCACTCTCACCGCCACCACCACCACCACCATTCTCACCACCACCGCCAGCACGTGCAGAGTGCATGTCGTACAACTTCAACCAGCACGGGCAGTCGGCCGGCGCGTATGGCCCGCGTGGCGCCGAGCGTCCCCAGGGCGCACTCTCCTCCCTCGCCGACTGGGTCTCCAAGAGCCTCGAGATTGATGCGCCGCCCACGCGCGCCCAGGCGATGGTCGGTGCGTCCCCCCCCTAACCCATCTCAGCTCGTCTCGTGGCGGGTCTGTTTTGTCATTTCTTTGTCTTTTCTGTGTGTTGGTGGTGGTGGCTAACTTGTGCTTCTTGCTTTTGGTTTTGCCCGGCAGACCGCGCGTGCGACCCGTTCCTGACGGAGCCCAACTTGAGTCTGAACCTCGAGGTGGCCGACTATGTGAACCGGCACAAGGGCAACACGCCGCGCGAGACGGCGATGGAGACGGTGAAGCTGGTCAACAGTCGGAACCCACACGTGTCGGCGCTGGCACTGTCTTTGCTGGACATGCTCGTGAAGAACTGTGGGTACCCGTTCCAGCTGCAGATCGCAACGAAGGAGTTTCTCAATGAACTCGTCAAGCGGTTCCCGGAACGTCCACCTGTGTTCTTGTCGGCGTACCAGACCAAGGTGCTGGAACTGATTCATGAGTGGAAACAGACCATCTGCGTCACCTCCAAGCACAAGGACGATCTCGTCCACATTCGTGACATGCACCGCCTCCTTACGTACAAGGGATACCGCTTCCCCAACATTGATTCTCGCGTCGCTGCCGTGCTCAACCCGTCCAATGTACGTGTCTAACACTCCCTGGTTCTTGTTCTTGTTCTTGTTCTTGTTCTTGTTCTTGTTGTTCCTTTTGCTCTTGCTTTCGCTTCTTGTTCTTGGTGCTGATCCCCCCTCCGTGTTTCTTCTGCAGAACCTCAAAACTCCCGACGAACTGGAAGAAGAAGACCGGGAAGCGCAGTCTGCCAAGCTGCAAGAACTGATCCGGCGTGGGCGGCCGCAAGACCTAGCCCAAGCCCAAGAACTAATGAAGGTGCTCTCGGGAGCCGATCCCGATGCGCGGCCCGACTACCGCGCCCAGACACGCGGCGAACTGGACAAGATCCAGAGCAAAGCGGTGCTGCTGAACGATATGCTGAACCAGGTGCAGCCAGGGGAAAAGTTGGTGGAAGACGATGCGTATGCGCAGGTGGCTACCCAGTTGCGCCGCGTTCAGCCTCGTCTCCAGCAGTGGATCGCGAATGAGGAAGATGGCCAGCACGACGAACAAGAGGAGGAGGAAGATCGGCTGCTGAACCGGCTGCTGCTCATCAACGATACGCTGAACCAAGTCTTGACGCGGTACAAGGCCGTGCGCGCCGGCGACCTCAGTGCGCCCGCTACGCTCGACCCGTCCATCGACCCGGCTCAGCAGGGCAAACATGCCGTGCCCACCGCCAAAGTCACTGACCTCATCTCGTTTGACGATGACGACACCACTACCACTACCACCACCAACATCGCTACCGCTACTGCAGGTCCTTCTGGTTCTGCTGGCATTGCACTTGCTCCCTCGCCGCTGCTCACCTCCTCCACTGCCACTGCCACTACCACGGCACCTACCTCCACCTCCTTGCTCGGCGACGACTTTGCTAGCTTACAATTCACATCTCCCTCCCCCTCTGCCTCGGTCGCAGCAACCAACGCGCCACTCGCGCTTGCTCCCACGCCCATGGCCCCCACCGCGGCAACGACAGCCAAGCCCCCGGCTGCACAAGTGTCGCTCCTAGATGGCCTGGACACCCTGAGGCTGACGGGTACCGCTGCCGGTGCAGGTACAGGTACAGGGACGGCAGGGACGACGAACGTACCGCCAAAAGATCCGTTTGCCGATTTGGACGCCATGTTCAAGTGAAGGTCAAGGTGCAGGTTGAAGTGCAGGTTGAAGGTGAAGGTGTGCCCCGCTGAGCGCGTGCGGTCGTGAGGGCTGAGGTGGGGGTGTGGTGGGGGCCAGTTCAAGTCCCCAACCCCAGTCGAAGCGGATCGAAGCGGGATCGAAGCGGACGCCCACCCGGCCGACCCCCGAGCCGTGTGTTGCCCTGCTGGGTGGGATGGGATGCATGTTGCCTAAGCCTTCCTCGATGCATCTACGGCTTCCCTACCCAAGTTGCGCTGTCATGGATCTCTGCCCCGCCCGCGAGATGAAGATAGAGTCACAGGGGCGGGGTTTCGGGCATCTGCATCGTAGAACTTACTCCAGAGAGCGTGGACCGTAGGCCATGGTGCGTACACGAGACGAGAGAGCAAGGCGGCGACGCTAGTATGTCTGGCGCGACACAGTGCGTGCGGGGAAGTACGGATGGATGTGGTGGTACGTACCACGCGCAATGGAGCAAACGCTCAGCATCGCCTCTAAGAGATTCGATTCGTCGCCCAACTTTACCAATTAAAGCAAGGGGGTGTTGGATGGCATGCTCAAAGGGACGAGCGTGCCACCGTGACATACGGCCGAGGCAAACTTGAAGCGAGGGGAGCAGACTGAAGAGTATATAGCGGATGGACGATTGGAGCAGAAACGGCACGCGCCTGGCACGGTCTGCTTTTGAGGATACGTGCAGCGTCCACAGCAGCCCAGCGGTGTGGTTGGCCAATGTGCTGCTTCATACTAGTTGACAGGAAATCGCCGGCTCCATCTTGTTTTCCCATTTCGCCTCGCCCGTTCCGCGTGTTGCCCACAATGGAGAGCCCCATGCGGTACACGGTGGATGGAACGGCAAAGGAGTTTCCGCATTTTCATGCCTGCATCACACGGGGCCGATCATACGGGGGGCGATGCCTTGACCCCGACGGGCGTGCTGATTTCCATGCAGGCCATGAAGCATTTCCTCCTTCGCTACGCGTGGGACAAGACGGAGGAGTTCGAATCTTACGACCCGGACGATTCGTACGACTCGGACGACTCGGAAGATCATCCGGATGGAGAAGCGCTCCGGGAACAAGCGCGGCAGGGTTGGAACATGTGCTTTACATTGGAACACATTGGCGATGCCGGTTACGCATTCCACTGGGACTGGAGCACCGCCGCCCAACGCTACCTCGCAACGCACTGATTCCACCCGACGTACACTATACACTGCATGCCCGCTGCAACACAATCCTCAGAGCTGCCCCGGTTCCCTTGAGGAAACAACGCCAAGTACGGCGATGACCCGATCGTGGTCTCCCCTAATCGGATGGCCTTGTCCGTAGAGAAGGAGAGAATGCTTGTCTCCGTAGTGGATAGCAGGTTGGTATCCCCCCCCCCCACGATAAATTCCTTGGCTGGGCCTGCGCGTAATGATCGATGGATCTGCTAGACGGACCAGCGGCTGAGTCTTAAGTAGGATGTGATCGTTCGCTGGTATGTCGTTAAGGTGCACCTTTCTCTCGCTGTTCTCGATTGCCCGTTCCTGATGGTTTTCCCCACTCCCATTTCCTTACTTTCCCACACTCGGTTCCCTTCCTCTCCACTCGGCTCCATTCTCCCTTTGCCTTTTGTGACGGATGAGTACGCTGGGGAGTGAGTGTGCCACAAGTCTGTATTCTTCATTAGGTCTTCTGCTGTCATTTTGACTCTTCACCACACCACAGTTCCAAACGCTTTTCTCGCTCTCTCTTTATCGATAATCCGAGATTCCGCATTCCTCCTGAAGTCTGGCAAGCATCCTTCCTCCTTTCACCCACCTTTCCGTGGTACCACTGCAGTACCAGCACTCTGGCAGAGCTGTACCCAACTTCTAGTTCGCATGGGCCATCTCCCTCCCATCCTCCCTACGGGTCGGACGACAGGCAGGACAAATTGATCTTTTACAGGGCATGCCCACCCCACCCATTCAGGGTTGAGACAACTTTTGACTGGAAGACCACGGGAGTGAGTTAGTTTGAGTAGCCCAAGGCTGTAGCTATCCACCCCTACCACTCTCACTGTGATGCGACGCCTGGTCTTGGTGTGTCGGGGGGGTGTGTCAGGCATGGTGGTGGTGAGGTTAGGGGTTAGGGTTAGGGTTA
>RSEE01000101.1:0-224969 GCA_003971905.1 Moniliella sp. 'wahieum' | reverse complement strand
GGTGCTTGTGCCAGACGAAAGCGAGAGGACCACCTGCTGTACAGTTGGAACTTCGCAAGAATGGAACAACTCGCCTTGGGTCTCACGGCGGACATCAAGTTCCTCCCACATCCCGGACAACACGGCGCAAAAGTTCCTCCTGATGGGTCGTGGTGAACAAGAAGAATGCGTCCAGGGCAAGAAGGTGGTGAGCATCTTGTTGATTTCGCCACGGTGGGGAAAACGTACCTGCCGAGACACCGACCTGGAAAAAATGGTTGTCCAACCGCCAGGGGAGAACGGCTGTCTGCTCGGACGCAAGCAATGGTACCTTCGCCGCAAACCTGATGCCGACTGCATTGTCGGCCACAAGTTCCACGACCAGTAGGCCACGGAAGAGACCATGTGCATGCCAAGCGCACGACTTGAATGTGACTTTGGCTTTGTCGCTCGGCGGACGGGACGTGTGTGGCTGAGCCAGGCGCACCGCTCTACCCCCCGGAGCGTGCCAACGCGGTTCGACCAAGGTACGCGATGATCTCTAGTGGCTACCGCCGTGTACCGGGCACAGCGTGCGTGGGCGGGGAACGACTGGACGAGCCGCGTCGGGTTGCTGTGCAAGGACGTGCCGCCTCCGCCTCCACAAGTGCTGGTCGGTCGGACGGAGCTGCCGGCCTCGGTGGCCGATTCGATGTGGCTGCCCGACTCGTCGAAACGTGCTGTTGCTGCTGAAGGACATGTCGGTGTACCGGTCGTCGGACGAAGGACGAACGTGGGCGCGGATGGAAGAGAATGAGGGGGGGAAGAGTGTTAACTTTTTGCGCATGATCGCTAACCCGTATGCACGCGAACGCGTCTACCTCGTCACGGCACAGGATGCGGTGCACTATACACGGACCGCGGCCAGACATGGCAGTGGTTCCGCGCGCCCTTGGAGCCCAACACGATCGGCGTCGATTCTCGACTTTCATCCTACCATCCCGACTGGCTCATCTGGACGGGATGAAGGACTCAGTTCGCTCTCGGGCGCGTGCCATGCGGAAGCTCACCTGTCCACCGACCATGGACGGTCATGGAAGCTGCTCGATACGTATGTGCGTACCTGTACGTTCTTGCGTGACGTCAACTTGCCCGTGGGGGACCGCACGATCGTGTGTGAGGTGCAAGCGGTCCAATCTGGTCGTCAGACCACGCCACAGTGGGCAACATGCTCAACATTGTGTTGGGCCAAGACCTGTACAAGAAACGCAAGCAACTCTTTACGGATGCGTTGGCGTTTGCTAGTTTGATCGGTACATGGTGGTAGCTCAGTTTGTGCGGGAAACAATGGGCTTGCATCTCATGGTCTCTCTCAATGGCGAGAGACCTGGGCCCAAACCTCTTCCCGCCCGGGATGAAGCTCGATCACAGTGCCTACACCGCTCTCGACTCGACCACCGGCGCGATCTTTTTGCATGTCACGACCGAAGCCACGCCGGCCGCGAGATGGGCAGCGGTCAAATCCAATTGGAACGGCACCTACTTTACCCTCTCGCTGGACAATGTCAATCGCAACACGGGGGCTACGTTGACTTTGAAAAGATGGTGGACCTGAATGGATTGCTGGTCAACAAGGTGCTCAATCCGTCGGAAACGTTGATTGGGGCATGAAAGCGCTCGGGACGTTGATCACGCACAACGATGGTGCCACCTGGGTTCCGTCGCCAGCCCGGCCCGGGACAGTGACCATCAACCCTACCCATGCCAAGACGCCGAGTGCAGTCTGCATCTGCACGGCTATACGGAGCGCGACGAGCCGGGCACGCTCTACTCGTCCCGTCGGCCAAGGGCCAGATGGTCGGGGTGGGCAATGTAGGACGGCGCTTGTTGCCGTACGCAGAGAGCGATACGTTTTACACGCGCGACGCGGGCTTTACCTGGACCGAGGTGCGCAAGGGCGCGCATCGATGGGAGTTTGGTGACCACGGCTCGATCATTGTGCTGGTCAACGACGAGGAGCCGACGGACGTGTGGTGTACACGTTGGATGAGGGCTTGCACTGGCACGAGCACGTGTTTGGTGATCCGCTCAAAGTCCAGCACATCCTCACGGGGCCCTACGATCGACGTCAACGGTTCATCTTGCTCGGCACGCAGCCCTACAGCTCGGCGCACACGACCGCGGTCCACCTGGACTTTTCGCCGCTGCAGCCGCGCCAGTGTCAGTTCCTGCCGGGCGTCGACAGTGACTTTGAGCAGTGGTCGCCGTCCGCGGAGCAGCGGAAGAAGAACGGTGTCTGTTTGGGCAGGTGCGGTACTACTGGCGAGGAAGCGGCAGGCCGCATGCTGGGTGGGCGAGCAGGCGCTGGAAGACCCAAAGCACGAGGCGAATGACCAACCAATGCACCTGCACCGCCGACGACTTTGAATGCGAGTAAACCACGTGCGCAACGCGCAGGGCGAGGTGTGCTGGTCGAGGGCACACTGGCGCTCGTGTCGGACCCGGTGGGCCAGTGCGCAGCGAGCAAAGACGGCATGTGGTACGAGCGCACGGCGTACCGCAAGGTGCCCATGAGCCAGTGCGAGGGCGGGCAGCGCCTGGACCGCGGGGCGGCGCACTCGTGCGGCGGCGCGTCGTGGGCAGGCCACGGCTGTTCTGGTGGCTGTCGGTGCTGGCGCTGCCGGTGCTGTGTGGCGGGGTGCTGGCGTACTGGTGGACGCAGGCGGGCGGGCGCAGCGCATCCGGCTGCCGGACGGGCCAGCGCGTGGCGGGAGCGCAGCGAGGTGGACCGGCGCGACTGGACGGCGGGACAGACACTGGCGTCGGTGCCGTACTGGGTGGCGGGCGCGGTGGGGGAGGCGGTGTATGTGGCGGAGGGCGTGGTGGGGAGTGCGGTGGCGTATGCGGCGGCGTGGCTGGAGGGGTGCCGGCGCTGGGCACGCGCATCCGCCGTGGGCGCGGCAGCTACGGCGGCTACCGCCACCTGTCGACCGACGACGATGCCGAGATCCTGCGCGTCGAGTACGACGACGACGAGTAGACTACTATAGGGTTGGGGTGGCGTCTGCCGCTCGCATGCTATGAATGGGCAGCTACCTCCCTCCTGTTTCCCGTGTAGATGTGGCGGTGCGACCAACGCAGTTGCTCGTGAAAGGAAAGAAGCAGCGGATGCGAGATGGGGCGATTGTGGGTGTGGCGGTGTGTGGCGCCATGAGAGAAAGACAATGCGAGCAGCAGAGAATAGGCTAGCATGACGCATGCAGATTGAAGATTGGATGCGGCCCAGACACACAGGTGGCCTGGGGGGCGCGCTGACATGTGCCATGCCGCCCAGCACGTGATGTGCTGTGCGGTGTGGGGGCTGTGTGGCTTGTTGCTGAATGCTGAATGCTGCCCGGGGGGAGGGTGATGGCGACCGGTGATGGTGAATACCTCCTGTCGCCCCTTGCGTGTGGCATGCGGGGGGCAGCGAGGGCAGGTGGGCTGGGCGGGTGCGACAGGGGGCGGCGTGAAAGCGGGCGGGGGGCGCGGGGGCGGTGTGGGTGCGCGAGGCGGTGTCGGGCAGGCGGAGGGAGGCGGCTTTCAGACGGCCCAGCCAGGCTCAGATCGCAGACGAGCATGGGTGCAGCGGGAGGAGGGACGAGGACTAGGACGGGTGGCCAGTGGCTGTGGCGGATGGGCATGGGCTGGCAAGCGTCTGATATGGGATGTGGCATGGAAGATGGACAGTGGGTGCGAGTGAATAGTGAATCCCAAGTCAGATCTGAGTCGCGCAGCGTCCGGCGTGCCTCGTGCCTGGCCATTCTCACGTTCATCCCTCATCGGTCCATGCGTCCGAGGCATTTCTCGCACCACCTCATCTCTCCAGCCCATCCCTCCTTTGCCTAGCCTAGTCTCCCAGCAACCCCCTCTCCAGCGCTCACACCACCACCACCACACACCACCACCACAGTCTTCCGCTTCCGCCGACCCCCCGCCCAGCCAGCCCGAGCCGCGCGCCGGCCCCGACGACGCCGCGCCCGACCTGCGCTGCTCGACCGCGCTTGCCCGACCGCCTGCGCACCCTCTCCCTCGCCGAGTCGCGCGAGGTGCAGCTGGCCATCTCGGCGCTGACCGACATGCGCTCCGCACCCTGGCCGCCGCTCCTCCCCTCCGACGCGGGCTCCAGTCAGACGGTAGCCGAGCCACGGCGCCTGCGCCCCCCACCTGCCATCCAGTCCCCCACCTTGCTCTCGGACGGGAACCAGGGCGCATCCACTCGCTCTCCAGCCCCTTTCCGACGCTGCCCCCTCTCTGTTGACGGTGAGACCGAGGGGCGGAGGAGGCGATGGAGGCCGACGAGGGCGAGGATGGGGTCGGGGCGCACCCCATTGTTCGTAGTACCCTCGATGCGATTGAACAAGCCAAGCAAAAGTCCCGCCTGGTCAAAGTACGTGTGCCTGCCTGCCTGTCTGCCTGCCTGCCTGGTAGGATTGCTTTTTTTTCTGTGTCTTGCCCGCATGCGTGTTGACAAGGACTGATACGGTGCAGTACGGAGCGGATCTGGTGGGTTCGATTGGTCGGCCAGTCATGTCGAAAGTGGGTGACTACCTGGGCGAGTCAAACGTGCACATCTCGATGGGTTTGCACGAAGACAGTTGGACAGGATCTTGCCTTCGAGCGAGGAGGCGGTCGTAGTGGACGACGAGGCGGCCGAGGCGCACTTGGACACCCTCTTGCCCGCCACGAGAGGGACGCTCTTCACGCTTCGATTCATGCTCATCTCGCTCTTCTTCCCGAATCGCAAAGGGCAGAAGAACGACGGGCAATGCTCAAGTATGCCCTGCACCGCGCGCATGGGACCCAACCGCTGGTGTACCTGTTCCTGCACCTCTATCTCTACCTTCGCATTCCCCCTCCCATCCCCACTCGCATCCGCATTCGCACTCCCACCCTCACACGCACTCGCATCGCGCGCGGCCGTACCCCGACCCGGTTCCTGGCCCGCGAAATCGGGGGAGGCCAACGCCCAGTGCGCGGGGCGAGCGGGGCGAGGAGCTGGGGGGACTGCAGGGTGCCATGGCGCGTTCGCCCGAATCGATCAAGTCACTAAAATTGTTTGCAGTGGCTGCAATACGCGACGGCGCACATGGAGCACCACATTACCTCGTTGCGGGACATGATGGTGCAGCGGGGCAGGGGTACGCCGACGTGGTGCCGCCAGACGACCTGACCCAAATTCGGGGCGATGTGGTGGGCACGATGCGCGGGGTAGTGGAGGTGGTAAGCAAGTATGCGGGACGAGCTTTACCGGCTCCCGCGCGCAGTGCCGTGCGCGGATTTATCTTGGCTCTCCCGGCGCGCTGGGCGACGCATGCGCAGGAAGACCCGGCGCCGGCCCAGGCTGCGCGCGTGTTCACTCTGGCAGTGGAAAGCTTGGATGTGCTGCGGAGCGTGACGGTGGTATTTGGGGAATCACTGGACCGCGTGGACGGGTGGATGGAACAGGCGCGCATGATGAGCGTACAGCGTAAACGTGCTTTGGCAGGACGATGTGTCCCGTTCCTTGTCGGCCCTGGGCCCGGGCTTGGCGCCACAACCACCCCAGCCCGGCACGCAGCGAAGTTTCTGCCGCTTCGTCCAAACGACGACGTGTACGACTGGACCTGCCGACCGCGCTGGCGCCGCTGCCATCGCCTCGTCCCAACCTAGTAGTGCTCCAGCGCCTCTACTTGTCCTCCCCCACCTGTTGATTGTGGGTCGAGCCAAGCACGAGATCGGTAGACCGGCGCACTTGTCTTTTTTGTTACATTACATTACATTACATACCATGGTGGTCCTCCCCCTGCTCGCATGCATCTTGTACCTCGTCTGCCTGTTGGGTTTGCACGCCGCCTTGGCCACGGCGGCACCGAGCATCGTTCCTTGCCCATGGCAACGGTCCATCTCTGGCAATGTCGCTGCGCACCGCAGCCACAGAAGAGGTAGGTGCCACAACCTGGGCGTGCGCGTCGTGAGCCGTATGTGACTGCGGTCCTAATTGAAACGAGAGTTGTCTTTGCCCAGTTGGTACAACACAAAACTAAGGGAAAGGAGGAAGAAAGGCGAGGAAACGTAATAGTTGTACTAGAGTCGTATGCACAGAGGCTGAAAAACTTGGCACTGAGTTCCAAAGCAGAGCAAAATAGAACGAACCAACCACTCTACTGTGTCTGCTTGACGTTGTGGCCTTTTGTCTTTTGCCCATATAGCAGGACGGCAAGAACGAGTGTCTGGGTGCGGAGAGACGTCGCGCAACCACTGGGTCTCTCTTCATCGTCCATTCTCTCTCTGAATGGGTTTTAGCCTGTTTTGTATCAATCTCTCCACCCTCTCCCTCCGCCAGGGTTCGCCCGCCCACGCGGGAGAGCACGATGACAACACAGACTTTCAGTATGACATTGATAGGGAACAGCTGGGCCGAACCAACTTCGCGAACGGGGGGAAGGACATATGGAATCTGGAAACCGAAGGAATGGGGGAGGCCAGAGTACGTTTTAGTATAAAAAAGGTCAGGGAAAGAAAGGGGTTTTGGTTTGTTTGGTTCGTTATGTGTCCGACACGACACGGGCGGTGCAGCTTGTCGGACTGCAGGCTGAGCCGCTTGGCCCTGGAGCGCAGCGAGCCCGTGAGGGATTTGTGGGGTGAGAGTGGTTCGTGCGGATGTTTCGAGGTGGACGTGCTGTCCACCTCAGTGGAGGGGGGTGCACCAGCGCTGCTGTCCTGGGCGTGAGATGGGTCGGGCGTGGGAGCAGCAGCCCCATCGCAAGTGGCAGATTCTGGCTCTGCGTCCTTGCCCGAATGACCAACAAGGTTGCTGGCGCTGGACCTTGAGCGTGGCAGGCGTGCAGCCCAGCGTGCCGAAGGGGACGCGGGCGGGGCAGAGGAGGACGCTGAGGCCGTCGGACCATGGTGTTTCCCTCCTCCGCCAGTCAAGAAGGAAAAGAGGGACCCAACACGACCGAGACGCTGCCCATCTGCCTTGTCGCCTCCCTTGTCCGAACCAAAGCCTAATCCCGCAAGACCCAGGTCCGGCAGGCCCAAGTCCAAGCGCCAATCGCGCTTGCGCACCGCATCGGGTTTCAGATGAGCAAATACTTCGTAGCGTGTTTGGCATGCTGCCCAATCACCGCGTCCGCACGCAGCGTCCGCCGCATGCGCATCTGACAGCCCAGAGCACAACGAGCTTGACCTTGAGCGTGCCAATCTGGGTAAGTCATGATGGGCAGCAGTGGATCTCAGGACCGAACCGTCCAAGTCCTTCCTCCTCCTCACCATCCATCGTGAACGACTTGGCAATCGTGACGGACGACGGAACGTGCTGGTGCTGGCGCGAATCGTATAGCGGCCCTGGTCTGCGCTGGTGAGCGAAGAGGGTAAGGTAGTTGCGCGAAAGGATCTCCAAGTTCTTGCCGATCACCAGGGCAACTCGACCCCCGTCCCACGTTGTCCTCCAAATCCGTCAGCCAGCCCACAGCGATCGCGTCCGAGCGACGCTGCTTGATACGGCGCCTTGCGGCCACTGGACCCCTGCTGCGCCCAGCCCGCCCGGACCCCAAACAAGAATCCCACCGGGGCAGAAAAGCGATCGTACACCCCAATTCGAATGGGTGCGCCTTGGCCCCGGCGGAACTGATGCCGGCCTCCGAGTCGGCCGTCAGCGCGGTCGCAGGAAGCTTGGTGTGTGTCTCCCGTCATAGAGCTCCTCTGCCTCCCCCGGGTCTTCGGACAGATTGATTGGAGGCAATGTCGTCCAACCGCTTGATTGCCGACCGATGGAAACGTACGAGGCACGCGCATTACGTGTCGCATTTTCCGGTGCGCACGGTGCGAGTCCACTTCGCTCCGAGGGAGGAAATCGATGGTAATCGGGACAGGATCTCTACCGTTGCCGTCTGCGCACCGACCAAGACCCGAGGCAGATGGAGCTGAAACCGAGCGGAAAGAGAGGTTGATGCTTGCCTTACCTACGCCGGCCCCGTGCTCGATCTGGAACCGTTGGCGCACTGGCTCGATTTGGTCAGCAAGCGCGGCAAGTCCAGAAGGACATGCCAATGATGGGGTCGTAAGCGCGCACCACCACCGCATCACGTACGCACACCACCCCCTGCACTCGCGCCAGTCGCGCACAAAGATCTCCACTGACGCATCAAGAAGGGCATGTTGGTGTACTGCCGCACCCGCGTCGTGTGTACCACCTCCCCATCCACAATCACCTCGCAGTACGATGACGTAGCTTCTCTGCTTCTCCCGCCCACGCGTGTCTCACTCGGCCCGCGCATCTCCAACCCTTCAATGTTCTCCAACCCAATCCGAAGCACGCCCGACGGCCAATTGGGGTCCGGGGGCGATTTACTGGCATCCAAGTCGGGATCAACGGTGCGATTGCCAAACACGTTCGTGTTTTCGTGCTGGCGCAGGGGCACGCGCTTCCAAGGCGGCTTTGTGAGCCAGCGCCTCGGCCGTGGACTCGTCCTTTCCTTCTACCTAACCACGGCACGGTTGCGATCTTCCTCGTCTTGGACGTGGTGTAAAACACGCGCTTGGCACTCTGACACATGGCGTCCGTGTCCTTGGCATTCTTGCCTTGGCGGTGCGCCTGCCGCCGGACCGGCGCTGAGCCTCCTGAACGCGAAGCTGAACGGCCGAGTTGTCGTGCTGCGCGCGGCTAAACTGGGCCAGTTCAAGAATCCGATCCGATAGGTTAACCGTCCGGCCATCGAGTCTGCATCTTCAAGCCCATCAGACCCTCGGTGTACTCGATGAATGGTTTGGCGTCTCCATCAGATCAATCACGTTTTTCTGTATGAGCAGACTCATCCGTTAGCAGGCAGGCATAGACACACTCCACTTAGGGAGGGGGAAAGAAGCAAACGTACCGCAACACGACCAACAATGTCATCCGCAGTGTGCATATCCGAGTCCCACAGCTGCAGCGAAATCTTTTCTTCGGCCATAATGTCGCCTTGGTGATCAAGACAAAGGCCGTTTCGTTCCAGACCGGGTTCAGGTCCTTAAGATGATTCGGGTCGAGTACAGAGGCCGTCCAAACTTGGCCAGGGACACAATAATGTAAGGATCCGAGTACCCGTTGGCGTCCTGGCTACTCAGGCATCCGCCGGCCCAATAATCTGTACCACCACCACCACCGCAGCGTCTTCCTTCTTTACCCCTCGCCCGCCATTGCCTCGGCTAGATTGACCGTGATAGACTTGGGAATGACATAGGCCTGGCAAACCGTAGCCAAGGTACTTTGGACAAAGCGGTGGACAAAGGGCAGGTCAATCAAGTTGGGCACCACACCGAAATGGTCGCACACTAACCGAGACCAAAGGTGTCCCCAACAAGCCTACCGACACATTCCGCATATACGGCGGCGGAAATCAGCTGCGCACGCACACGAACCGAAACCGACAGTTGTTCGATCGCGATCCAGATGGGGAAGGGGATCACACGCCCGAGCAGCTTAAACAACACATTGATCGCCAAATGTGCATTGCTCGACGCGCCCGTGTGCATCCCCGCACTGCTGTCCGCCCAATGACCGCGATCCAAAGCGTCATACACCAAGGCAAGTTCATAGTTCAAAAAGTCTCCACTCTCCTCGTCATCCGAAACGCCATCCCCATCCAGGTCGTTAGGGTCGTCGGACCCATGCGGCCTTGTCTCCCGCACCGTCTGCGGCGCCATCCGCATCAGACACCATTGTTTGGTTCTCCTCTTCTGCCTGGCTCGGGCGAGGCTGGATACTTGCGTCGCCACACCCCCGGCTCTGACTCCGAGGTGCTGCGGTGAACGCCATTGGCCTCACCAGCTGGCAGAGACGAGGTAGCCGAGGGCGTAGGGGGACGGGAGAGGACTTGCGTGGCTGCTTCACCGAACCGTCCGTCGATGTTTGGACCGGACACGGGAGAGGACTTGCCCGCAGGGCTGGAGGCACGGCCACGATGGGACAGCCCAGGTTCATCCACGTTTCGCGTGGGTAGTTGGGGTCGGTCATCAAGTCGGCCAAGCCACGTACCGAGACGACCTGGGTGGGCGAATGCCGAATCCCAGATCGTCAATCTTGACGCCCGAAATGAACGGCGGCAAGGAAGGTTGGATCGACGCCTCGATCGAGTCGGCAATGGGCAGAACTGTTGTGGGTCGAGCTGGCGCCAAAGGGTAGCGATAAAGGTATTGAGCCAGCCTGCGCTTTCGGGAACAGGGGGCGGGTAACGTGTCCCGCGAGCTTGGTACATGCGCGACTGCACTTGCTTCAACTCGGTCTCGATCCGCTCCCCAGCCAAGTAGAGCGCGTAGCGAAGTACATAGGCCAGCACCACAAGCCCAAGGGTGCGGTACGTGAAGCGGAACCAGGTCTTGACCCAGCTCATGTTGCTCGAAGGTTCACGTCCAGCAGCACCGTCAAGATCCAGACGAGGGTGAGCGCGATGGTGCAGGACGTGGCCAAACGGGCAAAGAGCACCCGGGTGACTTGCGTCGCCTGGGAGTGGAGGCATCGGGACGAGGGGGAAAGGGTAGAGGAGCGCATTGCTGGGCTGGGCAGGGTAGACACTGTATAGAGTTCGTTGTGCTTCTTGAGCTTGCGGCGGGGCAGGGTGCGGGTGCTAAAGCCAATGCCATACAGCGAGCTGAGCATTTGCGGGTCGACGACCATGTGCGGGCTCGAGTCGGTAATGACTACATCGGTATTGGTGATTGGGTCAGTGACGACGCGCGCGCCGCGCGCCTGGAACGCTGCCGGCTTTTCGGCCGGGCCAGCGGCCTGCTTGAGATGCTCCTTCTCCCGCGCCTGAGCCTCGGCATCGTCGTGGGCTACCCAGTGGGGTGGGCGTAGGAGGGCACGCGTTCGGCACTGGAGACAGGCTCGGACGGAGAGGGCGGCGGACGGGAGAGCGTAGTGCCGGGAGCGGCTGGGGGCGAGAGGGGCTGGGATGGGTTGCTGGGCGTGAGGGGCGTTGGGGGCTGCGGCGACTCGGAGCGGGAGGAGTGGGCGGAAGAGAGGTCGGGCGCGGGCTGGCTACCGTCTGGCGCGGCGTTGGAGGCGGCGGGGCCGTCGGGCGCGGGACGCTGCGGGGGGCGAGGTCGGGATGCTCGTTGAGGAACTGGTTGACGGTCGGGATGGGCCGGCGGGAGGACCAGCCGCTGCCGTAGTGGTAGGTGGCCATCGCAGCGGGCGCTGGAGAGGGAGGTGGCGGTGGCGGTGGCGGTGGAGATGGAGATGGAGGGGGAGGGGAGGTGCAGAGGGTGCTGGGGAAGGCAGCCGAGCCGAAGACGAGGAGCCCCCACGGATGGTCTGAGTGGGCGTCGAGAAGGAGGGTGCTCAGCAGAATGACGTCATGGTGGCCGGGCCCATCGGCGGTGGCATGTGGCATGTGGCAGCGCACAGATCAGCGACTCTTCACCGGTGGGCGCCCTCAGCGCTGAGTGCGCCTGGCTTGGCCGGTGGGTTTACTGGGTACGATTCCGATGGTAGCCACTAGGCGTGGCGAGTTGCCTTAGCCCCGTTGCAATTGAAACCAAACCGCCTGGCGCTGGTTGGCGTTGCCGCCGGCTGCCACATCCACGCCGCCCTCGCCGCTCCATCCCCATCCCCACACCACCCCCTCCTCCTCTCCTCTTCTCGCCGCCATGGATGGATGCGCGGCTTGGCGATGCGCCTGACCACGACCTCCTCGACCGCCTCGAGGTCGAGGATCTGCTGGGCGCACTCCCCGCCTTCCGTCCCGCCGTGCGCCAGTACGCCCACGCCGCCCGCCGCAGCCTCTCGGTCGAGCTGGAGCGTGAGCGGGTGCTGCTCCGCCGCCCCTCGAGCCCCCAGCTGCTGATCCGTCCCAGCTCTCCCCCTCCAGCTCCATCCCATTCCACACCCAAGGCGACGACGATGACGACATCTACAGCGACGACGACAGCGACGGGCCCAGCTGCCGCGTCTGTCTGACTGGCGACGACCCCTTGGCCGACGATGGCGCCGGGGCCAGCTGGGACCCCTGATCGCTCCGTGTCTCTGCAGCGGCTCCGTGGCCTGGATCCACGTTGGATGTCTGAAGCGCTGGCGACACTCCTCGACCAGCACCACCGCCGCCGCCGCGTGTCCCCAATGTGGTCTGCGCTACCGCTTCTCTCCCCCGCGGAGGCCCAGCGGCCGTCTGGGCGGCGTACTGCCAGCCACTGCGCCTGCTCGCCGCCGCGTTGCTCGTGCTGGTACTGTTCTCCACTGGCCTCATGTCCATCTCTGCCATTCAGTTGCTGGGCACCTGGACATCCACCACCTCCATGCTCCGATCCTTGACCTCCCCGTCCCCGCCCACGTACCACATCCACCTCGCCACCGCCCGGCCTTTGATCACCGTCACTCACTATGGACCGGGCCGGCCGGGCGACTCACTCAATTGGCGCCGTGAACCACTCGACTCGGTCGCCCGTTCGAGCCTGGAAGCCATCCGGCTTGTGTTCGAGACCAAGCGGACAGACCCGCATGGGTCGAGATGCCTGAGCTATGGTCGTCCCAAGAAAACTACGACCCACTGCTTGCTCAGCTGGATGCTTCAGACGACATTCCCTCCCCACCAAAGTCCAAGTCCCCGCTGACCTTTTTGTTCTCCTTTTCACCTCGCCCCCGCGCCGGAATCTCTCGAATCTCTCTCACCCGACCAACCGGACGACCTCGAGTTGCCCCTGTTTCATGTCACTGAGGAAGATGCGGAGGACGACGTTTTGTTTTGGGGCGGCGACCGCGCCCTGCGCGCGCGCCCGCCGACCTGGACATTGATCGGCTGATCGAAGCCAGCACTGCTCCCGATCCAGCTTCCGCCGACCCAGCCGTCCGCTCTGGTGAGGCCCAGCGGGACACTTGCCCTACCTGCGTTCAGTCACCATTCGCCACATTATACTGCCGCCTTTAACACGCATGCTGGAAACTCCATTCGTTCCAACCAGCGTCCAATCCTCGGCCCGTGGCACTGCAGCTCGCAACGGTCGCAACGGTCGCAATGGTCGACGGGCTATGGGCGGTGGTCAACTGGATCCACTCCTTACTGACGCTCTGTTTTGGGGTCTTGGTTTGGACTTCAAGTTGCCGGCTTATCTTGTCCGAAGGAGGAAGGGCTTTGGCCGATGGCTTGGCCCGCTCCGGTGCGGCATGCTCGCCATCTTTGATGCCGACCATTTGCGTGGGACGGCGTGTTTCTGCTGACGCGGATGGGCTGTTGGGCTTGGTGGCCCTCTTGCGACAACAATTCGAAGCTGCGTCTCCGCTCCGCGCATCGTGCCTGGCGCCCACGTTCCTGTTCGGTCCGCCAGAGAGTGGTGGCGGGCTGGGTGCTGCAAGTGGTGCTAGCTGCTGGCCCGGCGTTGCTAGGGCCCTACTGGGCCGACTGGTGGGGGGGGTACCCCTTGTCGGTGTACGGTCGTGGGTGTGGCGCAAGAACTGTTCTTTACCCAGACTTGGCCGGTTCGCCAGGCCTGCCCATCATTGCCGATTCCCTCTTGGCCCCCCTCGCCCGCGCGAGCAATACCATTGCCCGTCTTCGCGCCACAACGTCGCGGTGGACCTCGGCGCCTTGGACGGTTCCCGACGACACGGCGGCCGAGGGTGTGCGGCGCTTGGTGCGTGCATCTTGGATCCCAGGACCCGCTGGCGCACGAGACGCCCCTCGACGTCTACCGCGGCTTGGTGGACAGTAGCGAGTTGCCCATTGGGCACATCAAGCCGTGGGATTCCGTCTCGGTCGTAGCCCGCGCCCAGGCGCAGGACGCCTGCCGCTGCTCACGCGCGCCCGCGCTGCCGTGACGCTAGGCGCGCCTATTGTTGTTGCTCTGCGCTGCTGCACACGATGATCATGCTCTGTCACTCCCACCTCTGGATCTTTTGGGGCCAAATCGTGCTCTCCTCCCGGCGTCTCTATCGGAAGGCACACGCTTCTTCCTTACCGGGCCTGCACGTACTCTCTTCCGTGGCTTCCGGCTCAACTGCAGAGCTGGATCACGTGTACCCTTTTAACCCGTGCGGCGAGCAAGCAGATCAGCCTGACCACCAGGGCGCCCCCGACCGGCCCGAAAGGCCCGAAAGGCCCGAAGGCCACCCCAAGCCGACATTCACCTGCGCTTGGGCACGTTTGAGCTGGGGTTGCAAATTGGCCCGGGGCCAGGGGCCGAGGGGGAAGAGGAGGCTGGCGAGGAGGGGGGCCACGCTTGGAGGGCAGACGTACCGGCTGAGAGGGACGATGTGGCGCAAGATGGCACGACGCAGACCACTGGCCGGACGCAGGCGGTAGGCCAGATGAAGCTGAGCCAGGTCGGGCTCAGGTTCGGGCCGAGGCGGCTGCAGCGGCAATCGGTGCCCGCTCGTCGTCCTCGTCCTTTGGCCAGTGAGTTTCTCAGCGACCTGGCCAACCTGTATGGCTCGCTGGAGATCATTTTGAACCATGTCCGTGTGGCTGCCGTCTTGGGCCCCTTCCTGCCCCTGGCAATCATGTATGGCCGCCTCCGCTCGGTCGAGACAAAGTTGCTTCTGGAGCGCGAGGTGCTGGACTTGTCCCCGCATCGCACCTGACTTTTCTCTGGTTCTTTTTGGTGCTTGGTGCTTGGCCATCGGTCCTTGAGCCTCGAGCCTCGAGCCTCGAGCCTCGAGCCCTTGGGCTTTGAGCCCAGACCACCAGCGCTGCCACGGCAACCGTATTGTTTCGCCGCCGTTCTGCCTGCTCCCTGTGTCAATTCATGTCCTACTCACGTTTTCTCCTTCCATCAGCTCCCCGTCGCAATCATATTCGAGTTTCGGTCTGTCCCGGTTGGCTCAGTTAGGGGTTAGCAGGGTAATCGCACGTGGGGGGCATAGGACGGGAACAGGGCACCAGCGGGGATGGCAAGGGAGGTACGTGATGCACGTGATGGACTGGGCAGGGCATCACCCGCACATCACACCCATCACCCCGCCGCCCATTCCGCCCCCCGCGGAAGCCCCACACGTTGCAGACCAGCTGACGTCAGCCAGGTGCGTTCGGGCGGAGGCGGCGGACGGCCGCAGCCGGCTGCCGGCCTTCTCGGCGCTCTCCCCCACCACCATGTCCGACGAGGAGCGCTACCGCACCAAGCACCCCTTCATCGACGACGGTCGAGGAGGACGAGGAGGAGAGGAGGAGGATGACGAGAGGAAAACGAGGATGTGCGCCCTGCCAAGCGTCCGCGCAACCGCTACATTGAAGACGAAGCCGCCGTCGACGACGACGACGAAGACTTGGACGACGAAGATGCGATTTGGTTCAGGAAGGTGTGGGTGGAGGGCATGGAGCGATGGCATGCGGGGGCTGACTTCTGACTTTGTTCCAGACGGGTTTATTGCGGAGGATGTGGGCGAGGAGGAGGCGCAGGCTGTCAATGCGGACCGCGCCAACCGCCGGTGGACCAGATGCGTCGGCAGCAGGACGACAAGTCGGCCGAAGAGATCGCAGCCGAGTTAAGGCGCGCTATGCGCGCACCCGTCCGACCGAGAGCGACTTTACCGAAGTGCCGCAGCGCATGCTCATGCCCTCGGTTGCCGATCCCAGCATTTGGAGCGTACGCTGCAAGATTGGCCGGGAAAAGAACATTGTGATGACGATCATGCTCAAGTACTTCCAAGCCAGTGCCAGCCAGTCCATGGGCATCATCAGTGCCTTTTGTCGCGACTCGCTTCCGGGTCGGATCTTTGTCGAGGCCGTCGCTTGGACCATGTCATCTCCTCGCTCAGTGACGTGATGGGCGTGTACGCCAACAACGACGCCTTTTTGGTTCCCATTGAGGAGATGGCCGATCTGCTGAAAATCACCAAGCAGCAGCGCGAGATCAAAACCGGTTCATGGGTCCGCATTAAGCGTGGGCGCTACGCTGGTGACCTGGCCCAGGTCCTGGATGCATACGAGAATGGCGAGGAGGTAGGCGTCAAGTTTGTGCCACGCATCGACCTCAACCCACGGGAGGAAGGACGTACCTCGACAATGTCGGCCGCAAGCGCCGCAAGAACCCCAATCCGGCTCTGGCATGGCGGCGCGGCACTTGCCTTCCGCCCTCCGCCCCGGTTCTTCAACTACGAAGAGGTGGCCAAAGCGTACCGCCACCGGCCTCCGGTGCCCAAGGGCAAAGGTCGGTACACGTTATGAACGATGACTATGTTCGCGGGTACTGCGAGAAGGACTTGAAGGTGAACGCGTTGGTGCTGGATGGTGTGAATCCTACGTTGGATGAGATCAGCAAGTTTATGGGCGAGACGACAACCGAGTCTCTGGAAAAGAACAATGTCAATCTCGGCTTACTCAAGGAAGCCACTTCCAACGACACCCAACAGGACCTCTTCCATCCCGGGGACCATGTGCAGGTGTTGGAAGGAGAGCAGGCTGGTGCCCGTGGTGTCGTATCGGGGATTGTGGGTTCGGTTCTGCAGCTTTCGCTGGACGACGAGACGCTGGCCGGGCAAACGGTTGAGGTGCCCCTCTCGGCGGCCCGCAAAGCGTTCCGGGAAGGTGACCAGGTCAAGGTGATTGCTGGTGTGCATGCGGGCGAGACGGGTATGGTGACCGCGGTGGAGGATGGGGAAAGCGGGGCGGCAAGCGGGGTGGTGACATTCCTTGCCGACCTGACCAAAGTGGAGGTCCGGGTGTTTGCCAAGGACATTCGTGCTGCCGCCGACGTGGCAGTGCGGCGAACAATATTGGCGGGTACGAGTTGCACGAGATGGTTCAGCTGGACGCGGCGACAGCTGGTGTGATTGTGCAGATTGACCGGCTCAGTTCCGGGTGCTGGACACGTCCGGACAAGTGCGTGCGGTGCGCTCGACGCAGATTGCGGGAAAGCGGGACACGGGTCGCTCGACGGCGATTGACTCGACGGGAGAACAGTTGAACAAGGGCGATGTGGTACGGGAAGTGGATGGAGAGCGGCGGCACGGAACGGTGCTGCACATCTTTTCCGGCGCTGTCGTCTTTTGTTTAACCGTGAAGTGAACGAGAACGGCGGGGTGTTCATCGCGCGTCCCAAGAACCTTGCCCCCCGGTTTTACACGGGAAAACGCGGCCCAGATCTGACCAAGATGAACCCTCAGCGACAGACCGCTGCACCCCCTCCGCAGGTGGCCAACTTTACAGGCAGGGGTCGTGACCCGCTCCGGGGCAAGCACGTGGCCATCCGTCGCGGCCCGTACAAAACCTATCGCGGCATCATCACCGAACGCTGGCCAACAACTCGGTGCGTGTCGAACTGCAGAACACTGCCAAAACGCTTACGGTCGAATTGGACAACTTGATTGGCAAGGACCCCAATACGGGGCAGTCGTACCGTCTGTTGCACAACATGCCTGGCCCCGCGCCGGGCGGGATGGGTCCGCCTATGGGCCCGCCTGGATCGGGGATGCCAATCAGCGGAGTCCCACCGCGGTACGGCTCGGGAGCACCTGTTTCCGGGGGTGCCGGCGCGAACGCCTGGGTACGGCGGGGCGACGCCTGCCTATGGCGCCCGGACGCCCGCGTACGGAATGGGCAAGACGCCCGCGTATGGCGCCGGGGGGGTCGGACGCCAGCGTATGGCGCAGGGACGCGTACGCCTGCGTACGGTGCTGGTGGGGGCCGGACGCCTGCGTATGGTGCGACCCAGCGTATGGTGGTGCGCAGACGCCTGCGTATGGCGGCGGGCAGACACCGGCGTATGGAGGCGGCCGTACCCCTGCCTATGGTGGTGGCCGCACGCCCGCGTATGGCGGAGGTCGTACGCCCGCGTATGGTGGGGGCCGTACGCCCGCGTATGGTGGGGGCCGTACGCCGGCCTAGGGGCGGGCGAACGCCTGCCTACTCGGATGTGGCGCCTACACCGTACGACACGACGGACATGGCCACTCCCTTTGCTGCGCCTACGCCAGGTATGGCACCTACGCCCTATGCGGCCCCAACTCCCGGTGCGGCCCCGACGCCCGCTGCGGCGCCTACGCCCGGCGCAGGGTTGCTAGAGGACGATGGCTACACGCCCGGTCCCGGCCCGACGCCCTGGACGGCACCTTCTACGGCGGCGCAGCTTGCGCAGGAAGAGGATTCGGGTCCGGACGCGCCGCTGGCTGGGTCGCGGGTGTATGTGCGTGCGGAGGCGGGGGGGAGAAAGTGGAGGCGTTGGTGGCGCACGATGGGGAGCAGGCGACGGTAGCGTCGGTCAACGAGGCTTCCAGTCGGTGCACCATCTCGCTCGATTCGGGCGGTGAGGTGGAAGCCGGGTATGCGCATGCGGAACCCGTACGGCCGAAGGTGGGCAACTTGTGCTTGGTGATGAATGGCGAGCTGCGCGGTACGCGCGCCACGCTCAAGGGCCTCGACGCGGACGATGCCATGTTTGTCATGACCAATGGCCGCACCGACTGGACCAAGATCCACCACCTGGTGTTGCTCGCCTAGCTGGGCAGTGCTTGCGAAAAGATGTGCTTGTGATCTTCCCGATTGGGATTGGCGTGGTAAAGGCAGGGGAGGGGCAGATGTAGACACTGTAATAAGGTAGTACCTATACTTTTTGTGCCACGACACGAATCTGTCAATCCATTCCGTTCCAGGGACGGCCCGATGGAAGCACGAAGCATGCCATCGTCCCAGGTTTGCGCGGTGTGTGCTAGTCACGCAGCCCTCACTGCAGCCCGCCACAAAACAACCTGTTGGGCAAATGAGCCCAATCTTCTAAGTAGTGCTTGGCTAGCACTAGTATAGTCTAGTAGTCCAGCTCATGTTCACCGTCCCCCCCCCCGGGCTGATTGGGTCCCACCGTAGAGGGGACGGGCACATGTGGTGAAATTGGGGAGCACTAAGGGTGGGATGCGATGGCATTGAAAGCGCGCACGAATACTTACGCGTGGAAGGCCGACCGATGTCCTCAATAGCTGAGAGTAGGCGAAACGAGATCAACAAATCCTCTTCCATGAGCCTGAAGTGCGTCAGAAGAACTTACAAGCTGCCGACAGGGGCGCCATGATGTCTTGGTTGCCTCTCGCAGGTTGTTCCACGGTTAGCACGGTCCTCCCGTCTCCTCCCTCTGGCTTCTGGTTCTCCTCTTTTGACCTCGGCTTTCCCTTGGGCTGTTGCAGAATGCGGTATGGCAGTGGGCTTGGCCCTACTAAGTAACCACGATGAGTTACATTGTGCACCCCAAAGCATCGTATAGTAGTCCGTTCGTCGCCTCCTGTTTCTTCTCATTCCTTCCGTTTCGGCGCCTGGCGCTCGGTACGGTATAGCTAGCGCGTGTCCCGCCCCTGCTCCCTTCACGGATGCAGATGCCTAGTATTATACCCACTCCAGCCACGTGCTTTCCGAAGAAGCAGGGACGTTGAGCACCAACGATTCCGAGGAGACTACGGTCAGAGAGACTCTTATAGGTCAAGTCCCTCGGGCTGGGGGAGACGAACCCCACGGGGAGCAAAAAAGGAGAGTATAGAGTAGTATACTAGCAGACAACCACATGCGGCGAGACCAAAGAGACGGAAGCAGAACCATGGCAAGCCCCAAGGAAAGCCTCAGTGGCATCAAGAACGAAAATACGATCAGAAAGAAGCGGACGAGGTGAGGATGAGAAGTTGTACCTGCTAACCTAAGCTAAGAGGGGCGTTACAGCAGAGTGCAATGGAAGCATCAAGTCGAGAAGAGGTGGGGGGGGGCAGATATGAGATCAAGGATCGATCGAGCAGCCTCGCGGGTCAGCGCCCGATGCGGAAGCGAGACAGACGACAGGGAGTAGGGGAGGGGGAGAAGCCGGGTTACTCTTGGCTCGACACAAGAGGTATCCAAGCGCGGAGGATGTATTCGATCCGGGGGAAGAAGTGGTACCGCGCCTCAAAGGGACGCAGTTCCGACCGGTTAGCTGCCATACGGGAGCGAACTTTCTTGAGGACTTTGATGATCTTGCTGCTGGTCAATTGGTCCGCGGGCACATCCGCAATCAGATCCTCCATCTGACTGAGCACCGCATCGATCAGCTGCATCGTTTCCTCTGTCGCAGGGGTGGATTCCGGACCGAGGAAGGACCGTTGCAGCTTGAAGCGCCACGCCTTGGCCGGGGTCACCGGGTGCTCACTGGAGGACGAGGGGTCGCGTGATACGGAAAGGTCGGGCGCAGCAGAGAGGGAGGAAGCCTTACGTTTCTTACCGGCCCTGGAGGTAGCTGGTGCGTTGACAGAGTTTTTGTCGAGGGCCACTGTTGTTTCCGCTTCCACTTCCTCGTCCTCTTGCTCCTTTTCATCGTCCTCCTCCTCTTCCTCCTCCTCCTCGTCGCTCTCCGTTTCACTCTGCACGGGCGCGTCGAGGTCAAAGGTGCCGTCGAGGAACTGGAGCGCGCGCTGGTACGCGAGCAGCAGACGCGCCGGGGGCTTCTTGGGCGGGGCAGCGAGGAAGGCCTGGATCTGGGCGCGGTCCAAGGGCCAGACCTGGGTCTTGGCAACCAAGCCGTACTCGTTGTCGGGATGAAGCGGACGGTGTACGCGTGGTTGGCGTGGCCGAGCGCGGCGCGGATGTGGGGGGCGCGTGGGCCGAGTTGGTGACGAGCGCGGGCCAGCGGCTGTACCCAGGCATGCGGGCGAGCACGAGGTCGTTGAGCTCCGGGGCGGGGCCGGCGACACGCGCGGCCTCTTGCTCTTGGGCGGCATGGCGGGTGCGGGGAGCGTGTGGCCGAGAAGTGGTGGTGGTGGGGGGGCTCACGCGCTCACATACGTGCGACGGCTTGTTGCTCCCCCAGGGCGCGTGCCACGCCCAGCACAGCACGCCCGCCCCCCACACTCGCCCCGTGCTGCCCATACCCCCTCCCACACGTGACTGCGCCCGACGCGCTGCCCCCGCGCTGCCAGCCTCCCCGTCTTCGGTGCAACCAGACGCGACTCACCGGTCGCCGGTCACCGGTCATCCGCATTACCAGATCGATCATCGCTCACGATCATCCATCAGGCCCATGGATGTGTCACGTGCCCGGCACGCTGCCTCCTCCTTGGGCGTCACGCGTCACTGCGTTTGGCTTGGCTACCGTCTTGCACATCGCCTGCCTTACTGGGTGCGTGGCTTGTGGCGCTTCCGACCCATCCTTTCTTCTGATGGTTGGTGACCATCCATCCTTCTACTGGGCCTGCTTCAACCTTCATGATTCATCAACCGTGGCACGTCGAGAATCAGAGCGCAAAGACTATGGAATGGATGTAGTACACACAGCAGGTGGATGGACCGATGGACAGATGGACAGATGGGCAGATGGGGATGAATGGATGGATGGCCATTGGAAATGCACACAAGAGCAGCAAAAAATCGGATAAACAAAAAGCGATCAGAGTGAAATAGTGGAGGTCGTAACGTCGAAGCAAAAAGTGGGTGGGGGCGATAGGGCCTTTTCGAGGGGTTAGGGGTACCGGAGCCGCGCGGACGAGCAGGGCGGGAGTGGCTAACACTTCGCGCTCAGCTGAGACCTTGCGCTTAGCGACGCCGCCCGGCAAGCGGCGAGGGTGACGGGGAGTTTTCCGTCGAAAAGCCCGGCAGGCGCGACGGGGTCTTGGTGGTACTTGCGCGTGCGCTGGTCGGCGATACGCTGCGCGGGAGGGAGAAGCTAGTGTTAGCACGTTGCGACGAGGCAGGCGGCGAGACGCTCGGCTTAGTATTTGGTGTCGTTCCCGCACAAAGACTTCCCTCTTCCCGCCCACATGCGGACTGGAGCGCAGCCGAGCCAAGTCTTGCTCAATCGTCTTGCGTGGCCGGATCTTCTTGCCGGCCTCGCTGTTGGGGTGCAGCGGAAGCGGTTCGGGCTGGGTGTAGAGCCAGTGCACTGGCCGCCGCGACGAGGTAGGTGCAGGCGTCGTAGACACAGACCGGGAAGGGGTCTCGATCGAAGGCACTTTGACCCCGCTGTCGGTCCGAGCGGACTTGGTAGGTGTCTGGGGCACGGAAGGAAGCGCCACACTGTCCATTGAGGGTGTGGGCTCAAGCACCTGTCTAATCGCATCCAGCGTGGCTGCTTCGCCCCCCGCCGAGGCTGAGAGGAGGCGGAGGATGAGATCGTGCTGGGTCTTGAGCTTGCCCTTCCACCTCTCCACCGCCCCTTCGAGCTGGGAGATGACCACCTGTTGCTCCGACACGGTGCATGTCAAGCTGTCCACTTGGATGTGCGCATCGCTCAATGCGATCGTCATCTCGGGCGCCGGCTCTTGTCGGCGGAGAGAAAGAAGTCGCTCCAGCTCCTTGACACGGGCAGCAAGTGTAGCGCACTCGTCCTTGCTCGCTTGCAGTGCCAGGGTGAGCTGCTGCTCCGCTGCCGCTGGGGTGCCTTGGCCCTTGTCTTGCTCCAGCTGCGCAAGCTGGCTTTGGAGAGAAGCCACTTGGGCCAAAAGCTGATCCGCCTCGCCACGCGCCCGATCCAGCTCGGCGGCACCTTCGATCTGATCCTTCTGGCTCTGGGCAAGGCGGTCCTGGAGCTGTTGCCGCTCCAGGCGGTCCTGCTCCAACTGGGCCAAGGCCTCCGTCAAACGGCCCGCCTGGGCTTCGGTCGCCTCCCTCTCGGCGGCAGTAGGCCTGAGGACGCAATTGGTTCAGTTCCATCACGACCGAGTTGACCAAGCGCTGCATTTCTTCTTGCATTTTCTTCGTCTCGGCAAGTTGGTGCTGGGTCTTGGTGTGTTCGTCGAGGGCTTGGGAGAGAGCCTGCTCAGCGAGAGCCTGCGCATGCTGCGCTTGCTGCGCCTCGGCGCGCACCGCCTCGAGCCCAGCAAGAGCCTGGTCTTTCTGCTTGTCCGCCTCCTCGCGCGCCTGCAGCGCCAAGTTGAGGATCCGTTCCTGTTCCTTGGCGGCAAATTGGTTGGCTTCCTCGTTGCTCTGCCGTTCGGCCTTGAGCGCCTCGTGGGCGCTCATGGCCAACTCGGTGAGACGCGACGCATCGTTCCGAGCCTCCTCGGCTTCCTCCTGCGCCGCCTGGAGAGCAGCATTAGCTTCTTCCAGCTGGGTGGTCAGAGCGAGAGTGCGCTCCTCTGTTGCCTCCTGCTCCGTTCCGACACGCTCCTGCTCACGCCGCAGGTCTTGCGTCTCTTTCTGCGCTTGGGCCACCGCGCTTTCGGCTTGGAGGAGCTTGTCCTGGGCCTGGGCCAATTCGGCACGGAGGGCTTGCGCGTCGGAATGCAGCGTAGCAGCTTCCTCAGTAAGCGAAGCCAGTTCCTTTTTGGCCTCTTGCTCGCGCGCCGCTGCGGCAGTGGCCTCCTGCATGCAATCGGCCAGCTTGGCCTGGACCGCGACCAGTTCCTCCTGGCGTGGCGCCAGAGCCTTGTCTGCCTCGGCCTGGGCGTTGCTCCAGGTTGTCGCCGCGTCCTTCTGACATTGTTCGAGCTTCTGCTGTGCCTCCTCCTGGGCAAGGCACAAGGCTTGTTGCGCATCTTGTTTCGCCGCTGCCAGCGCCGTTCCGCTTCGTCTCGAGCGAGCTGGAGCGAGGTTTGGGCCTCTTCTTTGGCCTGGTCCGAGCCTTATCGGCCTCTTGCCGAGCCAGCACGGCAGCACTCGAAGTTTGGTCCACCGCGTCGATGCGCTCCTGGGCCTGTTGGGTAGCGCGCAACACACCTCCTGTTTCCTCCGCGCCTCGAGCTTGGCTTGCCGCACGCGTTCCTCCTCCCCTTCTTGTCTAGCCTGGGCCTGGGCTTCATCGGCCTGCTGCTGCGCGAGGTCCAACGCCGTGCGCGCATCTTGCTGCGCTTGCAAAAGGGATGCAGCCGCTTGCTCCTTAGCCTCTGCCAAGAGTCTCTCTCAGCCTCGTCCTTGGGGCTGGCAGCTTGTTCCTGGGCTTGGCGCAGTTGCTCCTGTGCGTGGGTCGCGTTGTTCGGCGTCCAGGAGCCGTTGGAGCGTAGCTGCTTCAGCCGCTTTCGCACTTGCTTTCGCCGCCTCAGCCTGGTCTACTTGGGCCGTCGCTGCGTCCAACGCGCGACGCAACTTGGCCAGTTCGCGCTCCGAGGCAATACGTCCGCTTGGTGCGTGGGACGAAGCTTGTCTCTCGCGGCGGGCGGGAAATCGGTGAGGCGACCCCGTCGGACCCGAACGGGACTGGCGGGGGGCAAGGCACGTTCAGCAGCGACCGATTGGGTAAGAAAGAGGGTGGTGAGGTGGGTGATTTGGGAACGCAGTTCGTCCCGTTTGGCTTGCATTGTGGCCATTTCTGGGTCGGCGTCGGCTGAGGTGGCGGTAAGCGGGGCGTGAGATCCTTCGCCCTGGGCTAGTTGGGAACGTAAGGTGGCCAGCTCAGCACGGTACTTGAGCATGAGCGCACGGTCGTCCATGACGACGCCGCCTTTGGGCCGATGTGCGCACCAGGCTGCAGCGCCGGCCAAACTTGAGCGTCGACAGGGACTCGGTCGCGTGTCGTTCGTCGGGTGAGACGGTGCAGATGACAGCGACGCGGGCGTTGCCGCTCAAGCTGGTTTGGAGCAACCGGGTCAACTTTGAGTCGCGGTAGGGAATGTGCACGTCCGAATTGTCTTCGGCTTCACCGAGCTTGGAAATGACAGTGCCCAATGTCAAAAGAGATTTGTTGATCTGCATCTCTTGGTGTCAGCAGGGGGGGGGGGAAACGAAACATGGGGGAGAGGGTATGGGGAGGGGGGGGGGAAGGCAACGTACAAAAGCACCTTCTTTCCTCCGTGTCTTTCGCTCGCCGCCCGCTCGCTGCCGGCCAAATCAATCAGATTGAGCTGGGAGATGCGAGTTTCGGCTGCAGTGGCTTGAGAAGACAGGTCGGTGTCCTCCGAGGTGCGGCCACGGGACTCGATGGTAATTTGGAACACACAATGGGAGCGAGACGACCGTTCGTTCCAGTCGGTCGCGCCTACGTGACGCATCCGCTGACCGTCTTCCAGCAGACGAAGTACATCACTAGGGGAAGTAACGATCTCCTCACGGATGCCGGTGAGGACAATGCGGCCTTTGGCCTGGTCTTCAATGATGCGAATGGCGTTGGACGAAGGGGAAGGGGTGTATCCCCCCTTGGTGGGAGACGACGGACGCGGGGCCACGCTTTTGCGTGCGGCAGCGGGAGGGGCGACGGGCGCAGCAGGTTCCTTGCTAGGCAAGCCGCTAACAGATCCTTCAAGGTCTCATTGTAGATTTCGAGGTACGAGACGCGCAACAGATATTCCCTCTCGTGTCCTGCGTCGTGTCAATACTTCGCACCAAGGAGAAAGAAACGGGGGAGACGTACGCTTTCGATCTGGTCAAAGATTCCTCGACGGCGCGCGGAATGACGCCCATCTCGTCGGGGGAGCCAGACATGGTGTGTGTCTTTCCGCTGCCAGTTTGGCCATAGGCAAAGACGGTGGCGTTGAACCCGTCGGCGGCGGCGCGCACAATGGGAGCGATGTTGGTAGCGTACAGGTCCTGGCTGGTCATGTCGGGGGTGCAGAGCGTGTCGAAGCGGAAGGTATAAAGCTCAGGGTTGGCCTGGAGGGTGCCGTCGTCGGCATCGTTGGACGAGGCGCCGCGGCGGGAGATGGCGGGGTGGGCGTCGGTGGCGCGGATGAGGTTGGTAGACTGGTCGAGGTGCCAGCAGACGGGGTGGGGGTCGGTGCCGGGCGCACGCGGACGCAGACGACAACGTTCTGGGCGGCGTCGGTGGAGGTGGAGGTGGAGGTGGGGGTGGGGACAGAGGCAGGGGCAGGGGCAGGGCAGAGGCAGAGGCAGGGGTCGGGGCGGGGCCGGGGCGGAGGCAATGGTGCCGCGCTTGGCCTTCTTGCCCGAGGGGGACTTGGCCGAGGCTCGGACGGCCATCACCGCGGGGGGGAAGGTGGTGGGCTGGGGTTGGGATGGGGGTGGGGACGGTGGGGATGGGGCGGTGGTGGTGGTGGTGGTGTGGTGGTGGCGGGTGTGGTGTTGCTGCAAGAGGCAGTTGCTGGGGCGTGGGCAGGAGGTGCGGATGGGGGATGCTGGTGGGTTGCATTGCTTGGGTGGGCATCACTGGTCGCCCACTGACTGCTCGCAGAGGCTACGGGCACGTCACGCGTCACCCACTGGCTTGACCGCTGCGACTCAACATCTACGCCCCCCATCGACACCCCCATGAGCACTCTGTACTGCGTCTGAGTAAAATTTGAAAGGTGATCGCCACAATATTGCCGCCAGGCCTACTTGCGCTCCTTGACAAACAGCACGAGCCACACCAGGCTCAGTGCGGTCCACGCGGCAAACTGCAGCAGCAGTGTGCCCACGTCGGGCCACCAGAACGCCTGCGCATCGAACCCAAAGCTCGAGATGATCGATGCCGCCGGCACGTCAATGTCGATCCCGTACTTGTGCTCCTTGAGCGTCAGCTTGCGCAGCTCGTTGACGATCAGCGCCTCGTACGCCGCATGGAAGAAGGACAGGTGCTGGAGCCACTGCAGTCCGCGTGGGATCCGGTCCCGGTTGATCAGCAGACCCGCAAACAGCAGCGAGAAGAGCATCGACAAGGAGCCCACCAGGTTGGCCACCGCCGCATCTTTGATTGACAACGAGATGAACAGCACCAAGCTGCTCGCTGCCAGGCTAAACAGTACCAGCACAAACACAAACTTCCAGAACGCCTCCACTCTGCAATCAGCCCCACCGGGTACACAATGCTGCCCAGGATAAAGGGCGGAATGACACGCAGCGGCAGAATGTCAAACAGCAGCTTGGCCGTAAAGTACGTCACGGGCGAATAGTACCCGTTGCTGCGTTCCTTGATGTACAGCGCACGTTCACTCGCAAACAGCGAGAGCGACGTGAGCGTAGAGAAGCCCAGCAGGGCCAGAATAAAGAAAAAGAGTCCCAGCCGGTTCTGAAAGCCGGAAATGTCAAGCGTCAGGCCGTGGTACAGCACACTGCAAAACACAGCGAGCATGCCTGCCATAATGTAATGCGCCAGCATCAGCATCGGGTTGCGGTACAGGTTCTTAAATGCGCGTCCACTCAGAATGGTAAACTGCGTCCAAAGGGAGGCCTTCTTGTACCCCGTCAGCCGCTCGTTGGACGAAAAGCTCGATCCAGGGGCGGTTTCCACGTCCCCGCCGGCCGCGGCGGCCTCGGTCTGCTCGTACGCTTCGGCCAGCTGACGGTTGAGATCGGAAGCGGTCCATTGGCAATCAGCTGCGCCAAAGGTTCAGGCAACGGCGCTTGGATCCGCACCCCGCTCCATCCAGCCAGCGCGACGAGTGGAAATGAGGCTGAGCGTGGAAGCGTTGGGCAACGGCGAGGGCGCCTCCTCCGCCGCAATGGGCGGAAGGGTGCGCAGACTGGCCGCGCCAGAATCCGAGGCTGGGCGGGGCGGGTCGGAGCTAGTCACGTCGGTGGGCGAAACCGATTCGAACCGGCTTGCATCCGAGTTTTTCAGGGCAGTCAAGTCGATCAGGTAGTCAGCCACGTTGAACCCGCGGGGACAGAGGTGGCCGAGCGAAGCAAAGTAGTCAACGACTTGGTTGAACGGGCCCGAGTACACGGTCCGACCGGCGGCAAGCAACAGGAGCTGGTCAAACAAGTTGATAATGTTGGATCGAGGTGATGATGGTGAAGATCACGGTGCGCTTGTACGTCTTGGCGAGCGACGATAACGACTCGATCACCGAAGCGCATTGTACCCGTCCAATCCCGACGTTGGCTCGTCCAGCATCAACACGCTGGGCGAGGTGACCAATTCGCAAGCAATGCTGACCCGTCGCTTTTCCCCACCCGAGATACCTCGGGCACCCGGGTGACCAATGAAGGAATCCTTGATCCCGAGGATGCCCAGCTCTTCGAGCGTCTCGAGGGTGCGGAACTTTTTGGCGTCGAGACTCATGTCCCTTGGCAGACGAAGGATGGCCGAGTACAAAACCGTCTCATACACGGTCAACGTGGGCATGAGCGTTTCCTCTTGGTCCACATACCCCGTGACATGCTTGAATTCGTGGTCGGACACTTTGCGGCCATTGACAAGCACTTGCCCGCGTGGGTACCCACGCTTGTTCCGTCGTGCCAGAAGGTCAAGCACAGTGCTCTTCCCCGAGCCAGACTGGCCAATGATGGCCAACAGTTCGCCGGGTCGTACCGTGCCAGAACGCCGTCCAGGATGGTGCGAGAGCCGAGGTCGTAGCCCATATTGTGAAATTGAATCGTGGTCGGGACATGTTCAGCCATCAGGCGTGCACTTTCCTCGGCGGGCAACCGTACACCAGCCGGAGTGGCCGCATCAAACTTATCTGCGCTTCCAAGGAAGTAGACAATGGCCGAGATGAACGCAACAAACAGGATCGCGCCGCCGGCCGAGAAAATGAGCCAAAAGGTACTCCGCTTGGGTGGGGCGGGGGCCTGGAAGCCGGGGACCTCAGAGTAGTGCACGCACTCACCGGATTCGCAAGTGAGAAAGATGGCCGGGTCGCCAAAAATGGACGAGATGAGCTGGTTCATGGCAGGTTCGAGGAAGCGGCAGTTGCGCTCGGGCAAGCCGGTAGCCGGGTTGGTCGCAGTTGAGCAGGCCATCTTGGCCGGTCCCTTGATCTCCTCAGTGAGGAACTCGCCAATGTCTACCGAACCATTCTCCCCACACAGCATCCGGTCCGGAATGCAAGAGCACTCGGCCGTCTTGCACTCATACTCGGTCAGGTTGGTGGCGGGGTTGGTGTGTTCCTGGCACTGATCCAGACCGCAATAGAAGGACTCTTTCCCGCCAATCCAGAACTAGGCAGAGGGAGACAAGATCGGGACGCAGATGGGGATGGGTCAGTCGGGAATCCAAAGGGGAAGGGTAGTTGCTAAAACAGACGAGGAGCAGAGAGACGTACCTGAAAGTTGCACTGTTCATCGGCCTTGTCGCACGAAAAGGTAACTTGAGGCGGGCGGCCGGGGAGCAATTCGGTGATCTTCTTGTTGCTGACGTTGCACTGTTGGAAGGAGCGGCGGATGGTCTGGCCGCCGGTATAGCACGTCCCGTTCTCGCCCTCGCCCAGCCGGTCGCCGCCAAGACGGATGTTGGCACAGGCATTATCTGCGCGCACAGGTTGCAGTTGAGGCCCTCCCAGTCGTCGTCGCAGTCGCACTGGGCCTGGTCGTCGGGGCGAGGGAAGCGCTGGAGGCCGCGGGCGGGGCTGCCGCACAGCGGCGAGAGGCAGTCTACGCCGCCAAAGCCCGTGGGGCAGGAGCAGGCGCCGTCGAATGCGCTGCACTCGCCAAACTGGGCACAGCTGAAGGCGGGCAGGAGGCAGTTGAAGCACGTGGGCTCGGGGCACTGGGGGCAGCCGGGCGGGCGCGGGGCGAGGAGGGCAGGGGCGAGCTCGTAGGCGCGGGCGGAGAGGGGGCTGGCGGTGGCGGTGGCGATGGCGGGGGCGCGGCGAAGGCGAGGGCGAGGGAGACGGCGGCGGCGGCGGCGGCGAGTGTGCCGGCAAGCGAGCGCAGCATGGCCGAGGCGCGGGTGGGGGGACGCGAGCAGGCGGTCTGTGGGTTGCTACTTACTATTACTGATGGGCGATCCGCAATCGAGGCAGCCCAATCGAAATCACGATCAGCCACCGCATGTCACGTGCGCCTGGCTTATCGATCGGCCCGCTTCCGTTTCAAATTGCCATCGCACGTTCCACGTGCCACGTGCAACCTTCACTCTGAATTCTGAACGTTCAACTTGAACTCCCACCCGCCCACCCGTTCCGCCCCCGCCCCATTCCGCCCCCGGCCAGCCTCCGGCGGCGGCCACAGGCTGACGACGCGTTGGCTTCTCCTTGCGCATTCGTCCGCTTGTGCCCCCACCCCATCCCCACCCCCATCTCCACCATGTCCCAGCCGCCGTCCGAGCAGCTCCCGCAGACCCCGCCAGCCGCCACCCCGCTGCTGCGGCCGCCCCCGCCGACGCCGACGCCGACGTCGACATGGCCCGCCCGCCGTGTCCGACGAGCAGGCTGCCAGCACGCCCAGCAGCAGGCCGAGGCCCGTGCCGCCATTCCCGAAGAGATTATGGCGGCCTCCGCCGACGATATCCAAATGTTCACCCGCATGCTTGAAAACGAAGTCAAGATGCTGCGCTCAGACCACCTGCGCTTGGTCCACGAGCAGACGGTGATGAAGGAGCAGATCAAGGACAACACGGACAAGATCCAAATGAACAAGGTTCTGCCCTACCTCGTGGGCAATGTGGTAGAGGTACGTTCTTTGCCCCCCCCCCCCTGCTTGCCTTTGGCGCAGTGCCAACGTACTAACCGTGTCCCTTTTGCTTGGTTGCAGATCCTCGACATTGACCCCGACGTTGACGAAGACGACCAAGAAGGCGGTGCGCAGACCAACCTCGACACGCAGCGCAAGGGCAAATGCGCCGTGATCAAAACGTCGACTCGTCAAACCATCTTCCTCCCTCTCATTGGCCTCGTCCCGCCGGAACAGTTGAGGCCAGGCGACCTGATTGGCGTCAACAAGGACTCGTACCTCATCCTCGACAAGTTGCCCGCCGAATTTGACTCGCGCGTGAAAGCGATGGAGGTGGACGAGCGCCCGACGGAGCAGTACACGGACATTGGAGGTCTGGACAAGCAGATTGAAGAGCTGGTGGAAGCGATTGTGCTGCCCATGCAGCAGGAGCAACGGTTCAAGAACCTGGGCATCAAGCCGCCCAAGGGCGCGCTCATGTACGGCCCGCCGGGAACGGGCAAGACGCTGTTGGCACGTGCGTGTGCGGCCCAAACCAATGCGTGCTACCTCAAGTTGGCCGGCCCTTCGCTGGTACAGATGTTTATTGGCGATGGGGCCAAGCTGGTGCGGGACGCGTTTGAGCTGGCCAAGGAAAAGTCGCCTGCGATCATCTTTATTGATGAGATTGATGCGATTGGCACCAAGCGGTTTGACTCGGACAAGTCGGGCGACCGGGAGGTGCAACGGACCATGTTGGAGCTGCTGAACCAATTGGACGGGTTCAGTTCGGACGAGCGAATCAAGGTGATTGCAGCGACGAATCGGATTGACATTCTGGACCCTGCGTTGCTGCGGTCTGGACGTCTCGATCGGAAAATCGAGTTCCCGTTGCCGAACGAAGAGGCGCGAGCGCACATTCTGCGCATCCATGCGCGCAAGATGGCTGTTGGGCCCGACGTGAATTACGAGGAGCTGGCGCGGAGCACGGATGAGTTCAATGGAGCGCAGCTGAAGGCGGTGTGTGTGGAGGCGGGCATGATTGCGCTGCGGGAGGGAGCCAAGGAACTCAACCACGAGCACTTTTACGGTGGCATTCTCGAGGTCCAGGCCAAGAAGACGAACGAGATGTACTACTTTAGCTGATGCCATGTCCGCTGCCGAAATCCATGTACTCTTGCTACCCCAGCATGGGCGGGACGTGGGATAACGTTTGTCGTGGCGGCGCCAAAAGGCAAAGAGGAGAGACATAGCAACGAATGGATGTGCGGATGGAGGAACATGGCCTGTTTGGGGTGAGCCTCACCTACCAACAGCGAGTGCCCTGGCTGTCTCGCTCACGTAATGCGTATTGCACCTGGGGGGCGTAAGGCTTGCGGCGCAGAATATAAACAGGGGAACTGGGGGTCGGAGCTGGTGGTTCGGAGCACTCGCTAGGCCCGACCGGCCGCCGGTGCGTTTCTTCCGCAGAGCAACGACGGCGTCGCGGCCACCCGGACGTGCTCCCCCACCATCCTCCGGCTCTTGGCTCTGTGCACCGCCATCTCGCCTGCCCCTCGCCCTCCGACCCCGTCTGCCGCATCCGCACATGCCCCCGCCCGCCCCTTTTTCCCGCCGCGCGCGCGCCACTGCTGGCTATACCCCCCCTGCCCGACCTTGCCGCCGACGGCGAGGAGGCTGGCCCGCCGCTCGACCCGTCTCGGCCCTCACTCGACGGCGCTCTGCCCGACCGTTTCCCCACGCTCGACACGGAAGGCACCAGCGTGGTTGTCGTCGGATGTGGCGTGGGTCAACGATCCCGACCAGCTGCTGGCCTTTGTCCAGGCCGAGGTCCCGATCCTGCCTCCGCACTTTGGTCTGCGCATTGCGGTCCACCGCTCCCACCCGGCCGCGAGCGAGCTTCCCATGCCGTTGGACCGCCGACCACAGCGAACGTTACCCAGGCCTTGTCGCCCGAGACGGAAGTGTACGCGTTCACCCTGCCCCTGCCGCAGGTGCAGATGCCTGTCCTGCAATCCGAGCTGTCGCGCTCACCTCGCCCGCCTCGCCCACCTCACCCGCTCGCCCTGGCCCGCGCCATACCGATGGACCGATGGCGCGGTGGAGCGGTCGTACAAACCACCAATGAGCACAGTATGTGCCGTGGACGACTTGGTGCCTTGCTACCGCGCCGCTGTGTTCTTAGGTGACAGTGGCTTGACCTACGATCGTCGTCCAGGAGCCGGCCTTCGTATGTTGCCGCCCAACGCGAGTGTTTCCATTCGAGCGCGTGCGCCCGCAGGCCAAGCTCGCAATCGGGATCCCATCCCACTTCGTGCGCCCCGTCCGCTCCGAGCAGCTTGGAACCGGCAAAGCATGCGCGGTCTCCGTCCGCCGTGGGCGGCGGTACCCATGGTTCGGCATGAGACGGCTCCAGGTGGTTCGGGCACTTCGGGCACGTTGGGTGGCGAGACGCGCGAAGCAGAAGCCGTACCGGAACCGGAGCAAGATCCTATCGATGTAACTGCAGGACTGCGGCGCGCGTTGAAACAGTTTGTCCAAAGTCCCACCCGGACAGCCAAGATTCTCCGCGCGGAGCATGTGCTGTATGGGTGGGACTTGCATCAGCTGCGAGACCAGCTACAAGCCGTCTTGGACGATTCGCATCAGCTCGCCCGAGGCCGAAGTTGGATCGAGGAAGCGGCGCTGGAAGCGTCGGGCGAGGGAGCGGGCATGACGAGGACGAGGCTGAGGCCGATGCTGAGGCGCAGATGGGCCGGAGCGAGTATGTGCAAGTGTCGTATGCTCCGTTACCTGTATGGTTTGACTTGCAAGTGCGTTCCACCTTGTCCCACACGCCTCTTTCCTTTCTTGATCCTGTCGTGCATGCGCTGCACCCCCTACCGACCCAGTTGGAACGTCAGCCTTCGGCCGGACGTCGCTGGCCATTTGGCGCGGCCGTCTTGTCTCCGGTCGCGCTCTTTGCCGGTCTGACCTTCGCCTCGTCTCCCTCGGACGCAGACAAGGCCACAGGGGACATCAACCTCCTCTTGGCCCGGGCTGCTTTGTGCTGGCCGCGGTACTGTGTCTGTCAGCGGTGCTGGCGTTCCTCGCACTAAGTTACATTTCCACTTCCGATACACTTGTCCTTGCCCACCCTTTGACCGCCTACCAACTCACCGGGATCGCAGCTGACGTGGCGCAAACGGATGCGGCGCACCAGCTCGCCCAAACCCATCTCTTTGGCCCGCCCCTGTCCAAGGCCGAAAGCAAGCGGCCAGCGGTACATTTTGTGCTTGATGAGGATGAGGACGAAGAGGAGGGTGCTGCTGCAGAGCAAGAAGAACAGACAAAGAGATACTAGCCGCTGTCCCAGGTGCGGGAGAGACAGACGAGGAGAGGGTGCGTCGTCTGGCTCAGGAACTGATGCCACGCCTAGTATGCTCGCCTACGCGCGGATGGCTGTTGCGCCATGGCGTAGAACAGGCCGAATGGCTGGCTGCGCACCGCACCCTCTTGGCCGATGCGTTTCGGTACCGCTGGACCGGCGATGTGGGCGACAAACTGGAGGAGTACCGGCGGGATACGCGGTAAGAATTGGATAAAGTCCGTCAGCTGGAGAAACCAAATAGAGGCCGTGCCGTAGAGGAAGTGGGGAGGGAGAAAGGCAGTGCCACCAAGGACCCATCCTCCAACCCCACCTTTTCCTCCTCCTCCTCCTCCTTGCCGTAACCGAACCGCACACCAAACCCAACGCAGCCCAGTTCGCCGTTTCCCTTCTCTTCTTGTTCTGCATCCACCCTCACTCGGACGACCGCCAACCGCTTTAAGTTAGGCCGTCCGTGGGACAATCGACTCTCTGTTGCGCTTCGCTACAGTCCCTACTTGCTCTCGCTATCGACCGACCCTCAACGCCCGTACCCAGCTGTAATAGATGTCGTGGATGCCCAAGACCGGAGGAAGGAGGGGGGGAGGTGAAGCATCCTGCGAGGACTCGGACGTTTTTGGCTCTCGCTGCAATATCCTCCCGCCTGTCCGGCTCGGCTCAGCGCGTGGAGCGGTACTACCACTCCAGTGTGGGTGGAAGCAATGAGAAGAGCCACACCAACAAGGAGCCGAAGTAGGGGGTGGAAGGGACTGTATTGCGGTGTGCAGCACGATTTGTTTGCCAAGGGATATTCTTTACCAGTCTGCAGCTCTGCTGGCCGAGGGGGTGGAAGGCAAGAGCGAAAGGAGTGAATGGGCACGCAGGAGCAGAGGGAGAGTGGGGAGGGGAGGCAATCATCGTACTAACCAAACGAAAGAACAAGCCCCCAGGCTCCCAAGCCCCTTGTGGGGTGTACGAAGACCCCAAGCGAAACAGAAGCAAATGGGGAACGGGAAATGAAGTTCATTGATGGGGAGGAGAAGACACGTGAGAATGCAGGGTTCGAGTGGGAGGATACATGGTAGAGGTACAGCACAGCGGGAAAGAGCGAGGAGCCCGTCGGGATCCGAGGCGTGTGGAGCACTAGGCCAGACCGAAACGGGATCGGGATCGGGATCGGGATCGTGGTAGGAGAAGAAGGGCAGATGTAGGGCAAGGCAAAGGACCGGAGAGTAGGAGATGGAGACAGACACGAGCGAGGGCGTGAGACAGCGGCAAGCAAAATCAAGAAGAGGAAAGAGAGAGGAGAAAAAGAGTCGTTGGGGCGCGATCCAGCAAGCAAACCAGCAAGCAAACAAGGCAAGCAAGGAGAAGAAGCGGGGGAGGGGGGGATCCAACGTTGATTAGTCGGCCTGTTGCGGCGCGACGAGAGAGAGCGCGACAAGGAGCGGGCTATTCCCATGAACGAGTGCGAGCCTTCCCCCTCGGAGCTAGGGGCGGACGGGCGACGCACGCTGGAGCTACGACGACCCTTGAACGAGCCATGACGCAAACTGGAATGGCGCCTGGGAAGCGAGCCTCCGCGCGAGAGGGTAGAAGTGTTGTTGTGAGCCGCTGTGAGCGACGGTCGCCGCGAACTGGGAGGGTACGAAGGTGCGCCCGCCACCGCACCACCGGCCGAGGTAGCGGTGGTGCGAGTCGAGGTACTCGGAGGCGGAGCTGAAGCGGAAGCGGGCGCAGGCGCCGGCGGCGCAGCAACCGGTTGGGTGGCCAGTTGTTCGCTGTACCGCTCGATCAGGTGGACAATCATTCGGGCCTGGGCGACACCTTGAACCATTCCTGGGCGATGCGCACGCATATGCTGAATCAGATCCAAGGCCAAATCTTGTGCTTGATGCTCGCGTTCGGCGCTGCTGAGACTGGCGGCAGGAGCGGGGCAATGGTCCAAGTGATCGAGCGCCATCAGACCGGCGATGACCGTGCCAGTGCGTCCAATCCCGGCCGAGCAGTGTACCCAGATGGGCGAGGAGGTGAAGTGGGGACAAGCATGCACCACGTGCATTCAAGGCTCGGTTTTCGTTCTGAATGAGCACCAAGAGCTGCTGGTACAGCTCGGCACTGGTCGAGCCCAGGTCAGGCCAGGAGGTGAAGTGGAGCTGCGTGAGCTCGTGGTGGGTCGGGGTGCCTGCTTGGCAGAGCAGCAGCCGGCGGCGCGTGACTTCCCAGTCGCCGCACGCGGGCTTGGTCTCAGCAAGCAGAGTGACGCGCCAGTCGTCGGTGGAAAAAGTGGTGCCCACCTGCGTTGGCCAGTAGCGGTCCGCCTTGTTCACGCCATTCTCGCGGCAGGGTGAGGTTGACGAGGAGGACCGCGCGGTCGGCGACGATGTGCTGGAAAAAGCAAGGGAAGCTGTTGGGCAGTGGGGCCTGGGTGGCGACAAACGACTGGCGCGGGGCGGCAGGAGCGGCGGAGGCGGAGCGCGGGGCAGCGGGCACAGAGGGGACAAAGGGCGGGATGCGGGAGGCGTTGATGTACGCAGCAGCGTCGTCGGCCGAGGCAGCGCCGTTGGCCTGCGGGATGGAGTGGTCAAAGGGGACCACGTCGCGGTAGCGGTTGCGGTTCGTGCCGGAGCCGGAGAGCTATGGGCGGCGGCGAGGCTGACGCTGTATGCGTCGCCTGCCTGGCCGGACACGCGCAGCCGGTCGAGCATGTCGGCCCCCGAGGCGGTCCTCGAAGCTTTCCGACGCGTCGATGCGGCGGGGGGGGGCGAGGCGCAGCCGCAGGCGGCCGAGCGGGGCACGCATGCTGGACCCCAACCAGGCCGGCGTCGACGGGGGCGGCGGGCGGGGAGCGGGCGGGGGGGCGGAGGCGGCGGCGGGAGGTGCAATAGTAACTGTGGTGGCCAAGTCGGCGGGCGCGCAGCCATGCCACGGCACGTGTGGCCCAGGCGGAACGCACATTCCGCCGGGCGGCAGCGGTGCGACGCAGTGGACGGCCGGCCGCTGGGAATGGATGCCCGTGTGCGCTCCGCCCATGCTCCGCGCCGGCCCCGCCGCCCTCGCATCCGCCCTCGCCCGCCTCCGCCCGCCGCCCGCCGCCACTACCACCACCACCACCACCACTAGCACTACCACCACTAGCACCACCACCCGCAACGATCACATCCAGCACCTCCGCTCGCGCGCCGCGGCCGCCCATGTGCGCCATCTCTGCTCCCCCGCCTTCCTCCGCCGCGCCCGCGGCGATCCCCGCGTCCACAACGCCCTTGCTGCCGTCCACAGCCTGGCCACCCGCCTAGCCCAGCCGCCTGCCCCCCCCGCGTCCCTCGCGCGTCCAGCCGCGCCATTCTTCGCGCAACCCCATGTGCCTGCCCTGCAGCACCACATCCGCATCCTCCAACAGCGCATCCTCCCCGGGTCCCCGACCGTGTCACCGTCGTCGCCTGCCTTGCTCCACCCCTCGAGTCCAGACCCCTCTGTTCCCGCCAACCCCACGGCCCGCTCCGATGGCCGGCCACAACCCTCATCGGAACCGTCTCCATCCGACTTTGCTGTCTCGCTCTCGCTCTCCAACGACGTGATCATCTCTCCTCATCCGTCTGCGGGACACGGTAGCGGAGCCTGCCCAGCGCGGGGCCAAGGCACTAGTGCCAATTTCCGATATCATTACTGACGTCGAGTTGCATGCGTTGGCCGTGTTAGCTTTGGAGGAAAACAATGCGGACGGGATCAACGCATTGGTTCAGGTGGCGTACATGATGGACACAGCCCACGCTTCGCCCCAGGCGCCTCACATGGGCGCACAGGGCATCCCCACCCCTTCCCCAGTCCCTTCCCCTGCTGGCACATATACTGCGGCCCGCACAGCGTTGGCCGACGAACTCGGACGTCTGCTTGCCAACAAGGGCGCCCTCGATATCCTTCGTGCAATGTACCGTGAGGTGGTGAATAGTGTGTCCCCTCCCCCCAGCCCGGCACTGCTCCTAGTTGCTTGGCATGCTGACCTCCCTCCCTCCCCCCGCCTTCCTTGAAGCTGGTGTGGAGATGACGGGGCCAATGAAGCACTGGCTCGTTCGTGCGCAAATCAAGTCGGGTGATCTGGACGGCGCAATCGCCACGTTAGCCCAGCTGGAACATACCCATCCGGCCGAGATGCGATCGTATGCGTCGGTGATTGTCACATTGTTGACCAAGGAAGATGTGCGCAGCACAAAACGAGCCTGGTCGCTCTACGACCAAATGCGCCGTGTCGCCCACGCGGTCCCTGACGAGCCCATGTACGCGCGGATGATCCTGGCCTGTGCGCTGGGCAAGTTCCCAGAGCAACATCTTCCCACCTCGGCCCGTGCTGGAGCCCGACGAGCATGGAGTTTGTTCTACGAAATGACGAGGACCTACCACCTTCGTCCATCGCTCCCCACCTACAATACGACAATCCGAGCTTTATCCAAGGACCGGCGGTATCGCCGGAACGCCTTGGCAGTGTACCGCCACCTAGTTGATACCAATCCAATCAAAGAAACGGGGCTGTCATGGGTCCCGGACCGTACCACGTTCAACCACCTCCTTGAAGCATTTGATGGTACGGGCGATCTGGCCCGAAGCAAGTGGGTGGTAAACGAGATGGTTCGGGTGGCCCATCAGTTTCTCGATCCCGCCATGGCGTCTACGGCCCGATCCCCCGACCAAAATTTAGTTGATGCCGTGGCGCGTCTGCCAGATGCCAAGACGGTGACGTTCCTGCTTCACTGTTATGCGCACTACCATCCTCCGTTGCAACCGTTGCTGCAAGATGCAAGGCAGGTGGCCATGGAGCGCGAGCGGGAAGCTCTCCGGCGGTTGGAACTGGGTTTATCGGAGGAGGAGGAGGAGCAAGAGGAAGCGGTAGCGGTAGCCCAGGCGGAGGACTTGAATACTCGTCCCCTTTCCGCTCTGCCCCTCGAGCAGGTCCCCGTCGAGGGCGGGGAGGATGGACACGATCGGCAGAACGCGGAACGCGTGGCGTTGCCATCCCAATGGAGGGAAAGCAACCCCACGGGTTGATGCTCGCCAAGCCTAACACAGAAGAGGAGCGAGACAGCGTGCCAGAGCAAGGCGGTTCTCACGCAGCCCGTATGGCCGATGCCCAGCGTACGGCGCAGCGTGAGGCTAGCACCGAGGTACGAGGCGATGTGGTGGTGGGTGAGACGCTACCGCAAACGAGCGCTGGTGTGCTGCAAGAGGTATCTGGGCTCTTTCGTGCGCTCCTCGATTCGGCGCTGGGAAAGCGGGATGTGAGAAGAATGGCCCAATCCGGTAGGCTGGACACTTGGATCGGAGTGAAGGTGGACGCGGATGTGCTGGCGACGTACTTGCGTGTGATCATGTCCCACGGAGCGCCCGAGGAGGCACTGTGGAAGATGCATGCGGCCATGTTCAGTCCCAAGGTCGAGGAGAACGTGTATGCCCAGTTCGGCCTCCAGCCCGATACACGCGCGTACGAGTGGTTGTTCCGCACCGGGCTGTTTTACCCCGAGTCGGACCCTCTGCGACCCCAAGTGGATCGAGTGCTGGATGAAGCGTGGTCAAGCTTTGTTCAGACTCCCAGTTCGCGAGACCCCTCGGCGTTCAGCGTGTGGCGATTCCAGATTGAAAACTTGGCGCGCAGTTCACGTCTGGACGAGGCAATGAGCATGTTTCGGCAATTTGTTCGGACCATGCCGCCCGTAACAGCCGACGTGATCAATGGCAAACTTCCGTTGGAAGGCAAAGGCGGTCGAGCTGAGAAGCTGACAGAGCCCATCATGCGTCACTTGATCCACCAGCTCGACATACAGAAACGCTACACGTTCCCCAAAGGTGACTTTGACCATTTGCGCACCCGATTGGCGCTGGCCTACCGCGAAGCCGACGTAAAGTTGGTCCAGCATGCCCAGGCGGCGTACCAAATGCAAGTGGACTACTTACGTCGTGCGATAGCTCGCCACGCCCGGTCACACGCCCTATCTCTGCCACACTCTGACGGAAGCGACCTCCTTCCGATCGTGGTGGAAAAGAGGCGTCCGGCAGTGGACAAGCCGCGCCCGAACCGGTGGCGCGAAAAGGCGGGAAGGCGGCTACAAAAACATCATTCCAGCAACAACGACAACTACTCCTACCACCAGTCGTAGTTATTCATCATCCAAAATCTGCACATGATGCATTTGTCTCCCCCTGCCCATGTTTTGGTGGGGACCCGAGTATCCAATGCGTTTTTGTCTGCCAGCACCATGCAGTCTGTTCCTCCGTAGTAGTCAAGCTGGACATGGTCCAAAGGAGTACTACAGTGGTGTTTGGTGTACTTACTTCAGTAGTACTAGTAAGCTTCACTACGGAAGTTATACTTGCTTTGGTATATCCTCGTTTCTTCTGCGTAAGGTGTCTCTGTCTGAACAAGCGTTGCAAAAAAATGCTACGAGTAGAGCAACCTTTGTTGAAGACCAGTGCTAGTGAGAGAGGCGATCCTCGGGTCCGGAGGCCGATGACGCGCATGACGATAAAATTGGTCCACCATTTTTGACCGTTCCAACAAAGATGTCTCAGATAAGTCGATCCGGATGCATCGTAGGGTTTTGGTCCGAAGATATATTGGTTGGTGGAAAATACTGAGGCGGTGCCAGGGATCAGAACGTTGGCTGGAGCAGGAGGCGAGGAGGCAGGCAAAGCGTGACGTGAGGGTTCCCCCTGATTCCTGGGTCCCGGTTCTTCACTCTGTCATTTCTTGTTGGCATGCATACTATTAGACCTACTACCGCAGCTTCAAATGTCACCACTTTTGCAACAATGTGGTCACTAATACACTACAGTATACGAGAGATGTGGCGAATAAATGGGAGTAATAAAAGGAAGACTCACTCCCGCCCAAACCCCATATGGCCACTCATCATTAACATCATTACTCCCCCCCATTAGTATACCAGTTTCATGACCTTGTAGGTCTGAAGCCTGAGGTGCGTCCGTCGATAAGTAATACTGTTGGTAATAAATGATTTTGTTGTTCGGCCTGTTGCACTGTGATGGGGTTTTCTCGCTAGAAATTCTCTGTGGTGAAACGCCAGAGTGTGACAAAAGACATCTTGCAGCCGCGATAAACGGGAAATGCCTCTAGGTGGATCTCGAAAGTCCTTGTAGTTCTGCTTCGGATGTGGTCGACAAATTGGTTCGTAAGAGAGAGAGGTTAGATATATAGATTTTCAGCCACACTGTTTGGTCAGTAGGAGGGTGGAGCGGTAACTTAACCGTTAAACGTTGTTTTGTTATATAGTTTGTTGTTGACAGGGCGAGATCCGGGGCGCGTTTATTAGTATTTCATCCGTCGCGGCCCGCGGTACGGGACACCAACTTCTGCCCCCCTTCGTTGCCCCGACTGTCTTCCCGACGTTCTCGGTGGCAACTGAACCATGAACGGGCTAGAACTTCCATAGCTCAAAGGAGAGCAAAACCGGTGGAAGGGCACGGGTGTCGTACAAAGATCTAACTCATCCAGCAGCTAATAACTGAGGGGATGGGATCAGGCCACCGTGAGAGAAAAAAGGATGAATGAGCGCAGGGATCGATCTCAATTGATGAGAGTCGATGGGTTCGGGTTTTATCTACTAACTCAAAAGTATTTGGAAATCTAGTTGGTGCCAGTGTTTCTGGAGGTTCTTGGTAGTTTGGTGCGACCCGGCGGGGCTACAGAGGCGTTTGGCTGAGGCAGATTGTAATATGGAATCCGTCCTGTGATTGATAAGATTGATAAGAGGGGTTCAAATCTGGGTGCGTACTCATCGTGCTCGTCGTACTCGTCGTACTCATCTTCCACCGAAGGGATCCTCGCCGGGGTGTGACAGGTTCGAAGCCACTCTCGTGCCGGCTAAGCGTGGCTGCGACAATGGTAACGAAGCAAGAATCCAGAACCGTCTATGGATGGAGAGTGGCACGAGCACTGCTTACGACATGGTATGGGATCGTTCTTCTCTCTTACATTGGTTGTTGACTGGTTAGCTAGCACTCACGCATGCGATTACAGCCACAGAGAGTAACGTGGCTCGAGGGCGCATGCATCCATGACAAGCCAATGGATCTGAGCAAGTTTGAAGCACGCCGAGGGCAGGAGCGAGCAGAGAGCGCGAGAAGGGGTGCATACTGGCCTGCTGAGATTGTATGGGCAGTGGGATGAGGAAGATGAGGCTGACTGGGGGGTGGGAGCGAGGCGGAGGCTGAGGCTGGCGCTGGGGCTGCGGATGCTGGGCACGAGACACGCGAGGGCGGTGGAGGGGCAGGACTTATTGTTCGGGTGGGAGGGCAACAGATGAGGCGATGGGATCGAGCGGACGGAGGGCGAGGGGCGCATGTGTTTTTGGCATGTGAGAGTGCTCTTGAGTCATCTGATGTGGCGAGTGGGGGCAGGCTGTGTGGGGAGGCTGGACGTGTGCACGGGCCAATGGGCGCATTGGCAGTGTGTTTTTTATCAGTAGGCCAACGCGACGGCTGAGATGCTGAGGCTGAGCCTCAGCGAGGGCTGCGTACTCGTCACGCCGCAGGGTTGGGTTGGGGGGCCACTCAGCCTCAGCACCAGCGCTCTGGCTGAGGGCAAGCACAAGAGACCCACGCATCGCAATCGGTGCTTGCCCCCCAAGCTGCAAGCTGCACGGGCGGCCCAAACAGCGTTTCCATTTCGCACTCCCCCCCTGCGCCCCCGGCCCCACTGGGCGGGTGCTGCTGCGTTGCCACCCCGTGCGGGCGTCACGCGTCAGGGACCGATGTGGGATGGATGAGCGCACGCATGATCACGCGCCACGCGTCATGTCCAGGGGCGGTGCGGTGTGCCTGGCCCAGCACCAGCGCAGCACCCGGGGGGTTGGGGGGGGCGACGTCATGCAGTGCTCAGCCGGTGAGCGCCAGTGCTGCTGGGACAGACCAGAGACAGCGGGCTCAGTGCTGTGTGCCCGCGGACGCATGCGGACAGATGCGGACGGCATGCCCCCCCCCCGATCGGGGCGGCCGGCTGGGCCAGAGCGGCGCGGTGCGGGGCGTGGACTGTGGGGCAAACTTACGCGGCAAGGGTGCGGGATGGGACGCGGGTACGCACTGCTACGCTTGGGCCGCAATCGTCCATCGTTAATCGAGGCTCGGATCAACAGGCCGCGCCCGATTAGAGCGCCACAGGCAGCTGCGCCGTGCTGCTTGGCTGCGGCCCACCATTCCATGCACGGAGGCATGCCTGCAGCCATGCGCCAGTGCATGCGCACCGCCACGCCTACGCTTCCCCTCCGCTCCGTCGCGCTGGCCGGGCCCTTTCGCCGCAGTAGCGCCCCCCCGCGCATATATAGCCCCTCTTCCTCCCCCGCTCTCGTCTTCTCTGCTGCCGTCTCCACCGCCTCCTCTTCCTCTACCTCTGCCTCTGCCTCGCCTCTGCCTCTGCCTCTGCCTCCTCCGCTGCCCCATGACCGACACGATCGACGTTGCTGCCTTCCAGGCCCACAAGGCCTTCCAGGACCAGTCCCCCCAGGCCTACCGCAAGGGCTCCAACCGCCCAGGCCTGCTCGATGGCGAGCGCCGCCGCTCCTCGGTCACCGACACCAAGATCAAGCTCAACTCGGGCCATTACATCCCCGTCGTTGCCCTCGGCGTGTACAAGGCCCCCAACGATTCCACCACGGAGGATGCCGTCAAATGGGCGTTTGAGGCGGGCTATCGCCATGTCGACTCGGGTACGTTGTGTTTCCCTTTTTCTCTTCTTCTCCTCTTCGACATCCACCACCCCCACCTCTTCTTCCTCTTCCTCGGCTTAGGCTCCGTGCCTATTGGTTGCTTTCCTTGTTTTCCTCTTTGCCTTGCGTTGCCAATGTACTGACCAATACACATCCCTTCCCCGCCTTGTCTCTGTCCAGCCGCTCGGTATGCCAACGAGGAGGCCGTGGGACGTGCGGTGCGCGACTTTATCCAGCGCACCGGCACTCCGCGCGAAGAGATTTTTGTCACGTCCAAACTCTGGGATGCCGACCACGAGCGGGCGGCGGAGGCGATTGACGAGTCGCTGAGCAAGCTGGGGTTGGACTATATGGACCTCTACCTACTCCATTCGCCTGGGCCGACCGGAACACGCGGTTGGAGGCATGGAAGGCGATGGAAGCTGCTGTATATGCGGGCAAGATCAAGTCGATTGGGGTATCCAACTTTGATGTGGAAGAGTTGGACGATTTGTTGGCCCATGCGCAGATCAAGCCCGCCGTCAACCAGATTGAGTCGCATCCCTTTTTCCAGCACGACGATTTGCGGCAAGCGACGATGGAGCGTGGGATTCATGTGCAAGCCTACTCGCCCATGGCTCAGGGTGCCGCCCTGGACCGCCCGGAGATTTTGGCCATTGCCAAAAAACACAACAAGTCGGCCGCGCAGATCTTGCTCAAGTGGGGCATGAACATTGGCAACATTATCCTGCCCAAATCGCTTACCAAGTCGCGCATCGAAGCCAACGCCGACTTGTTTGACTTTGACCTGGACCAGGACGATATGGACCTGCTCAACAATTTGGACGAAGGCATGAAGATGGGCAAGTTGGGACCAGCCGGCACCTCGGCCCCGGGCTCGCGTCGCACTTCTTCCTCCACTGGCGGCCTGTCGGGAGGCAAATTGCAAATGAGCTCCAAGTAACCCGCCTCTGTCGCACGGTTTGAGGTCACGCCATCTTGGGTTTCTCCATTGCTTGGGTGCTTGGGCACTCGGGTCCCCAGATCCACCATCGACCAGCAGCTTTTTGTGGGGGAAGTCAAAGTGTAGCTGGCGCCTGTTGAATTCACATGTGCCCATATATATGGCTTTTCATTGCATGCATTAACCCTGGGGCTAGGACGGTGTACGACGACGGCCAAGCGGCCAACTAGACCGTTGCGAGCGCAAAGCGGGGAGACAATGCGGGCAGCACACTTGAGTACAGCGTACTGTTGTACTGAGCTGGGTCGCCCAAGAATCGCCGAAAGGTGTGGGCGTTATTACTACCAAGAACTAGTAGGACAGGGCGAGGGAGAGGCAGAGGGACACAGAGACTGATATAGCAGTAAAAGTAACAATGAATGCCAATACCAGTCTCACGTCCACATGCAAAGGCAAGGGAGGCGAGAGAAGATGAAGCTGCAAGAGACATGCCGGCTGGACACGATACTCTAGTGACCGCTTGTTGATGATCGGTGGTCGATGAAGGTGGATGACATGATGACACGCGGCGAGTTGCAGCTTGCCTATAGCTTTTGAAGCTTGAAGGTAGCTGAGATCGGAGAGGTAATGAGCGGACCAACCCCTATACTCCCTCTACTAGCACGTCCTAATACAGAGAGAACATGGCGGTGACAGGCACGTGCGTGTGACAGCACATTATATGGCCAACATACACATGTCACATTTCCACACTACGTTGCGTGTCCTATTCTCCTCAGGCCTCAGGCATCATTCACATGTGGCTGGAACAAGTAGATCGGGCTACTACCGGGGCCGGCCTGGTCACGCTGCCATCCCATCTCGGTTATACCATTCTTTCCCCATCCCCCGAAGGGCATTACTCTGTGCTCCTCTCCTTATCGACCTATCTCACTGCACTGTGATCTCTAGTCGTGCAGTCTCTCCTTCATACGTATTAATATGTACCAGCACACCCCGATCTGCGCCTGCCCATCCTACCAACGTTCTCCTTCTACACCCATTCTGTGCCCCTTAATCCCAGATCTCACGAGTATAGACCACAAAAAGGTCTCTCTGCTCAATGAATACTAGCACACACATGAAGCACTGCAGTGAGATGTGGATGAAAGTATTTGTCACGGTGCGGGCGCCGCCAGGGTTATGGGGTACATTCCCACGAGACGGTAGGTCAACTCAGGGTAGTTTCGGGCTTGGGCTAGTCGGTGGATCGAGCAGAGCTAGGGACGAAGAGAGGCATTTGGGCACGAAGCCGAGGCGGCCGCACGTGTGGCAAGAAGGTTGCGTCTGCACCGACCAGTGGGCCGTTATAGTTACATATACTATGAAACTTCCTGGGCTTAGGGACGGGAGGAGGCAATGACGGACAACCACTGCCAGAAGAGCTAGTAAGACTGGACACAGACGGCTGGCCATGTGGCTGGAAAGCAACCCACGCGAGAAGCTGATACGGGGACTCGACGCGGCTGAAGGAAGGCTCGCGCGACTGGACGGATGGAGAGCTGGAGGACGAGGTCGGGAAAGACAGTGGGAGCTAAGACGAGGAGGATGCCTGTACTGAATCAATTGGATGGAAAAGGAGAAGGGAAGGGACGAGAGGACGAGAGGAGACCATAATGTAAGGTGTGGGGGAAATGATCCGCATCAACCACAGGGGTACAGGCTCGATCAAAAAGGAAAACGGATTCAAGGGGGGGTGTAGAAAGGAAGATATGTTAAAAGAGGGCTTGATTGCCTCAGGTGCAAAACAGAGAAAGGAAGAGGAAACGGGGACGGAGGCGACAGTCGTAGCAAAAAGATACTGAAACCTTTTTTGGTGGCCTTATTGGGGCCATCCGACTTGTATTAATGCACTTGGGCGTCGGCGACGATTGTCGCGCGGACGCATGGCTCCTCGGGCCACCGTACATCTCGTTCAACCAACAACCAACCGTCGTCAAACCAGGTTGGACTTGGGAGCGCGCTCTCCTGGGCATGTGCAGAGTAGGCGCGCCTTAGATTGGATCAGATCTCTTCTTTTGGACCCAACGCCGCCCATGACAGTTTTTGGGGGCGACGGCCTGCGACGGTGGGCGATGGTTATCTTCGCTGCATTATAGTTGAACTTGTTGAACGCGCCAATATGGAGGGATCTCAGACCTCCCAGATCTCAACGTTCAACGTGTCCCACGTCTCAACGTAATCTATCGCGCGCATCAACTTGATCGCATCAATATATGGTAGTTAGTTGTCCATAATATGTCTATACACAATCGGTCAATAGCATGAAACCTCGGAATGCAAAGCGGGAACTGGAAGAATCAACACCACTCCTATAGTTCTGCTTCGGATGTCCACAGCAGCTGATGCACACGACGTACCCACCGTCTATATATTGGCGCTTGAAGCATGAAAAGGTGAATTCAAGTTCCATTGTGAAACTGAAGGGAGGGCTACTACTATGCCTTAGGGCTTAGGGGATAATGTGACCGTCGCTTAGCCGTGGTGAAGCCGGCGATGAGAAGCTGATGCCTGCGATGCGTGCAGTGGGGGGCTACTTGCTCGCAAAGTGCGTTTGGACTACCGTTTTGGCGTCAGTCTCTCGACGGTTGGATTAGCTGTCATCATTAGATGGCTATTGCACATTGACGTGCAGTTATTTTTCCCCCCTATGTTGTGGTTTTACTAGTAGTAGTATACTAGAGACCTGTAGGCCTCCTTTCCCAAACAAAAAGTTGAATTGACTTAGTTCAATGTGGCTTTACTACTTAGTTGACCAGCACCTGGATGATGGTGGTATTGTTCGACTCTTTTTAACCCGATCCAACCCCTATTGTCACGGGCGAGGAAACCAGTGGAGTCGCCAGCAGGCCTGGACCCTCTTCTGTCGCACACCATCGATAGAAGGGTGGAACGAGGCTTTACCCTAAAAAGCCGGGACGGAGTAGGAGGGTGGTTTTTTTGTTAGGAATATGATGCGGCTGAACGTGGGGCCATTACTGAAAAAGAGAATGAAAAATGCCAGCCCCCAGCCACGGTAGAGACTACCCCATCCCTCTTCCCGTCTCATGGTAGCGATGCAGTCCCATAGCCCAGTGTAAGGCCGCGCAGTGCGGAGCACGACCGCCTTGGGAACAGGTGGAGTAGCTACTCCTTCCACCCAACGCCCGGGCGGAGCGGGGTGCCTTCCTCCGCACCCGTCGTAAGGTCAAACTCGGTCTCGCTCCCGCTTTCGTCCCCATCCCTGCGGCGCATCTGCAGGGCGTCCTCTTCGGGCTCCGGGGCCCCCTGACTCGCCAATCGTACCATCGCTGTCTCCAAGGGCGGGACGATAGCAAGGAGACAGAAGGCCCATAACCAATACGTCACGCTGGTTACCACAAACAGCAGAACTGCACGAATGCCGAAGCTGGGTTCCTGCTTGAATGCGGTATGCAGACGCGCGTACGTGGGTATATGGCTGTGTAAAAATTCCTCGGCGGTGTTCATCGACCAGTAGTGCACCACGGGTACGACAAACGAGAAAAGCAACGCGTGTAGTGCCCACGCGGACGCTGCACCGGGCAACGTCCAGAGAAGATAGGGCCGTTTGCGTTCCCGCTCCGTTAGTAGCAACTTTAGGCTCTTCCATGGAGTATGAACATGCAAGGCATGAGTGGAGAGGTAGGCGCTGTAGTGATCACTTGTCAGTCTCAGCGGCTGTTGTAGCGGAGGGGGAGACGAACCGCGTCATGATAACACTGATTGGGAGCAAGACCAAGTTGAAAACGACCAAACCCACCGTAGTGAGAAAAGGAAGAGATGCGTCGCCAAATATCGGCACGTGCCATCGTTCCTTTTCCTGTTGGATCTTCCTCAGCCTCCTTCCCACGGTCACCCTCCACGCGAACACGACTTCACCTCGTGAACTTCTGGGAATCTCTTCTCCAGACACCGCATAAGGCCAGAGGGTCATGTTGATCCAGGATGCTGACAACATGGGAGGGATTTTGGCAGTGCCGTTGTGTATATACAAATCGTTGTATGTTGTGGAAGGGAAAGCAACTAGGATGGCGTCAAGCTCGGGTGGGTGATGTGCGTGGTGAGGGCGGTAAAGTTGCCCGGCAAAGTTAGGGAGCTGGTGGAGGCTTCGAGCTCAGCACGGTGTCGCATGAGCGAAGGGTGGGCGAACAGGTTCCAGAAGGCCAAGGAGTAAGGCACGCAGTGTCCACAACCGCACTCCGCGTAGGAGGCCGCGTACCCCCTCAGCGTTCCACGTGCGGATGAGTACACGGAGGACCGAAGTGGGGACAGCAGGTAAGCCCTGCTGGGGAGCAGCAGGGGTGAGGCTCCGGGGGGCCCAGTTGGCGCGTGCCCGTGCCAAAGAACTGCGGAGCGGGTGTAGAAACAGGCCTCCTACAATCAGGTGAGCCACCAGAACAAAGAACGCCTCAAGCATGCGGTTTACATTGACGATTTCTGCGTCAGACAGACCGCTGTCAGGCAGCAAGCTGGCCGAGGTGGCACTGCTGTTGGGATTGGACATGCGTGTCTGCTATCCCGCAGGGTGTGTGGATGGAGACACGAGGGTGGTGGGCCGGTTGGTGGCTGGTGTAGTACTAATAGCTCGGGCGGCTGCAAGTGTGGCAAGACTGCTTATAGCACCAGCTTGGGCGGCAGGAGCGTGTCTGAAGCCTTCGGGCTCAGGGACAGGGAGGGGGAGTGGAGGACAAACCCTGCCAGAGCTGGATCTGGACTGGAACTGGGGGCGGCGTGACTGGAAGCGGGATCACCCGTGGCTGAACTAAGCTGGACGTCGACGTGGCACCTGGGAGGCACACGTGAACTAGGTTGTCTTGAGGGACGGAGAGCTGAAGACGGGAGCTGGAGGACGAGGCCGGCAGACGGAGGAGCAACGAAGAGGAGGAGTTGCCTGTACCACCGGGTTGATCCAATTGGCGTGGAGAGTAGGGGGAGACGCCAGTGGACCGTGGGGAAAACCTACAAACCATTGCTTTTAGACAGCGACGAAAAGAAAACAACGCAATAGAAGAGTGTGTTAGAGGGTAGTGCTAGGGTTCCCTGCCCTCTCCCAATTGATCGGCGATGCGCGCTGGCGCGCGGATTCGTTCCCGTGCGCAACTGCTTCAATGCACTGTGGCCACTATTTTATACCGTTGTCTCCGTCTGTTCAATGAAGGTTCCCTCGTCACATGTCGCCATGTCACCCTTGATACCAACCAAAAGAACCATAGGATCCATTTGTGCTGTTTGGCGTGGGCAGCGTAGCACGCAGCACGGTGCACCTGCCCTCGTGCCAGAGCCAAGTGCCAGAGCCAGTGCCCCAGCGAACCGTTCGAGTCTGATTTGACTGCGGGAAGAACCCAAGGCCCGGGTCGGGGTGGGTGGGCTAAGCAGGGGGTTGGGGTACGATGCCAACTACGTTGCCGACCGCAGGCAGTCAGGTGCGGGGAGGTTGTTGGAGCAAGAGAGAAAGTTGGTGAATTCGTTGGCGGACGAGCAAGCGTTGGGAATAAACTTGTCGTTCTTGTTTGGCCAAAACTTGACGTTCGACCGCCAGGCGCGCATCGTACGCTGCCACCTGCTCCATTCGCGCTGCGTACCGATCCATCTGAGCCCGTGCCAGAGCAAAGAAGGATGCTTGCGTCTCACGTTCTTCTTCGGTGGATCGGATACGCAGCGTCGTACGCTGGCACGGCGGTTCGTCCGTTTGCGCCCCCGCAGAGGAAGATACAGTTACGACGGGGTCACCAGCACGCATTGTCTCTGGTTCCTCGTACCCATTTGCTGGACCATGGCCATTGCTATGACCATTGAGCTTGCCTTCTTCCCCTTCGTCCTTGGCCACAGCCCGATCCAACGCTGCAATCGCCTTTTGGGCTGCGCTTCGTGCCAATTCCGGCGGGCCAGGCGGGAGAGCAAGCGAAGTCCAGCCCAGTCGTTCGTGACCACGTCGCGTTCCGTGCAGGCGGGGAGGAAGCGGTCCTCAATGGGCAACTGGAGAAAGTGAAGTGCACATTCCTGCGCCGAACGAGTAGCCACTACCTGACACGCGCGTCCAAGACGTTCCATATTGCTGCAGCGCATGAAGCAACTGGAGAGTTTCGGTCTGGGACCATGCGCGTTGGTTCGTTTCGCTCGCCTCGCGCGCGGGCAGACGGAGAAAGTCAGATGCCCTGAGCGGCGCTGGGAAGCGGGCGGCAGCGTAGCAGGTGCTACATAACACTGGACCAGGTCCGACAGCAAGTAGAATGTACCGTTCGTCGCAGACGGTGCCACACGTATCGCACGTGGCTGGGGGTGGAAGGCACGTGCGGTCGAGAAGAACCGACTGAGCGTCTTCCACGGACCATGGGGACCGATGTGGTGCGCGTCTGGTAGATGCCAGTGCGAAGGGGGAGGGAACCCTTGGATTCTGAGCCTGCAGCCGGCTCCATCGGTCGCAGCCCCTGGGGTGTGTCGAGGAGAAGACGAAAGTGACCTGTAAACGCCGGTTGCAACTTTTGTGGCCGACGCGAGGCAGGCACCTGGGTATTGATCACCCCCCACAGGTCGAGAAATTTGTGGATCCGCATCAATCCCCACACATCGCCAGCCAACACTCGCCGGCACGCTGTGAGCGTCAGGTATTCTTCGGGGTTGAGTCGGTACGTGAGCACGAGGAAGCGACGGTATTTGCAGTACAGTGCTGGCGTTTTGCTTCGGTTCGTGCCCGAGAAAAATTCGGGCAGGGCTTTGCGCTCGATGGGATGGACCGAGTCGAGAGAAAACCAGTGGGCTCGGGAAGGAAGTTTCCACCCGCCTTCGGGGGCGGATTGGGCCACCGTTTCTTCTAAGATCTCGATCGCCTCATCGCCCGAAAGGGGGACAGGAGGACCGTGATGGCGTCCATGCTTGTCCGATGGCGGATACGGGTCGGGATGATCGGGCGTGGCACGTTTGGGCCCGCGCACAGGAATCATGTAGTCTGCCACGTCCAAGACAGTATTTTGTGCGACACTGGTCTCGAGCCAGGTCATGCTGAGAGCGACAGGGGCGCGGTCGCTGGTGGAGGCGCTGGGTGGTGGCGTGTCAGCGGCGGGGTAGACGAGGTGGGTCGCATTGTCGGGATTGTTGGTCCAAGTGACTGCGGGGCGGGGGGGCAATGTCAGTACGGGAAGTCAGGATGGTTCGGAGCAGAGACGTACGATCGAGGAACTGGGCCATGGCCTTGGCAGAGCCAGCTGCTTCGGGAGGGGTGGTGCGGGGTGGAAATGCGCCAGGAGGACGCGGGCAGCGGGAGGTGCTGGGTGAGCTGGGCGAGGAGGTGGGAGAAGAAGGGTGTGGGCGTCGTCGAGCGGGTCGGCATCGGTGCGGAGGTGGGCGTCGGCGTAGATGGGGGGGCGATGCGGACGAGGGCGGCAGGGGGGGCGGGTCGCCGGCGAGGCTGAATGCGCTGCGGGGAGGGGGAGACAGGTCGGGTGGCGTTCGGCAAGGTCGCGCGCGGCGGCGGCGGGGTTGGCGGGCGCGGGGCCGGCGGGGCGAGGTGGGTGGCCTGGAAGCGCTGGATGCTGGCGGCGAGCTGGGCGATGGGGGCGGTGAGTGTGGCGGAGGGCGTGGGGGGGGGCGGGGGCGTCGGCGGCGACGAGGGCAGGACGACGCGCCGCAGCTGGGAGTGGGCGGGGGGTCGAGGCGCGGGGCGGGCATGTGGGCGTGGGTGGAGCTCAACGGTGTTCGGCCCGCAGGCGTTCGTTCGGCTGTGCGCTTGCTTGGCTCTGCGCGGTGCGCGACGCGTTGCTTGCGTCCGCCCCCCACCCACCCCCCCGGTGTACGTAATCCCGCCTTAGGTAACGCCCGCGCGGAATGCCGCCCGAAGGAGTGCATTCCGCCGGCGCTCGGGCTCGGCCGCAGGCATTCCCGCCGCCCTTCGCACCGCGCACGCCCCAGCCCAGTCCCAGCCCGCCCAGCCCACGCCACCGCTGCCTCCCCACCGCCATGAGCCAGGCTGCCAGCATCTTCTCGCGCTTTGCCAGTGCGTATCCCTGCCCTGCCTGCTGCCTGCGTCTGCCCTGCTCACCGCTCACCGCTCACCTGCTCCCCTCCCCCCAGTCCCCCTCGGCGTCGCCGCCATGGGCGTGCAGGCCAGCCTGTACGATGTCCCCGGCGGCTACCGTGCCGTGATGTTTGACCGCTTTGCTGGTGTCAAGCCCCAGGCCACCGGCGAGGGCACCCACTTCCTCATCCCCTGGCTCCAGCGCGCCATCCTGTACGACGTGCGCATCAAGCCCCGCACCATCTCCACCACCACCGGCTCCAAGGACCTGCAGATGATCACCCTCTCGCTCCGTGTGCTCTCCCGCCCCGATGTGCAGCACCTCTCCAGCATTTACCAGGGCCTGGGGCTCGACTATGACGAGCGTGTGCTGCCGTCGATCGGCAACGAGTGCTCAAGGCGACCGTGGCGCAGTTTGACGCGGCCGAACTCATCACCCAGCGCGAGGTGGTCTCGGCGCGGATCCGCGAAGACCTGCTGCGGAGGGCACGCGAGTTCAACATTATCCTCGAGGATGTCTCCATCACGCACCTGACGTTTGGACGTGAGTTTACCAAGGCGGTGGAGCAAAGCAGATTGCGCAGCAAGATGCCGAGCGGGCCAAGTTTGTCGTCGAGAAGGCGGAGCAGGAGCGGCAAGCGTCCGTCATCCGCTCCGAGGGTGAGGCCGAGGCTGCCTCTACGATTTCGGCTGCGCTGGAGAAGGCGGGTGATGGTCTGACCATCCGCCGGATCGATGCGTCGAAGGACATTGCGTCGACGCTGGCCAACAGCCGCAACGTGACGTACCTGCCCCACGGCAACGGCATGCTGTACGTTGGTACCTCTGGGACTGCTTGTGGGGGGGGGGAGGAGAAAGACGGGCGAGTGACTGACACAGATGCACGTGACCAGACTGAATGTGCCGGCGCAGTAAAAACGGAGAGGCGGAGGGGCCTCGTTTGCTGGTACGCCTCGTGGCGGCCAACGAGACCAGGACGGATAGCCAGCTGCCCTGTGTACACTACAGTACCCCACGCACCCAATCGACGACACTGCTCAGGCCCAGGTCTTTGAGATAGCAGGCGAGATAGAAGACGACGGCGTCGGCCTCAGCGGAGGAAGCGGGCACGCGATAGGATGGATCGGCCTGGGGCGAGGACGCGGATACGCACGGTGAAAAAGGCGAGAGAGCGCTTAGCAGCCGCGGTGGGTGCTGGGCTGCTGCGGCCCGATGCCCGGCTGCTGATTCGATGCATCGCCGATTCAATATTCAAGACGGAAGATTGAAATTGCATCGGCCGGATGAGCTCATCACCCGAATAACCTCTGCTGCATCCACACTGCCCCCGTGCGGCGCATGCGCCGTATCAGCGCTGGGCACTGCGGGGTTGATTAAGCCTTAAGCTTTAAGCCTCACAGTCACTGATCCACCCCATCCGGCCCCATCCATCGCCACTCCTCGCCACTCTCGCCACTCTTATCCTCTCCACCACCACCACCTTCATCGCCCCCACCACCACCACCACACCATGAGCTCCGATCTGGTTGCGCCCGCCGTCGCTGTGCCCGCACAGCTGGCTGTCCTGCGCCTCCCGCCCCCCCTCGTCCTCCACCCCTCCCTCGTTCTTGCCGTCCACATGCCCTACGCCCACCCTCGCTCTCCTCCGCGCGCCCTCGCCACCGCCACCGCCACCAGCACCAGCCCATCGCCCTCTGCCGACTCCCCATCCGGCAAGCGCACCATCATCGTCGCAGCCCTGCCCACCCCGCCCCCGCCCAACCAGCAGCCCACCTCGCCCTGCCCGGAGACTGGGCGTGCGCTGCCCGCCTCCTCCGTCTCATCCGACACCCCACCACCGACCAGTGCACCTTGCTTGTCATGGGCCTCACCCGCTTGCAAGTGGACAAGGTCTTGGCCCCTCAGAGTGTCTCCCTCCTGCTGCCCTCTTCGGATGAGCCTGCGCCGGCGCGCCAGACCGATGAGAAGAGGAGAGTGGCGCAGATGGCGCACTGGTGCCTTCCGCACCGCAGCACAGCCATGCCCTGGTCGATGTGGTCGAGGCGAGTGTGCACAGTGCCACAGAGCTGACGCCTCTGTCAGAGGAGAACGAGGAGCGGGTGCATGCGCTCCGCGCAGCCGCTCATGAACTGCTCGACGCCCTGTCGAGCTTCAGCTTGCTCCCGCCGCTCGCCCAGGGCCCAGACGCAGAGCCCAGCCGCGAAACGAGCAAACTGGGCGCCGGGGCGATGCCGTACGTTCCACCGACGTTGGTCAAGCGTCTGCGCGGACTGGTGCATGAAGTACAGGACGAAGCCGCGCCAGTGTTGGCGGATGTGCTGGCCGGTTCGGTGGGCGGCGCGTGTGCCTGGCCCGTACGCCATGCTCTGCTCGCCGCTGCGGATCCGGCGCAGCGGGTCGAGGCGGTGGCCCAAGCACTGCGCCAGGGTGCGGGACGTATCCGCGATACACGCCAAGTCCTCGATGCGCTGCTTGCGCCACTCAACTCGGACTCGCGCGAGACGCTGTTGCGGTTGCAGATGCAGTCGTTGGTTGCGTCGATGGCAGCCGTCACGCCTTCGGTCTCGGCCCGCCTGACTACCTCCAAGGGCACCTTTGTCTTTAACACGGGTGCGCCTTCGGACCGTGCCGACTCGGACCGTGGTTCGGACGGACGCGACCCGGACACGCGCCGTCGTGCCTTGTCGGCCGACGCGCTGCGTCTGCTCAACTCGCTGCGCAACAATGCACTCAAACGTTCCTCTTCCAATGCGCCGCGCCCGCCTGGGCCTGGCACGGGACCTGGCTCGGGCGGGTGGACGACGAGGCAGAGCAAGATGAGGAGCAAGATGAAGTGGCTGAGTTGTCGGCCAAGCTGGCCCAGGCACAGCTCAGTGCCGAGGCACGCAAAGTCTGCGACCGCGAGTTGAAGCGTCTGTCGCGCATCCCGTCTCAGTCAGTCGAACGTGGGGTGCTGGTGTCCTACCTTGAGTTGATGGCCGAGTTGCCATGGGACAAGACGACGAGTGATCTCCCGGCCGAGGAGCAGGCCCTACTGGGCGTTCGGGCAGAAAGCTTAAGCCCTGCCGAAGTGGAACAGGTGCTGCACCAAGCCGAGAGAGTATGCGCACGAAGGGATTGTGGATCGGGCCAAGCGGATCCTCAATGCGGACCACTATGGGTTGGACAAGATCAAGAAACGCTTGGTCGAGTACTTGGCCGTGTTGGAGCTCAAGACCCTCCAGGCTCAAGCCACTTTGCCTCCGCCGCCGGCTGCCCCGGCCAAGAAGGACAAGTACGAAGACGTAAGTGCAGCGCTGTTGCAAGACCAAGAAGATGAGTCGGATTCACGTCCGACCGTCACCCCGCCCGCCAAATTACACATTGTCGACCGCGGTCCCATTCTCCTTCTTGTTGGCCCGCCGGGCACAGGCAAGACGTCCATTGCGGTATGTATTTTTTGCCCCCCCACCCCACTCCCCCCCACCTTTGCTTGTAGTGGCTTGCCTGCTCGAAATGCTGACTTTTTATCTGTTGCCTGGACCAGCGATCGTTGGCCACCGCGCTTCGACGTCCATTTACCCGTCTTTCCTCGGTGGTGTGCGGGACGAAGCCGAGATTCGTGGGCACCGACGTACATACGTGGGTGCGATGCCGGGCTCGATTGTGTCGTCGCTGCGCAAGGTGGGGGTGAGTGACCCTGTGATGTTGTTGGACGAGGTGGACAAGCTGGGCAGCGGGAACGGTTTGCACGGGGATCCGATGGCAGCGATGCTCGAAGTGCTAGACCCGGAGCAGAACAATAAGTTCATTGACCACTATGTCAACTGTCCTGTTGACCTTTCGCGCGTCTTGTTTGTCGCGACGGCCAACTCACTCGACACGATTGCGCCGCCGCTGCTGGACCGGACGGAGGTGATTGAGATTTCAGGGTACACGCACGACGAGAAGGTGGCAATTGCCAAACAGTACCTTGTGCCCAAGCAGCGTCGTGCGGCCGGCCTGGCCGAATCGCTATTGCAAGTACCGGACGACACGCTGCTCAAGGTAGCTTCGTCCTATACGCGGGAAGCTGGTGTGCGCACGCTCGAACGACAAGTGGCCGCCATTGCACGTGGCAAGGCTGTGCAGTACGCCGAGGTGGTCAAGCCGTCCGTGCAGGCCGATGGGGCCAAGGCGCTGGTGGCGTACGGTCCTAATGCGCCTGTGCCGGCCGGGTACGATCCCGTGGTGCGCGTTGCGGACCTCGAAGGGCTGTTGGGACTGGAAACGTACGAGCCGGAACTGGCAGATATGGGGGAGGAGCGTCTCCCGGGCGTCGTGACGGGGCTGGCGTACCAAGGTTCAGGTAACGGTGGTATCCTGCACATTGAGACGGCGCTCATGCCCTCCTCGGGTGCAGGTGGCGCGTTGCACTTGACCGGCTCACTTGGTGACGTGATCAAGGAAAGTGCCGAGCTGGCATTTGCCTGGGTCAAAGCGCACGCATTCGAGTTAGGCATTGTGCCTTCCCGTACGGCCAAGTTCTTCCCGGGCCAAGACGTGCACTTGCACATGCCGTCGGGGGCGGTGCCGAAAGACGGGCCGTCAGCCGGGGCGGCATTTGTCACGAGCTTGGTGAGTCTGCTGAGCCGGGTGCCGACGGAACCTACGTTAGCTATGACGGGGGAGATTACGTTGCGGGTAAGGTGACGGCGGTAGGAGGAATTAAGGAGAAGTTGTTGGGTGCGCACAGGGCAGGAATGCGTAAAGTCATCCTCCCCGCTCGAAACCGGAAGGACGTGGAGACCGATTTGCCTGCCACCGTACGCGCCGAATTGGAGGTGGTCTATGCCCACAATATTTGGGATGTCCTCGAAACTGCGCTCGGCTTGCCCCGCCTCGAGTACCAGCAGCGCCGCGCACCTGTAGCGCGCTTGTGAGATGACAAGCGCATGGATACTGTCTTTTCTATCGCTGTCGCCGTCGCCATTTCCATTTCCATTGCCATTGCCGTTGCCATTTCCACTGCCATTGCCACTGGCAGTGCGAGGGAGGCAAGGATGGGATGGGATGGAAGCTGCGGGACGGGAGCATGAATTGCATTGGAATGAGCATTCTCTATACTGCATCTATATCATTGACAGAGCTTAAGACTGGCCGGGGACAGGGAAAGGCTACGCCTAAACCGACCCGTTCATCTTGCGTGTGTTACTTGGTAGCGCCACCCCTCAGGTTAACTATTCAAATGATGGAATGGACAAACGGTCCTCTCAGTGTGCATACCACTTTAGTAACATGCAGTAGGTGGGCCAAAAGAGAAGAGGGATACCTCCTTCGGCCCTGCTACTTCTCCAAGTAAGGCGGCTACTACACGTCTATTAGTATACAAGTTACCGTGTCAGGGGGTACTACTATGTATACCGTCAAAAATGACGGTGTCGGCAACGAACCGCCACGAGACGAGAAAGAAAGAAGGGGGGGTTTGTATGCTCTCCTTCGCGCCCTTCCCTCGCGCAACCGGGTCGACGATCGCGCGTGCCCTTCACTTCCCACTACTAACGTCCGCGGCAAGGCCAAGTCGTGATCAACAGTTGGCATATACCGCGCGGTATATAGCTTGAGCTCAGCTACAGCCGGCGCTACAGGTCCCATCCGATGCATCGCTATCTCGACCCTTCTCTAGGTCAGGTCGAATCTCGAATCCTCAAGAGTACACACACATACGGTTCAATCCAAAGGTTGCCACGCCGCAAAAAGACGAGGCTAAAGAGAAGACGAAATCCGCCCCCGCGCACTTGCACTTGAAGCAGTACACCGCCCACGATGCGGAAACGGGTGCGGTTAGCTGCGAGGCGTGAGCGGTGCGGCTCTGCGGCTCATACGCGCAGCAGGAATTGCCGAGGAGCGAGGTGGGGCGGACGAGAATCCAACTGCTTGACAGGACTCGAGTGTTGATGTTGATGTTGATGTTGATATTGAGCCATGGACGGTTTCTTGTCCTCGGTCCCTGCTGCCTCGTCGGCCAGATGCAAATCTTTGTTTCAATCGTCAAAGATTTGGTCATGCCCGAGGTTTTGTAGATGCCGACCAAGCGGGCGGCCAATTCAAACATATTGTTGCGCAAGGAAATGATGACAAACTGCGCGCCGCGCGTTCGCTCCTTGATCAAGTTGGCCACAATGGAGACGTTGCGGAAATCCAGCGCCGCATCAATTTCGTCCATCACGTAGAGTGGCGTGGGCTTGTAGGCGTGCAAGGCAAAGACGAGCGCTAGGGAACTTAACGTCTTCTCGCCCCCCGAGAGGTTGGAGATGTTACGCCAGCTCTTTTTGGGCGGCATGACACTAAAGATGATGCCTTCACTGAATGGGTCCAGCGAGTCGACGAGTTCTAGCTCGGCATTGCCACCCAACGTGATGGTTTGGTACATCTCCTTGAGTTTGGCCGAGATGACACTAAACGAGGCCATAAACTTGTCGAAACGTTCTTTGCGCAGCGTCTCGTACGACTGCTTGGCCGCGTCGCGCTCGGCCGTCGTGGCTTCGAGCGAACGAGCATGCTCGAGAAAGTCTTGCTCACGTTTGCGGTACTCTTCAATGATCGACATGTTGGCCGATCCCTTGGACAGGCGTTCTTCAAAGATGACAATCTCCGCCTTGAGCGTCTCCTTGTCAAACTCTTGCACCTCCTCAACAGGGTACATTGGCAATTGGAGCTTAGTACTGCCTTCCTCGCCTTGCTCTTCGTCCTCTTCTTCTTGTCCGTCGTCCAAGAGGACATGAAGCTGCAGCTTGCCAATCCGGTCGGTCCAATGCGCCAAACGTTTCCGGTTGTCAGCCAACGACCGCTCATTGTCTTCCACTTTTTGCTTCGTGTCCACTTCGAGGCGACGGAAGCGATTGACGGCATCCGAAAACTCTTCGAGTTTCTCAGCCAACTGCTCTCGCCCAGCCTCGTACTCTTCCACCTCGTCCCGTGCCGCCTGGGCCCGCGCCTCCACCTCGGCCAGTTCCGCCTTTCGCTCCGCCACGGTCTGAGCCGCTTGCTCCAACTCGGCCTGGAGTTGCTCCAATTGCGCTTCCACCTCCTCAATCGTCTTGGTCGCGCGCTCATGATCCATCTCGGCGCGGTCTCGCGCAACGTCCGCTTTGACCGTACGTTCGTTGTTGAGTTCCATCATCTCTTTGATCCCGTCTACTTTGGCCTTTTGGGCACGTAGCTCGATCCCACCCACTTTCATAATCTGTTGTTCCAATTCGGTGATGGCCTCTTCGATCCCGCTCGACCCGGCGCGCAATTTGGCCAGGTCGCTTTCCATTTTGGCCATGGCCTTGTCCAACTCGGCAATCCGTTTGGTTTCCTCGGCACTGGGAAGAATTTCGCGTTTCATCGCCTCGAGGCGCGCGACGGCTGCCTTGCGACGTTGCGAGGCCACGGATAAGGCCATTTGTACCTTATCCAAATCCACATCGATCATGGGTTTGCGATTGTGCATCCGGTCCAGCGATTCCAGCACATGGGCCAGGGACGCGCGATGAGAACGCAACTCGTTCGCGGCCAATTCGGCTTCTTTCTCCAGTCGTGCCAGTTTGTCCGGACTGACAATCGCACCGACCGGGGTGGCCGACATGGCGCCGCGCGCCACGCGACTGCCGCCACCACTCATCGCACCGGACTTCTCGATCAATTGGCCATCGAGCGTCACGACGCGCCACCGCTGGGCACCATAGGCGATTCGATTGGCATGCGCCAGATCCTTGGCCACCAAGGTATCGCGCAGTTGGTGGTAAAATGCATTAGCGTACTTGGGGTGCGAAAGTCGAACGAGGTCAATGAGGCGGGGTGCCTGCTCGGGCGTCTGGACCGACGGAATGCCATTCTGAGCAATGTTGGCCAACAAGATAAAGTTGGCGCGGCCGAGGTTGTGTTGGCGCAGATGCTCGATGCATGCCTGACCAGCCTCGACATTGTCCACCACAATCGACTCGAGACCAGGGCAGGCAGTCGAAATGGCAACATCGTACTCGGGCGCAATGGTGCCCAAGCTACCGAGTCGGCCATGGTAGCCCTTGATCAGTCCGAGCTCCGCTTGGCGGTTGAGCGAATTGAGCACCGTCGAACGCGATTGGTTGGAGCTAGATGCCGCACGCGCTTCTTCGGCCTTAGCCCGTGTCACGTCCGCCGAGGAACGGAGCTTGTCCTCGGCTTTGCGCATCGAAGACACCTGTCTCCCCCTGGGCAATCCGATCATCCATCTCATCGCGCTCCCGCTCGAGCGAAAGGAGCTCTTCCTGCTTGGCTTCTGTGTCGGCATCGATCGCATCGATTTCTTGCTGCGCCACGGACAATTCTTCTTGGGCCTGCTCCACCCGGCTAGTCAGCAGTGCCTTTTCCTCCAGTGCCAACTTGTGCTCGTTCTCCTTGGCAATGATCTTGTCCAACCAAGGTTGTAGCTCAAGTTGCTTGGCTTCGATCTGCGCGGCAAACACCTGGGTCTTGTCCTTGAGCGACTCGCGGATTCGATCGAGCTCCGCCTCTTCTTGGACCAGGGAAGCTTCGAGGCCAGCCAACTCCCCGCGCAACTTATCGCTTGTGGCAGCGGAATCATCCGAAGTTTGACGGGCAAGGGACAAGGCTTTGCGTTGTTCGGACAATTGCTTGGCGAGCTTGCGCGCTTTGAAATCCAAATGCTTGCGGCCCTCGTCGGCTTGGAGCGAGCGACGCTCACACGCCGCAAGCTCTTTGCCCACCTTGTCAGCCTCCACTTTAGCCTGCTCAGCAACTGCGTAGCTTCCTCCAGCTCGGCGGCGAGTGTCTCGCTGGCTCCGACCGTGTCCGAGCAGCGTTCGCGCTCGGCTTCCAGCTTGGCCCCCAGCTTGACAATCGCGGCCGAGGCGATTTCCATCTGCTGGCGACATTCCATCATGTAGATTTGCCACAAGGCCGATTGACGCTGGGTAAGCTCGTTCTGGTCGCGCAGGTAAGCTTCGGCTTCCTCCTTCTTGTGCTGAGGGGCGGGGGAGGGGGGGGGGGGTGGGAGGGTCAGTTTCGATGGTGGAATCAGAGCGAGCGAACAGATAACACGGCGACGCTACGAGAAAAGTGAACATACCTCGAGAGCCTGTTTTCCTTCTGGACGTACTTGAGACGGTCCAGTTTGAGGGACCGTTGCTCGTTGGCTTCGTCCACCTTGGCCGCAGCCTCTTCGATGGGCTTCTTGTAATCACTGGTACCAATAATGTCCTCGAGGTACTCGAGCAAGCCTTCCTCATGCTCCGTCTTGCCCTTGGGTGGCATCTGGGCAATGGATTCCACCTCACCCTGGAGAATGAGAAAGCGTTTGTGGTCCAAGTCAATGCCGTGGCCACGGAGCAAGGTGCCGACCTCGGTGAAGGTAGACTTGGCATTGTTGACAGTTAGACGGACGTGTTGTTACGGAAAGCGGTGCGGGCGACGACCAAGCGCGAATTGGGCACGACCTTGTACGCGTCGGGCCCGGGCAAGTCTTCAATCTCACGGAACCAAACCTCGACCGAACATTCGCGCAGGTTCTCATGGGCCGAGGAGTGGTGGATGAGCTCCGACAGCTTGCCCTGCCGCATCTTGTTTGCCCGCCAGCCAAACACAAACAGAAGCGCGTCAATCACATTTGACTTGCCACTGCCGTTGGGCCCTACGACGCACTGAAGGACTTGTGGAAGGGACCGATGGTCTGCCGACCGGCATAGCTCTTAAAGTTGACCAAGACCATCTTGTGGATCACGAAGCGCGTCTTGGGCTTGCTCGGCAGCAGCGGGTGGGGGTGGAGCGAGGGGACGAGGCGGGGCAAGCGAGGTGGGGGGGCATTAGAGAGACGGGGGGTGCCAGTGGGGGATGGCACGACCGAGCGACGCCTATCTCCGTTAGGGGTAGCTGGGGCGAGCGGAGAAGGCCGGGCTGGGTGTTTGACTCGCATCGGATGGGTAGGGGAGAGACTGGCGCGAGCGCGGGAAGAGGCAGCAGGGGAAACTCGCGTGGATGGAGACTGCTCGGCACTGTTGTAGTAGTCTTGGCTGTCGCCGTCGTCGACGACAGTCTGATCGTCGTCATCGCCGTCGGCATCATCATCGATCATCGTCATCGTCACTGGATGCGGCGGCGGTGCGGGAGGAGCGGGTGGATTGACGAGGCATGGGCGTGCGCGAGGACCGGGTGGAGCGAGCGGGGGCGGGGGGGGACGGTGCTGCTGGGGCGGGTGCGCTGGACGCTGTTCTGGTTCGGCGGGGGGGCATGGTGGGGCGGAGGTGGTGGTGGAGGTGGGAAAGCACTGGCCAACCAGCGGGCATTTCGTCTGGCCGCCAGATGCCCATCCCACGGCGCGCCCCGTGTTGATTGCGACGCCCGGCTGGCCTCCGACACGGAGCTGCCCGCGCACGCACGTGACCAGCCGCTGGCCCACAGGCGGCGCATGGCACGTGATGGTCACGTGGCACCGCGGTGGGCGGGTGGCGCATGCGGCGGGATGTGGCGTGTCACGTGCCGGGTGCGGGATGCGGACAACAGATGACATCATCCATCGCATGGCCCAAGAATTTTTTGGCGAGGCGTAGCGAAGCAAAGTAGAGGGAAGCAAAGCAAAGCACAGCAAACGTCCATCCCTCCACTCGGCTATCTCCCGGGTGCTGCGGCTGCCTGTCTGCTCGACCCGTCGGCTGTCTGTGCTGGCCGCCATGAGCGCCGTTGCGCGGGTGCTTCTACGCGCACACACGCGGCCCCATCCTGCCCGCTGCCCCGCTGTCTGGAGCGCCGTCCGCCCCTGCCCTCGCGCCCACCGCCACTTCGCCCGCCCGCCGCTGCGCTCTGCACCGCCTCGCGCGCCCACGCCCAGCTGCCTCTCGCTGCTGCTGCTGCCGCCACCACACCTGCCGTCCCGACGGAGCAGAAGCAGGACCAGCCAGCCCCGGCCCAAGCCCCTTCCCAGCGCAAGCCGTCGCGCCGCTCGGCCCAGCCCAGCCGCCTCTTCGCCAACTCGCCCTCCCTCCGTCCGGGCAGAGCATGTTGGATTTGGCCAACGAGGCCGCCGCTGCGCGCTTGGGCGATCCGACGCTGGAAGACGTGTTGGCGCTCAAGCCCAAGTGGCTCGAGACCCAGCTGGACGGTGCGGCGTCGTTTGAGGAAAAGAGGAAGGTATGGGTGCGTGCGTGGGCGGCCACGACCAAGGCTGTGACACGTTCGTTCCGCGTGGCGCAGATGCGAGGCTTGTTGGCCAAGGCTGGCCTGTTGACCGAGGTGCCTGAGATCCATGCGCCTGCCCATGTGCAGCAGCTTGCACGCAACAAGGCAATGGCAGGGACGCCCAAGGGGGCGGTACGCAAACACGCAGCGGTGTATCGGCTGGTACGGCATGTGGTTGGGATTGTTGATCCGGACGAGTTGGTGCAAGAAGTTCCTGCCACTGCGTCTGCCCTACCCAGCTCATCCGTCCACACCGCCTTGGACCCCGTACCGTGGATGCTCCTGTCCCAGCGACCTGTGGCAGGAAGAGCTGGAGCGCCAGCTCAACGTGCAACTCGATTACATGCGTTCACCCAACCAAGTGTACTTTTCCGGCTCCGAACGCGCCATGGCCTTGGCCCTGTCCGAAGTCCTTTCTCTAGCCCAGTCTGTCGTTGCGAGCCATCTCGACCTGGCGCCTCCGGCGGAACTGGCTCAGACTTACCCAGACCTACTTCCTGAGCTGGCTACCGTTCCCGTTGGTGGCTGGCCTCCATCACGCGTCGGTCGCAGTGCCTTGTGATCCCCGCAACGGCACTAAAGAGCGATGGGGACACTGTTCCGCACCTGGGCACGCCCGGCGCTGTACCAGAGGGGGCAACGCGCTACCATCTCTATTTCATCGATGAAGAAGAGGCTACGGAAGCCACCCGGCTGTTGGTCGACTACCATCTGTCGGTCTGGGCCAACGCAACGGCACAACGGTGGTTGTTGGACAATCCAGACCCTCCCTCTTCTTCTTTTCTTCTTCTGCTGCTGCTACTTCTGTTTCTATCTTCTACCTCTCCTTCCGTCTACTTGGCACCCTACCTGGCGCCTAGCTCGCTTCCCTGGTCGGCAGAGGGCTTGTTACTCCAAGTCCCGCTCAATCTTCAACTCGCACCCCGTTTCCCTGGGTCGCCATTACTCTTTTCCCGCATGCTTCGTCCCCCTTCGGAAACGGACCGCCTTTCTTCGGCCTTGCACACGTCTACTGCCTTTGCCGCCCGCAGCTCTCGGCGCCGCTGGATCCCAACACTGAGGTCAGCTGGGACACACTGCGCCCAGCAACAGGACATGCGTTGGAACCGGGTGCAACGGAACGGTACAGCGCTACGTTTGGTGCGCTGCTGTTGCCTGCGCAGGACAGTACGATGCAAGAGGCGCTGAAGCCACGCGGGTTGGACCATGTGTGGCGACGTCCGCCTCGGCCGACGGGACGGGACAGTGGTGTGCTGGCCCTGTTGAGCCGCCGTACGGACGAGCATGGTCGCCTATCAGTGTACAAGATTCGTTTGGTTTGGCCGTCTGGCCCAATGGCCTCCGGCCATTGAAACCAAGCAAGATCACCTCGTCTTGGCCTATGCCGTGCCCGGGACCGAAGTGACGCTCGACATGGAAGTCTCAGGGCACCAGTTGTTTGATGATTTGCGAGCGGTGGCAGAGGGAAAGATGCCGTTGTGGCAAGTGGAACGGACAGTGTGGCATGTGGGCTGTACGGCCCATGTGGCAGCGCCGAGCAGGTGAGTACCAGGTTTCTTCTCCTTGGGTTTGCGGGGCTTCTTTCTGAATCAGGTTCCTTTTCTAACCGTTATCTTTTTTTCTTTTTTTTTTTTCTCCTCCTATGCAGCACAAGCGACATGAACTTGGACCGCCATGTTGAACTGGACGCCAGCTTGGCGGACGATACGCTGTTCCGCTGCTGGACCAGTTGGAGCGTTCGTCGGACGTGCAAACAGTGTTGGACGAGGCGATGCAGGCCGAGACGGAATCGAAAACGTCAGGCGTGTGGGATGTGCAGGGGACGGCGCCACAGGCGCGCAATCGCAGGCCTATCTATCGTCCGGTTCAAGGTGCCGATGGCGACGACAAGCCAGGCCAGGCTGGCCGGACGCGCGCACTAAGGGCCTTGTTGCAGGAAAAGCAAAACCTGCGACCTAGCCGCCACCTGCCACCTGGTGCGCCGCCAGCCACGTTACGCATGCGCGTGGAGCAGTTGCCTGAGGGACTGCGTGCTCGATTTGGCAACACGCACGAGGTGGCCTTGCCGTTGGTGCGCTACCACGTGCCTTGCGTCGTGTCTGGCGCCTGGCATCACCAGAAGAGCAACTGACCTGCTTGATGGTACGTGAAGCAACCGTCACAGCCACCCAGCGTTCGCCGGTATACTTTTCACTTGGAGTGGGTTCCTTCGGGCGTTGCAACTCGTTCCGACAGCACTAGTATCGTGTCCGGTGGCGCAACTGTTGGGCCAAGTGCATCCTTGGCTTGCCACCCGCTTCCCTACGGCGGACGAGGGCGGGTGCAGGACACTACTCTGACCAGGGCGAGAGCGACGGCGAGACGCTGGAATCGTAATGCTGCATATATCCTTTCGTTGTCCTTGCGTCTGTGCGGTGCGGAGGAGGATGTGTAGTGCGTGGCGGGGGCGGAGGGTAGACCAACGGAAGACATGGAGCTGGTGCGTGGGAGTAGGGGGTGAGGCTTGCGGTGGCACTTCCGACTGAGGGGAGAGGTGGGCAGCGCAGAAGAAAAGGCAGCGACAGTAGCGGCACACCCAGTGAGGCGGAGAGGCCGAGAGGGAGTGCGTGTGGATAGCATGGTCAAAACCCTATAGGAATACTACTAGTAGTAGTAGAACGAGATCATGGATCAGAAAGATGAATTGAATGGATCGGCCTTACTGCCTTGCCTGTTGATCCAGTGTACTTCGTTTCGCCCGGATACGTTTTCCCACTTCGCAATTTCCCAATCAACCTACAGGCGAGGGCGAAACCAACGGGACCCGCAGTGCGTCGGGTTGTTTCCGAGAGAGCGCACAACATAAAAGATCATCAGATCCATCGTATCCGTACCCGTGATGGTCTCCGTCCTCGTAGCCCAACCACCTCGATGATCTACCGTTTGCACCGCGTTCTCCAGGTCAGCCGTCCCATGATTCAACAACGTGAGCAGGGGCACCCCTCGGTGTGTGCTCACCTCAGTGTGTCCCCCTCAGTGTGTGCCCCCCTCGTTGTAGTAGGCGGTTATGCTGGAGGGGCGAGGTTTGTACTATGCGAGGCGATCCGTGCACCGTGGACCACTGCAAGAGAGGAAAGACGAACTACGACAAAGCGGTTGCTAGGAGCCAAGAATGGTGTGGCAAGGGAACGAAGTGACTAGTTGACAAGAACTGAAGAGCAATGCACAATGGTTCGTGATCGATGATCGATGGTCAATGGTCGATGGTCCTACGGCAGACGTGACCGTAGGAGGAAAGGATGGACAAAAAGCAAGTGGACCAAGTGGGATATATGGCTAAACAGTCCAGCGCTTTCCTCGACACCCACCGTTCCACTGACCACTGAGTGCACTCAGTGCACTCAGTCCAGCTCCATCGCCGTGTCATCGGTAGCGGGGACAGCGGGTGGGGCGAATGCAGGTGTGGGGGTGTACGGTGGGAAGGCAACGGGAGCGGAAAGGGGAGGTTGAGACGGGGCCAAGGAAGGTGCAGCGTACGCAGGGGACGGGGAAGGACGCATGCCGTAAATGGGCATGTTGAATTGAGGATTGGGGGTCCAGGTGGAAGGAGGGGGTGGAACGTCGAGATTGCCAGTAGTAGTGTCATCAGCATCGACCATAGCCTCGTCCGAAGCGGCTAGGGCAGCAGGATTGGAGGGATCGCCACGTCCTTATCTTTGGTCGACACAGGAGGGAGGAGAGGCCACCGATCCCTCGTGTACAACACCAACGACTTACCTTGCTCCGTGTCACTCTTCCCCGGCCTGCTGACGTGCTAACCGTTCGCGATGCCGCCGATCCAAACGCGTCAAAACACTGGGCAAAATGGTATGACGAACCAGGGTCGTTGTTGTCCGTGTCGTTGTCCTTGCCTTTGTCCTTGTTGCCCTTGCGCCTACGCTGCGACTCGGATTCCGGCTCGGAATCACTCGGTCGAGCGCGACTGCACCCAGATCCGGTCTTGGCCCACTCGTACGAGCCCACCGGACGTGAACTGGACTGGTCCATTGCCTCCTCTGTTGCAGGACGAGGACCAGGCTCCTCCACCACACCCACCTGGCCCGTAGATGGTGCCGCAGCGTCCACCTCTTCCGCCAAGGGAGGTAGTGCGGCACGGTAAGCAACGGCGACGCGGGGGCGACTCGTCCGCTTCTTCTTTACCACGTCCGGGTGGACGATACGTGTGGGGGGATGGGAGAAGGCGTGGGTCGGTTCCGGTGGGAAGGAGGGAGGGTAAATGCTGAGATGGGCAAAACGACGTTCTTGGCCCTCTTGACCATGGTCCTGGAGGTGAAGCCGTTTGCGCGGCAAGCCGCTGGCGTCGTCGCTTTCGGAAGACGAGGCTGAAGAGGCGGTGGTGCCTTCGGACGGCGTCTCCACCCGCTCATCCGGACGGCCGAGTGGCGCCGCTTGCTCATGGTGCAGCAGGCCAGGCCAGGTGCCGATGGTGGTGGTGGTGATGGTGGTGGTGGGCAGCGCACGCGTGGTCCCCAGCTCGCGTCGGATGGGGCGAGGCAGAGTGCGTTGCTCTTGCTGTTTGGGCCAAGCTTCAACAACTTCAAGCCAAGCTTCAAGCTTCAAGCGCTCTGCTGTTTGACGTCACCGCCGTCACCTCGTCCCACTCTCCCGTTGCCTCGCGACGGACCAAGGCCAGGACGCATCAGCGGTCGCCCATGGGTGAGCAGCAACCACTGGGACATGGGTTAGGTGAATATTCAGTGCCGCCGCTCCCATGTCACATGTCACAGGCCTGACACTGGTGCACTGCCGTGTCCCGCCTTGCGCTGGCTGGCGCTGAGGCGCTGAGGGCTGCGGCGGGACAGCCACCAGCGGCCACGGGCCACCCACACGCATCCAACACCGCTGCTGGTTCCGATGGGTTCTGTGCGCTTCTGTTCGATTCGCTTCCGTTTCTCCAGCGAGTGACATCTGAGAGAAGGACATGGTCGTGTGTTCGTCCAGAGGCATCCTACGCGAGCTGGTAGGTATAGGACCGGGCAGACGGAGACAACAAACAGGAACAGAGTGTGGGTACGTGAGCTACTTAGCCACGTGACTATGTGGTGCGCATGTGATCGATGATCTAATTGGCCACACCGAAAGCCCCACTACAGCTCGAGCTCGACGAGGGCGCGAGGATCCGATCAACAAGGGACAGCAAGGGCTGGCGCTGAAGCTTGAAGGGCGAAGACGTGTGATAAGACCTGGAGTCCTGATGGTCATCGAGGGTGATGCAATCGCACTGGTGGTGGTGGTAGTGAGGCACGGTACGGAACGGCCGACAGGCACGAGACACTAGCCACGCACGACTGGGACTGACGGACACAATTCGGTACTGCAAGCAAGCAGACCGAGCTAAATCGGGTCGGCATAGACACGCCTTGCCAACCAACCGACCAAGGAGCAGGACAAAACCCACCCAGAGAGGAGCTACGAGTCACTAATCACGAATCACTAAGTACTAATCACGAATCACTAATCACATCATGCAGGAAAGTACATTTCCCCGTCCGCATCGTTTGCCCCATCCTCGTGTAGCTGAGAGGAGGCGAGAGGAAGGCACGACAGGAAGCCAGTGGAGCCGAGTGCCAAGAGGACGCGAGGCGGGGAAGGGGGAGGAGAGAGGGGATTGATTAGAGAGCGAACGAAGACGAGCCACGGCAGGCGAACGCCAACTTCCATACAGCTGGCCCATACACATGCATGCCCCGTAGTTGCCTTAGCACTAAGCCTTAGCCGAAGGCACCGAGCCAACCAGGTTAGTGACTCGGGCTCACAGAGCTCCCGAGTTGGTAGTGAAGCGGCGGAACGTGTAGCCAAGGAACGGCAAGTCGGACCCGGGCTTGCCGCCGCGCGTGCCGCCGGTGGTAGCTTGGGTGGTAGAGGTGGGCAATTGATCGGGCACCTCGGCGAGGTCGTCAGTGGGGAAGTAGGAGGTGTCAGTGACACTCTTGAGGGCCGGGATGAAAGGCGCATCAATGTCGCGGATCGTGTCAAAGTCGACACCAGCAAAAAAGGGGTGCGCTTTCAGTTCGGCCGCACCGGCGTGTCGTCCCAACCGGTGTTCTGGCTCGCGGATCAAGTTGCGGATCATGTCCTCCGCTTCGGGGGAGAGGTGAATGTCGTCGGGGAAGGCGAGCGTGTCGCGCCAAGCAAGAATCTTGCGGTAGGTGTCGTGCGCATTCTCCGAGCAAAAGGGCGGGTAGCCGCACAGACATTCAAACATGATCGCACCCAACGACCACCAATCGCATTCGTGGCCATAGCCCTGCTGGAGGAAAATTTCCGGAGCAATGTAGTCTGGCGTGCCGACGGTCGAGTAGGCCAGCTTGCGCCGATTCGCCTTCCAGGTGGCAATCGTGTCTTTGGAACTGAGCGTGAGGGTGATCGAGTTGACGGCGACACTGTTGCGGTTACCCGATTGGCCTGCACCGGCACGGTTCTGCGCAGTGCCAGAATGAGCTTGCTCCAACAACTTTTGGTAGTAGGCCGAATCGTGTTGTTTGTGGAAACCAGTCGAGAGACCAAAGTCACTGAGCTTGATGTGGCCACCAGCGTCAATGAGGATATTGTCGGGCTTAATGTCGCGGTGGATAAAGCCAAGCTTGTGGATCGCTTCCAGAGCCAGCGCGCACTCGCCCATGTAGAAGCGGGTCACATCGTCCGAGAAGGTGTCGTACTTGATCAGCATGGTCATCAGATCACCGCCCGGGAGGAACTCCATCACGAGGTAAAGGTGCACGTCGTCTTGGAACGAGTAAAACAGTTGCACCACCCATGGCGAGTTGGACTCGGCCAGTACATCTCGCTCCGCACGCACATGGGCCAATTGGTCCTTCTTAAACATCTCTGCCTTACGCAACGACTTCATCGCATAAATCTTGCCCGTGTCTGGCTTCTGCACCAAGCGCACCTCGCCAAATGCACCTTTACCAATCACCTTGACCGTGCGGAACTCATCGAGCCCGAGACGGGTACGACGCAAACGGAGGAAACTGGATTCAGTCTGACCCAACTGGGCCAACTGGCGCCGCTTATTGTCATCCGACACCTCGGCTCCGGCACTGGCCAGACGTTTCTCAAGTTCGACACGACGACCGGTACGTTCGATCGCTTGCTCCACGGCAACTTGTAGTAGTGCTCGAGCTTGAGCTTGGCACCCGTCGCGGCTTCGATGGTGTGCTTGCTGATGCCGTCGAGGCGGCGCTCAAAGAAGACATAGTCGGCCTGCGGGTCGTTGGGGTCGGAGGGCAGGGTGGGCGCGGCGGAAGCGGTGGCAGAGGCCGGGGCGGACGCAGCAGCGGCAGGGCTGCGGGGAGACTTGGGGCTGCGGGGCAAGCCGGGGGAGCGAGGGGACGGAGAGGGTGCGCGGTTGGAAGAGGTGGTGACGCGCAGGGCGCCTTGGCGCGGCGGGCGCGGCGGGAGGCCGTACACGGCGGACGGGTCGGCGGTTGCAGACGCAACGGCAGGCTGGGGGAGGAGGACGGGGCAGACGCGGACTGGGCCGAGGGCTGTCCTGAGGCTTGCTGCTGCTGGGGCTGCTGCTGCTGCTGCTGCTGGAGAAGCTGGCGGCGTGGGCCATGAGCGGGTGCTGGAGCTGGGAGGGCGGGGCGTTGGCCTGGGCAGCGAGGGCAGCAGCCTGGATCTGGGCTTGGAGATGGGCCTGGGCCTGGGAGTAGACGGCGTGCTGCTGGGCGTAGGCCTGGGCCTGGGCAAAGCCGCCCTGGGCAGCGGTGTAGGGGTAGGCGGGGTAGCCCTGGCCGGCGCCGTAGGCGAGCAGGCCGGGGTAGGCGTACTGGGCGCCGTACGGCTGCTGCTGGTTGTGCTGTGGATAGGCCATGGGCGGAGGGGATGAGAAGGAGGTGGTGGAGGATGAGAAGGCGGTGGTGGTGGCGCAAGCAGGAAACCGCATCCATCCGTCCGACCGATGATCTGCCTCGCCGGCCACACCGCATCAGGGCGCACTGGCTGTGCTTCCGCCCGCGTCGCCTGCTCCACGCACACCGCCGCACTCCACGTCACTCCTGCACTGGCCCCGTGCCCGCGATCGGCGACGCCCCGCGGGTGGCGCATCACACACTGCCCTCGTGCTGCCTAAGGCGCCAGCGCGCAGGTGCATCGCCTGCCGGAGCCACGTCCCCCTTGCAGTTGCGACCTTTCAATCGGGCAGCACGGGCACGTGACCACCCACCAACCCTACCCCGATGTGCGTCTTGCGCTTCCATTGCTACATCTGACGGGAGGTCGAAACGGCAGACGGCCTGTGTTGATGGCATCGGTGCTGCACCAATACTCGTCAAACAATAGATTGGATACGTTCACATCGTGCACAAGAAGTACGCATTTCCTGGGAGGCAAGGCGCTCCAGGATTGGACAAGGATTGAGGTCACCCCACGTCCAAACATCAGAGGTTAGGTCAAAACGGCGGATGGTCAACAGTACAGATGGTGCCGGCGCTCCACCAATTCTGGACAGATCTGGGACCTGTGAACGGTGCATTGTACTCCAGAATCAGGCCTTTCAGAAGAGCTGATGGGCATTTTGATTGGTCCGGGATTGGAATCACACCCCTTCCATATAGCTTACAGGTCCGGTCCAGACGGCGCACTGTTTGAACAAACAGCGTCGGCGCACCACCAATTCTGGACAGATCTGACAATGAATGGTGGCGCATGGTGCCCCAGGTAGTCCTCTTTCAGATGCGCCTGCGCGGGGTGCAAGGCATTGAACAGTGATGGAGAACGGGCGTGTGGCGCTGGGCGATTTGGTGGTGGTAGCGGCTTGGTGTGTGATGGGGGGCCGAACCAATCTGACCGCGCGGCCCATCTGGGTCTCTGCAGCCACTTTCCACACCATCCCGGGCCTCGTTCTCCCGTCCACCTACCTTCCCACCCGCCCAGCGCTGCTCGCTTGCCTCCCACGCACGCCGCGGCCATCCCCGCCATTCGTTCGGCCATCGCCACCGTCGGGTCGGCCAAGCGGAAGCAGGCGAGATGGCACATGCCATTGTACATGCCTGCTAGCCTCAGTCTGGCGCGCTGCCCGTCCATGGTCACCGCCTCGCCTACCACCAGCACCACCGCGCTTGATTTGGCCGTCTGGACGCTCATTGTGGCTATCTGGAAGCTCGTCGGCCATCTCCCCACTTGCCTTGCCCACATTCAAGCAGACCAGTGTGCAGCTTGCCACGCCTTCCGCTTCCGAGACACTCTGCCGGCGTGCGCTCCCCCCTTGGCCGTCCCTGCTGTCGTCGAGCCTGGGTTCCTCATCTACGTCGTCTTGGCCATGTGCAACCTGGTCGCGCGCATCGGCAAGCATGCCATCCCGTGTCCCATCCCATCCCACCCTTCCTCATTCTGACCGGCTCTTGCACCAGCCTCTTCCCCCTCACCACGTCGCTCTCCCCCATCATTGCCCCCATCTTGACGCCTGTCACGGACATGCTCAAGCCCTAGTTGTCCATGTGCAAGTCAAATATCGTGCTCTGTCTGTCTATCGCGTCCACGCTTGCCCACACGCGCGATGGCAACTGTTGGTTCGACCATGTGTCTGGCGTCTCCAAGCTTGTGCTGGCCATGTCCAAGCATGAGTGCTCGCCACATCAAGGCTGTCCGCGCCACCTCTAAGCTTGCGTTCGCCATCTTCAAGCTCGCCCTCGCTATCAAAACCTGCGCTTCTCGTCTTCAAGCCTGCGCTCGCCGTCTGCAATACCAAGCATGTGTAGGAACATCGTAATGCATATCAACATTCAACTTACCTCTCCTACCTTTATCGTCTTCTGAGAACATTCTGCACAGAAGCATCCGAGGACCTGTCATATAGATGTTTAAGCGGGCAATGACAGCGTCCATATTCGTATTTAGCGGTGGGGGGACATTCGGGGGCAGAGAAGGCGCGGGATAGTAGGTGCGGACGGGAAGGCGCGGGATAGAAGTGGGAGTGCAGATGGTGGTGGGAAAATGGAGATTCTCAGTGCAGCCGTCAGTGTGCCATGTTTCATATCGCCGACGAGGCGTACACTTATACGGACACCGATGCGGGGTAGTAGTGTCTCCGCCACATGACGTCACACAGAGGTCTGCCTCATTGACTCCACTAAGGCCTGAAGCTTGAAGGGGCCTAAGGCTTAAGGGCCTAAGGGCCTAAGGGCCTAAGGGGCGTAACGAGTGAGGCCGCGTAAGGCCTAAGGTCGGATGGTCGATGATCGATGACTCGAGCAGCTTCCTCACCGGTCACCAGTGAATGTTATGACTCTACCACCCATTCCCACAGGTAGCTGCACAATAACCACGCAGCCCCAAAAATCCAGCAAAAAAACCGGTTCCAAAAGGAATCGATCACGGGAAGTCCTCGCAAGAGGCTTCCAGGTAGCAGTAGCCAACCGGTAAATTATCACTCTGAGAGCGCCACTAAGGGAATACTACGTGACCTGACTGCCAAGAAAACATGCATACTTCCACTATACGCTCGCCTGTTGGTTGATGCTTCCTCGGCCGGTTTGCCTTCTTTGCTATTGCGTGTCCCGACACACTCTGTGGCCTGTGGCAACCCCGAAAAGGGACTATCCATCAGCCTGTGTTGTAGGCCCCGCGCCCCTAGGACGACAGGGTTGTGACACTATATACCCGCCACAGCAACTACGGCAACAGTCTGAGATGCTTCCATGCGATCCCCCCTCAGTCCTCACTATTCAATCCCCCACCTATTCTCCCCCACCTATTCCACCTCCCCCCCCCCCCCCCCCCCTTCCATGACCAAACCAATCGGCATTGTCACAGGCCTATAGCTAGCGATGCTGCCGATGAGGGATGGAGATGGCATTCAAGAGCTAAGGAGAGCTAGAGCTATGGGCCTGGATAGGCTCCTGGGGTGGAGGCCAATGGACGCTCGTGGAAGGTCCGGAACTTACTGCCCCGGTGCACTGTGTGCCTCGGGCCACATGTCACAGCGTCTCTGCAGCACCCGCGCTCGTCCCAGTCCCACGCCCACGCCCAGCGCGACCCCGCCGAGCCCACCCTCGTCCTCGTGCTCGGGAACGACGCGGCGGACCTCGACTCGGTAGTGAGCGCGGTGGCTACGGGCTACCTCTTGACGTACTTCTCCTTTGGCCGCCGTCGTCCGCCGCACGGTTTCCCCATTGACCCAGCCCACGACCCCTGGGATACATCTACCTCCTCCGCCTCGCCCTCCGCCCCACCATCGTTCCTGGCCGTGCCCATCGTCCAGACCGACGCGGCGAACGCGGTTCTCCGGCCAGAAAACCACCTGTTCCTCCATACGCTCTTGGGTGAGCAAGCACAGGACCAACTCGTGTACCTCGACGAGCTCCTTGGCCTACTGCAAAGCCAGGGCGAGGAGGCAGCCACTACCTGGCGCCTCAGTCGCGATGGGAACAACGTAAGCATTGCCCTGGTCGACCATAACCGTCTCTCTCCCACTTGGGGCGACGACCGTACCGTGCTCGCCATCCTCGATCACCACCAGGACGAGCGGGCGCACCTGCACGCCCCTCTGCGCGTCGTCGAGGGCCCAGATTCGTCCCAGTCGACAGGCAGCTGTGCTTCGCTCGTCGCGCTCGTCTGGGGGGCCGAGTGGGCGCTTACAGAGGACGCACCCGCGGACGGGTTGGCTTTGGTCGCCGCATTACTCCTTGGGCCCACCTTGCTCGACACCAAAGCGCTGAAACCAGTGGCCAAAGGGGGAAAGGCGACGCACTGGGACCAAGTGGAAGCGCAGCTGCTCTGCCCCTCTGCCGCGCTGGCTCCTGCAGCCGACACGCAGCTGACCCAAGTCGCGCTAGACTCCACTTCGTACCCCGCTCGGCCCCCATCCCGTCTCTCCGCTTGGGACGCCCTAGCTTCCACCGCGGATGGAGGCGGGACCGACCTGGACCAGGCGACCTCCGTTGGTGCCACTACCTCGGTTGCGCCGGTTGACCCCCCCACCAATACCACCACGACTAAGACAGACCTGGCAGCGCAGATCAAGCGGCTCAAACCGGGGTGGCGACAGCGGGACCAGGCCAAGGCTTCAGCAGCGACAATCTTGACGCCCGCGCAACTGCTCCGGCGCGACTGTAAGATAGTGGTTGCTTCGACACATGGCCACGGGAACGTGGTTGGCAAGTCACTTGTCACCCTCGTCTTGGCCACCTTGCCCACCTCGCTACCGTACTTGGTCTATGGCGCTGCCGGTGGCGCTGGACCGTCCGGTTCCCCCAGCGCCTTGTCCTCGGGTGTTGAGGCGATAGTATCGGACGGCGCTGCGCATGCTCATGCGTGGCAGACGTGGTGGAAGACGGTTGCGTCGTTTGCCCGCGCGAAACAGGCCGACATGGTAATCGGGTTGTGTTCATCGCAGTTCCCTCTCCCGGCGGGCAAAGCACCACCTTCGCCACCGCCACCGCCCGCTCCTTCTGTCCCTCGATCCAAACCCAAGTCCAAGTCCACCCAGCACATTCGCGAACTATTCGTCCTCGCCTTGTCAAGCACACCACGGTATCACTTTGAGAGATGATAAAGAACAACTACCACGTGGTACCTCTTCACGAGTAGACCAATGACGGATGCAGATGTTTGACGCAAGCGCAAGACAAGCATCAGGATGCAGGTTCTGTTTGCACATTGCCCTGTACCAAAACATGAACCCCGCTTGTCGCCTCGCCCCAAAGACAGCCTAAGCAGCACAGCAGACAGAGCAAGCAAGCGTTGACGTGCCTTGACCCGCCAGACCGACGAATACCATCTCTCGGCCACATGCAACCCTGTCAGAACACAAGAAATTGCCCGCGGACGCCTGGATCGGGAGAGACAGAGCAACTGTGCTGTCGAATGTTTCACCGTCTCTGATGGTTAGCACGACGTTCAGCTCTTGGGCCAAGTTCTAGGAAGTGTGTGGCAAGTACCCCCCGCAAGCGGCACAAGCCGCAACAGTCTTTCGAGCGAGCGCTAGGTTGTGTCCGATTTCGATCCAGTAAACGGCGAGGAAAATGGGAACGGGCTAGAATGGTTAGTGGCAAGTTGGAACAACTGGAAACTGGTCCTGCCCACCAGATCAACCACTACGCAAGGGACAACCAGTGGATCCAATAGCTGCAGTCAGTGGGAGGCAATTAACAAGTAGCCAAAACGTGAGGCGTAAATTCGTACGCGTATGGGAGAAGGTGAAAGTGGTATAGGGTGGTGCGCTGGTTGACATGGCCAACTGAATCCTCCTGTGCATGTGATCGCTCAGACGGACAGCTGTAGCCTGGTGCGCGCCTGAGACATATAATTGCCGCCTGGTGCGGTGGCTGAGACAAACCTCTGGTCCTAACGATGAGGCGGACTGCCGGCGGGAGCGCTCTAACTGAGACAGGCCATCGATCACTAGTCAGCTAGTCACTGCCGCCCGGTGCGCACACCCGCGTCTAATGGTAGTCACCGGCTCTTGGGGAAACTAGTCAGGAGCAGAGACAGAGCACCCTCGCCTGGTGCGCCCGAATACTGAGTGTGACTGTTGCCGCGACCGACTGCCATCTAGTGCGCTCAATCTGTCACAGGCCTAGCTAGCGATGCTGGCGATGAGAGGGATGGAGATGGCATTCAAGAGCTAAGGAGAGCTAGAACTATGGGCCTTAATAGGCTCCTGGCCTGGAGGCCAATGGAAGCTCGTGGAAGGTCCGGAACTCACTGCCCCGGCGCACTGTGTGCATCGGGCCACGTGTCACTACTGAAGGCCGATGGGTTCTAGACCACTGGTGGTCAACACCCCCGCTGGCCAGAGGTCTTACGGTGGAAGGTTGTAACGTCCTCAAGCTTGAGGCGAGGCAAGTTGGCCAGGAGTGAGACCTTAGTGGCTGGTTTGGTGAGGATGTCGGCCGGGTTCTTGTTTCCACAGCAATGTGCGCAATGTGGACTTCGCCCGAGTCGACATGCTGGCGTACGTTGTGGTACCGGATGTTCAGCTCGCGTGGTTTGCCCGTGCTGCCACTTTTTCGGCCAAGGAAAGTGCCGCCATGTTGTCGCAGTACCAGTGTATGGGCTCGTCTGAGGTGATGGCACCGAGCTCCACTGAGATGTTTTTGACGTAGTTCGCATCGATGAGGCCCTCATATCCCGCCGTATATTCGGCCGCAGTGTTGGTGACGCTCTTGGGTTGACGCACGCTCCTCCAGGACACTGGAACCCCGTAGACGAAGAGCAGGCATCCCGACGTGGAACGCCATTGGTCAGGGTCTCCGGCCAGGTCGGCATCCGTGTATAGCGCGAGAGCGGGGTCGTCAGGCTCGGGTGTTAGTGGGAGACCGTAGCCCTTGGCACCGTAGAGGTAGCGGAGGAAGTTTGTAGCCGCAGCGCGGTGGGCCTTGGAGGGATCGGCAGTTGTTCGGCTTAGAGCTGAGATGCCGAACAGCGGATCAGGGCGGCACATGCGGGCACCCATAGCCCAGATCCTACTTTAGCTTGGTAGTCGCGTCTCTCGGCGGGCAGTGGGGGAGGTTCGGGGTCTGTGCGCGCGGTGATCATCTTCCCACTAAGAGAGTCTCTTCATGTACTGCCCAGCAGGTCTGCTCTCTGGTGTGCTTCGTACTGAGAGAGCCACTTGCATTGAGCCGAGCTGCTAGTCAATGTACTGCGGAGCTGGTCTGCCCTCTGGTGCTTCCCTCCTGAAGAGAGACACATGGTCCCTTGTGCTCACGCTTAGTTAGTCATTGGATAGCCGAGCAAGCCTGCCCTCTGATGCCTGCCCCGGCCTCTGCCCTCCGGTGCTTCCCTCAGAGACAGACTGGATAGCATAATCTACACGCGGCGGATGTGCCAACAGTGGTTTTCCATCTGATGAGTTCGCGGTCTGCTCTCAATCGCTCGGTCCGGATCTCCGTCTCTTCGTCCTCCGTCTCTGCGCGCCCTCTCGAGGAAAAGGAAAGGGAAATTCAGATGCGAACGATCCTATCGATGATCCGACGGATCACGATAAATGGGCTCTCAACACTTGACCGTGCCAACACGGGTGTGTCAGATTAGCGGATGATAGGACGGATGCATCATGGGTGTTGGTCTGGAGATGGGTGCTGGTGCTACTGAGGTGTTGGGATCAGGACTTGGCCGGCGGGGAAGCGAGGAGGAAGCGAGAAAAAGCGAGGGTTCCTCCATTCCTGGTTTCCGGTGTGTCGCTCGGTCACTTATACACCAACTATATTGTGCTTGAGCTTGAAGCTTGACGCGTGACGCGTGACGCTTGGGCGCCCCTGAGCACCTGAGCGCGTGAGGCCTCGCTCATGATGCATGATGCATGAGGTCGGACCGGTGACGTTGGTCGCCTGAAAGTTGCAATCCTGGCGCTTACCTCAGCCTGCGGTGGGTTGGTTGATCTGCTGGTCGCAACCTCAGCAGCGGGGGCGATGGTAGGGAGGGGACCATGAAGAGCATTCCCGGTACGTTGGGCGTTGCCGTCGTTGAGCGTCGCCGAGGCGACAAGGGGAAGGTGGTGGCCTGATACTGACCGATGACGCGGGTATGTTTCGCTGTGGTGTGGTCTGGTGTGGTGCGGTTGCGGGGTGGTACGGTGACGGGGATGGGATGGGGATGGACAGGTACGCTGTTGACGTGCGACCCGGCGGTGAAGCAGTTGATCCTGTCGTTGGATAAGGAACTCAAGTTTCTTATCAAGGATTTGGACGAGACCCACGTGGTGGTCAGTTCCTCCATGGTGGATCTCCTGCGGATTCGGATCGAGGAGATCCTGGAGAAGAATGCGTTTTCTCTTGAGCCCTGAGCTAGCCCTGAGCGCTACGCATGAGGAGCTTGGACAGCTTGGTGCAAGTTTTCGCGCGTCCGGTCTAACGTCCGAGTCCGAGCACTGCATGCCCTCTCACCCCCTCTTCTGCCTGCTGGGCGCTCGCGGCCTCTCTGCCCGCTGAGCGCTTGCGGCCTCTCTCTACCCGCTGAGCGCTTGCGGTCTCTCTGTCTGTTTGGACTGGCGGACGAGACCTGCTCTAGGTCGTAGAGGTCATCGGGCCAAGGCTAAGGCGGCGGCGCAGTGCGAGTGGCATACGCCATTCATTGCATCGATCTTATACTCCGCCTGCTACTTGGAAACTCCTACACTACGTGGGGGTACACTGCACCTCTAATGGCAGCTAGGATAAGAAAGAACTGAGGGACTGGGAAAGCGAGAGAGCGTGGGGATGCGCGGGGGGAGGGGGTCCAATGTAGTAAGGGACGAATGGGCGAACCACTAGTAAGGTAGCAGGACGGGGGAGAAGCTCCGACACGCACCAGGAAGGTAAAATAGAATCGGCATGGGGCGCGAGGGAAGGGAAAGGGAAAGGGAAAGGGAAAGGGAGGTGGATGAGATAGATGGTCGATGATCGAGATGGAGCTTGAAAGCCGAGTCGCACGCCGCTGCGATCCCATGCCATCCCATTCCATCTTACCCCACCCGATCAAAGTTCGCCCGCATCAATTTTTTGTTGGTAGTAGTGCACCATCTCCACCAGACCTTGTTTCAAGGACCAGCGAGGTGCCAGTGCAGAAGAGATTGGGCGCGCGTCGTGTCCGGCCGGCGCTTTTGCGGGTCGTCAGTGGGCATAGGACAATACCAATCTCCAGCCCACAGATGTACTCGCGCGTAGGACCTGTACTGGAATCTTCTTCTTGCGGCGGGGACGAGACGGGTGAGGAGGAGGGGTCCAAGGTGGAAGGATCCGGCTGCTGTTGTTGCTGTTGTTGTTGTTGGGCGATAAGGTGTTTGGGGGTAAGGGGTGGGTTGCTTTGCTGAAGACGAACTTGGTGGATCGCTTCCGCCACAGCTTGAACCAATTCCTTGATAGTAAACTCGCCCATGTTACCGAGGTTGACCGGCCCGTGCGCCGAGTTCAGGCTCGTCGTCCTGGTCGGATCGTATTCCGCCACATTGGGCAGGTCGGAATCGGGTTCAGGTTCGGCCTCCATCAGTGCAATCAAGCCATCGACCAAATCGTGGATGAACATAAACGAGCGCGTCTGCTGACCATCGCCATAGACCGTCAACGGTTCCCCCTTGAGACCTTGCAGAATAAAGTTGGATACCACACGTCCATCGTACGGGTGCATCCTCGGGCCATACGTATTGAATATCCGCGCCACACGCACGTCCACCCCATCTTGGTAAAAGTACCCATACGTCAACGTCTCTGCGACTAAACACAACACAAGAAACAAAAGCAAAAAGAAAATGAAGAGGAAGGGCGTCAGGCTCCGGGAACAGTCACAGTCAACAACAACAACGGAGAGGCCAAAAGGAGTGCTGGTCATTCCAACATTCCAACCAAAACGTACTCCGCTTTCCCTCGTCGTAGCACCCTCTCGGTCCGGTTTGGTTGACGTTGCCATGTACGATTCGGGTTGGGGGACGCTGGGGTCGCCATATACCTCAGAGTGGAGGCGAGGAGGAAACGCGATTTGGTGCGTTTGGCCAACCCCAGCATATTGAGCGTGCCTTGGAAGTTAGTTTTGATTGTCTTGATCGGATTGACCTGGTACGCTTGGGACTGGCTGGACAGGCCAAATGGTAAATTTGGTCCACCTCAACCACAGCGAGTTGACCACATCGTGCCGAACCAACTCAAAGTTCGGATGTCCAACCCTGACGAATGTTGGTCTTGTTGCCCGTAAAGAAATTGTCCACGACGAGCACCTCGTGGCCCATGAGCATCAGACGGTCCACCAAATGACTCCCCACAACCCGCTCTGGTCACACCAAACAACCCCATCCCATGCACGCGTCAGTCAAAGTGGCCCACCCAATCTAACCCAACCCAACCCATCCAGAACGGTAGAAAGAAGATTCGGTCCCACTTACCCTCCATGACTAGGATACGTTTCTTGTCGATAAAGTTGAGCGCGCGGGTGGGAAGATAAGGCGCGCGCTGGGCAGGCGAGTAGGTGACAAGACGAAGTCGATCGGGCGTGTCGACAGGGACAGCTTGATCCGATTCGGTGGATCGGACGCGCTGGTGCGACGAGCGTGGGGTAGCGGCAGGTGCGCCCCAGTGTGGGCGGTGTTTGCGCAGTGGAAGAAAGGACCGAGCGACCGGTGGCAGAAAACTGGAGCGCGCGGGCGCTACGACGACGCTGCAGCCCATGAGACCCACCAGAGCGTAGCGAAGCCGAATGCCCCATACCATTCGCAACACCTACCGAATCGCTCTCGGGCGAGCGCAGGGACTGATTGGGGGACAGCGCATCTGGCTCGGACGAGGCGGGACCGGAACGTCGACTCTGGCCCTGGGCCGGGTCTGGGCCAGGCTGGGGCTTGCTTTGGGCCGTGGGTAGGGGAAGAAGGAAGTGCGTGCGAATCGTACCGGTCGTAGGGACTGCCAGCGCGCTCAACCGACACGGTATGCGAGGCGCGGTCGGAGCCAAGGTAGAGCTGGCGGAGCAAGGTGAGTGGCAGGTCCCTGGGTGGGCAGCTCGTCGAGCGGAGGGGGAGGACTGGTGCGGTCGCTGCTGGCGCTGGCACTGGCGTCGGCAGGTGTGACGCTATGCATGTCGTCGATGCCAGAGGAGGCCATGGCGATGCGCGGCGAGCGAGATGGTGGGGTTGGCGCCCCAAGGCCCAACTCGCGTTCCACCGGGTTGGGCGTGGCTGGCGCAGGCGCATGGGGGCACGCGCACCGACAGCCGTCAGAATATTATCACCGCACCGCCACCTGGTTGCTCCGGAGTGGGGCACACGGGCAGTGTTGGGCCTGCTGGGGGTCTCGGTTGCGTCACGCCAGTTGCTGCGTTGGTTCGACAGCGGGCCAAAGCAGCCCAAGGCGGGCCAACAGCAGGCGAAGGCAGGGCGAGAGCAGGCCAACGCGAGAGCTCCGTGGTCGCGTTGGCGTCGGTTGGACCGCAACAAGCGGGCCCACACGCAGCCTGAGTACCCTGAGTACTGAGTTGCTGAATGGAGACAGCGCCACCTCCATCTCGATCAGAGGCGCAGGCTGATTCAGCCGGCTCTCGCTCGGCTTCAGCTCTTCAAAATTAGCTCTAGCTTCAGCCTCAAGGCTTCTCAGATCTCAGCGTCTCAGCCCCCCCACACCGAACACCCCCCCCCCATACCCACAAGCCACACATGCCTAGAGCCAGCCTCTTGCTCGCTGCCTTAGTGGCTTAGCATCCTCGCGTCGTCGAAACCAAACAAAAGGGAGGAAGGGTTCTTTTGGATGCGTCCCTGGTATTTGGTGTTCTTGTTTTGTCGCATTCTGCTTGTTGGCAACAGCCGAACGAACACGGCTTTTAGTTCTCTTCCCGGCTTTCCAAAAAATGCGTTACGGTCCTCCTCTCTCGTTTACCCCCCTCTAATAGTACGAAGACATGGTTTCCTGCCTCCCGGGGTTCCGCAACCTGTGCAGTGGTCCACTTCCAAGCTCCATTCCATATTCCTGAGCTTCCGAATGCTGCAGAGGTCCCATCACTCGGTAGTCAGTACTATCCATCGCTTTCCTCCCACCCCTCGTCCCACATAAACACCCCCTCCTCCCAGTCGGCTCGTTCTTGGGACGTGGGCGTCGGGAAAGGAGCGCAGGATCTGGACAATGGGCTCGCGGACCGCACCGCCTCACTGCAATGCAGCAGACTTCCCCTCCAGTAGAATCGTACCATCAAGCCAATCGTTTTTGATAGGGCTGGCCAACAACAGACTCCAGAACAGCTCATCGCTCATCGCTCATCGCTTATCTCCGACCTCTCTTTCATCTTCTCTCGAGAACATATGAACGTGTGAACGTTGTTGAACCGTCACGGTTTTCCCCCCTTGGGCGCGACCAAGTGACACGACCAGGTACGCATGTACCATGCACCATGCACCATGCACCATGCACCATGCACGAGCAAGTATCCAAGTTTCCACTTGTTTCCACCCCTTCACCTGCGACTGTGAGGGTGTGAGTGGTGCGCGACACTACTGACTCAGTACTCACTAGTCCACTACCAAAACTCAAAGGGCCCATTTTCCCACCAAAGCGCACTTCAAGCGTCAACGCGTCAATATTCGTCCCCCGCTGCGAGAGGCTCAGCACCTCAGCGCCTCAGCGCTCATGCTTGGCTCAGCGCCCATGGCCCACAGCTAGCTCAGAGCTGCTCAGGCAGAAGACCATGGGAGCGAGGCCACACATTTATCACCCTAGCGAGGGTTGGGAGGGGGCTGGGGCAGCTAGCTATGAGCGCAGTGACGAGTGAGCGCCTAGTGAGCGAGCGCTGAGCCTATACGAGTGCGCTGTAACATGGAAGAGGTCAGACGATCCCTCTGGAGCAAGCCATGACTACAGAAGCAAGAGTCGGAGTGGGGCGGCAGTGAGATCTGAGACTCTGAGGCCTAAGGCCGGAGATGGCTGTTGTGGCTGAGTGGGTGGATGTGTGCATTGGTCGAACGTGGAGGGATTGGGCAGGGGAGTCGCGCGCCGTTTTTTGACGGAGATCGAGAGCCAAGAGAAGCGAGCTGTGTTACTTGGTAACGCGGTAACGTTTAACACGCATGGAGAAGTGAGAAGTGAGCTAGTGAGAGGGGAGCGAGCACTGACTGTCACTAGTGACTATAGTGAGGCCTGAGGCTCAGGCGTCAGTGTGCGGCCGCTGATGCACTGATGCACTGATGAGAAAGCTGTTTTTGGCGCAAGGGCATCCCAGCGGCACGGTGCATGGCATGCCCACCTCCCCAGTGCGTGTGGGGATACTCGGATATAAGCACGGGCGCGAGGGGAGGGGCGTAGAAGGCTCTGTAGAACGAGGACGAGGCGTGGGCTACGTGGGCTGGAATCTGCTGAGCTGGGTCAAGGGGTCCCTACGCCTGCTATTTCAAAAGTGGCAAGCTGAAAGCCATCTGTCATCGACATCGAGGTTGGACCGCGGATGGGGGATCGCGGCGCTGCTGAGTGCTTCAGTATCCAATACCCAGTACTCAGTCTGAGTACTCAGTGAGTACTCGTGTCAGTCTGTCACCGCGGCGCCCTGGTGTGTGGGTAGTACGTGTTGAGTATTGAGTACACTGAGTACACTGAGGCCTCAGACTGAGGACTTAGACTGAGTGTATCGGCAAGGGGCGGGTGGGGGCCACGTGGCAGGGGAACTCGGCTGGGCCACGTCCACCCCATCCATTCCACGATGTTCGGATCACACACGAGGGAGCCGCTGTTCCAGAGAAGTCACTAGTCACTAGTCAGATGTCAGAGATCTCAAGATCTCAAGGGTCCCAACTGCTTGAAACTAGGTCCTGCCAGGACAGAACGAGGGAGAGCGAATGGATCTTCGAGCACCGATTATCAGATAGCTTACGCTGCGCGCCGACCAACCACGACGACACGTGGGCCAGGGCCTGCCAGGGCCCAGGCCTGGCCACCAAGGACAACGCATCCCATGCGTACTGCCTCCGATGTAAATGGTAATCTTCAACGCCAACATACTATTCCCCTTGCTCAATCGAACGTTCGACCCATGCGAGTCCGCGGAAGAGAAGCCAAGAGGGAAAATGAGGCAGGATGGGACCGGCGCGCACTGGGCGGGGGTTCGGAATGGTTGATTGATCGATTAGCGGGCGGTATGGGTTGCGCGTTGCGTGGATGGGAGGTTGGATCTCAGCAAGCGCACCTGTATTCGGTTTGGTCCCTGAATCCATTGGATACCGAGGTACTGATACTGAGTACTCAGACTGAGTACTGAGTACTGAGTACTGAATTGGGATGCTGGGGACTTGCTGGCGCCTGGGCAGAATGCCAGGAGCAGCAGCTGCGGAAACAGGCCGAAGCAGGCAGAAGCGCAGTCGACGGGCAATTGCTCTCAGATCCCAGATCCAGATCCAGATCCCAAATCGCAGGTTTCAGGTGCCTGGCCGAACTTGCCGAGGCGTGTGGCCCCTGCGGGCTGCGCTGTTCTGCGGTGCGCCTGGCACACACCATGCGCGCGCTCCCCAGGCGCTCGTCACGCCCAGCACACCGGGCACGGGGCACCGCGTTCTCGCACGCCATGCGGCTGCGGCCACTGCGTCTGCTGGGGGCTGGGGGCTTGGGTGGGGTAGGATGGAGGATAGGGCTATCTAGGGTGCGAGGCGCGGGTGGGCGCAGGAGCGCCCGACTGAGCGGCTGTGGAGCAGTGATAGTGGATGAGGAATCACTTGGTCGAGAATGGTTATGAGGTTGTGTGTGGTGTGTGCTGGTGTGCTGGGTGTGCTGGGGGGGCGGGAGGGCCAGGCTGGTGCAAAAGCGCGCAGAGCACACACACCGCACCCTCCCGCTGCCCCACCCGCTACGTACCACACCCTTGCGCCGCCACATTCTGGCCAGGCCATCCAGCACCGCCTGCGACACGCCCCACGCGCCCGTGTGCGCACCTGCTCGGGCCAGGCACGCCCCAGCGCCTCGGACCAGCCGCACAGTGCCGCCGTGCGCGTGCCCGCCCGCCGCACCGACACGCGCCGTGCGAGGCGCCCCCGCGGCAGGGCTTGGCAACGGGCCCAGTCCGGCCCCGCTCGCACTCGCTCGTGGCGGCATCATGCATCAGCGGCCACGCAGTGCACGCGTCACGCGTCACGCGTCATGCATCCCCATGCTGCATGCACCCGGCCCACGGGCGCGACAGTGGGCGGGTGCGGCGCTGCTGCTGCGAGCGGCTGGGCGGCTGCCGGGCGACGCGGATGGCCTGGCCCAGCACAGCACGCGGCACGGCGCCAGTGGTGCGTGCGGGCTTGGCGCCTGCACCCCGGCTGCCGCGGCCGGCATGCACTGCGCGCTGGTGCCCCTGCAGCGGGCTGGGCTGGGCTGCGCTTGGCGGAGCAAGTCGCTGCTGGTCGCTGCTGGTCGCTGCCTCTCGCTGCTGCCCCGCTCCACCTCGCTGGGAGCGCAGCCCAGGGTGTATATTCACAGCCCCCCTTGCGTCCCTTCCACCATGCCCAGCCCCGCCCTTGCTCCCGTTGCTCCCGTTGCTCCCATTGCTCCCATTGCTCCCACCACCACCTCCATAACCCTCCCGCCGCTGCCCTCCTTGCACGCCATGCCCCCCCTCAGCCACCCCTCCGCCCGCCCCTTGCCCACCCTCCCCCCGCGCCCCTCGCCCACCCTCTCCCTCTTCTCCGCCCGCACCCTCCCGCCCCCGCCCGCTCTCCTGCGCCAGCGCTCCGCCCACCAGCTCGCCCTCCCTCCGCCCCCCCGCCCCCTCTTCTCTCACCACCCCCCCCGTTGCCTGCCCCCCCTGCCCCCCTAACCCGCAAACGCCATGCATCCACCCACTCGTCCAGCTCCTCCGTCGCTTCCTCCTTTTGCCGACGAAATCCCTACCCCGGCCGACGAAAGGAAGATGTCATGGACGGTCACCAGGAAAGAAGCGTCGCTGCGCTTCCCGACCCCAGGACGCCTCGGCCCCTACCAGCACCTCTGCCCCTGCTCCTGCCTCTGCCTCTGCACTTGCCCCAACTTCCGCTCCTGTACCAGCTCCTGCCCACACCCACACTCACACCCACACTCACATGTCGTCGCTTCTGCTACCAGCACCACCCCTCATCCGTCGGACATGGTGCCTAGCAAAAGTCCAGCCGCTCTGCCCGTTCCATCCCGCCCGTGCCCACCAACCGACGCACCTGCTGGACCGCCGAGACGGACGTGACCTTGGTCGAGTCGTACATGCAGAGCCAGTGCAACAACCCGCACGAAATGTCGCGCCACACGAGCAGTGTGTGGCGCAAGATTGTGCGAACGATTTTTGGTTCTTCTTTGGCCCCGAGCGACGAGCGGGAGGCGAGCGATTCCGCACGCCATAGGCTCAAGAAACTCAAAGGCTATGCGGCCCAGATCCAACAGCTGCTCTACACGAAAGATAAGCTGTTTATCTGGGACCCGGTGCATTCGTGTTTACGCGTCAATGTGGCTGCGGGACATAGCAACGAAACGACCTGGGCCAAGATTCGTAACCCACAAGTACGCAACCGTCTGATGAGTACTCAGTACCCTTGGTTCTCCCGCTTGACCGTCACCAGCAGCGATTTGCCCCCGACCTTTTTCTCCACCACTCTGGGACACGAGTACTTCCCCGCTTCCCAGCCTACTTTCCCCCTGCCTGCGTCGCGAGAACCTCAACGACCTCCCTCGCATGTGTCCACCTACTCTTCCCCCATCTCCACCGGCGTGCCCACCCCCCGTCGCGACACAGCCTTGGCGCGCACCAGCAGGACCTGGACCTGCACCTGCACCTCGACCTGGGGCTGGACCTGGACCTGCAACTGCCTCCTCGCCGAGTAACTTACCTACCACCCACGCCTCTGCACCGCCGGGGCGAGCGTACTACTTCCCCCACCCCCCCACTGGCGTGGGCGTGGGCGCTGCTCTACCCCATCCGTCGTCCAACCCCGCACTGCGTGCGTGCCACACTGGTCCACTTACCGGCCTACTTCCCATTGGTCGCGGTGGACCTGACCGCGCCTCTGCCCACCCCGAGCCCGCTCCCATGCACATGTCTGCGCGAGACGTGACCCGCGCCCCGGGGGGGAACAGTTTCCCCCCCCCCCCCCCACCTGCGTCGGAGCAACAGCCACGGTCATACCAATACCACCAGCCACAGTAATGGTCACGGTAACAGTCACGGCAACAGTAACAGCAGTACTGATCCGTGGCACCATTCTGTACTCTTGCCTCCGCACGCGCATGCGTACGCCTCTGCCCCGGCTCGGCGAGACGGTCGACCTTCCTTGCCCCCCCCTCGCACTCGGCTGCTCTGTCGTCGTCCTACCCTTCCTATGGTCCTACGTGGGTCTAAGTACCGGCATGCAGCAGGGATCAGGAACGGTGTGCGGGGTTGCGCTGGCTCGGTTGGTTGGTCGTTGGGGTGTTGAGTGTTGGGGGTTGGGTTTTTGTGGGGGTTGGTTCGTGTTGCGTGTTACGTGTTGCGTGTTCGGTGTTGCTTGTTTGGTGTTGTGTGTTGCGTGTTGCGTGTTTGGTTTGGGGAGTGGGGGTCTTCTCTCCTCGCTTGTTTGTTTTGGTTTGGTTTGGTTCGGATCCCTCCCCCCTTTCGTTTTTCCTTTTTCCTTTTTCCTTTTTCTTTTTTCTGTTTCCCTTTTGTTCGTTGCGGTCCGCGTCCGCCGTCCGTGGGCCGTTACGCCGCCGTCCGCTTTTTCGACCCGAGCCGGATCATTTGATCCGATCCCATTCGATCCGTTGGCCCAATTAAACCCTTCCCCTCCTCCTCCCTCCTCCCTTGTCTCGCGTCTCGCGTCTTACGTCTCGCGTTTTTTGTCTCTCATCGTCTCTCGTCCTGTTGTACTACTGCCCCCCCCCCCCCAGCCTCCCCCACACTTGCGCACCCCACTGTCCCTTCTCCTACCCTCCTCTCTCTCTCTCTCTCTTCTCTCCTTCCTCTCTCATCCTGTTGGTGTAACCGTTGAACGGTGGTTCCGTTTGGACACTCGATTTGGATATCCCCAACTCTTTGGTTTGTTTGGCTTATTGGTTTAGATTATTGGTTGGGTTTGGTGTGGTGTGCTCGATGTAGTGCTGTGGCATGACCAGCCCGCTTCTGAGTCGACATCAAAACCCGCATAGCATCCCGCATTCCATGCGCGACGGGAGGCGCGCGAGCGATGCGCCGCAATCGTCCACTGCGGCTGTATCTGTGGGGGTGTATGGTTCTATGGTAGTAGGCAGTGTGGAGTGTAGTAGTGTGTAGCGTTTCGATTCGATAGTGGTAGTGGTAGTGGAAGTAGTAGTACTAGTAGCAGTGGCTAGTGGAACCCGAGGAGATTGAGAGCATGCGCACCGTCATCGATCATCTTTTCGACGCACGGCTTATGGTCGCCGAGGACGTTCAGCAGCTGCATGCCACACCGTATAATCTGCGTGCAAATGGCGTTTCGGTGCCGAATGATCCATGGTTGGCTGGCCCTGGCTCGAGTTACCAGTCACTAGTCACTAGTCACTAGTCGTGCTCGCGCCTCACGGTTTGGTTGGCCGCATGCTATGGATTCACGAGAGTAGTTGGTGGTGGCTGAGTCCTGATAGAAGATACACGGGGAGATCGCACTCATCTCGCGTTCTGCATTTTGCATTCTGCATTCGGGGTTGTTGGTTGGTTGGTGGATTGATGATTGATTGATTGATTGATTGATTGATTGAATCATTGTAGTTCTGTCCCGCCCAAAAAGTCGCTACCTAGATGTGCACCACGGAGACGCAGTCACATGGAAAGTTGATGCCTGGGCGAGGATCTTATAGGGGTCTGCCGGTCAGGTTCGACCTCTCCCCCCTTCGCTCTAGCTGATCCAGTCCGCCCACATACGTCCCGAGGAGAAACAGGGGAACGACGACGTTGCGAAACGGCAACTGCGACGTTAGTTGGCTGCTGACGCCTTGGACTTGGTAAGCCAGTGCCGGACAAATTCAATCTGTTCCGCATGGATTTGACGAATGCGGGCCGGTTCCTTGTGCCGGTACGCGCGGGGAGACTGTTCTCGTCACAGTTGCCAGCACGAGGGGATCAACTTGAATGGTCGATCGAGCGTGTCGGAGCGCAGCCCCCAAAGGCGTATTCGTCCGAGTGAGCTGTGGCTGGGCGCCATGGGTCGACTGTACCGCCCCACGCACAAGTGCAAATAAGGGGATTCGGCAAAGAAGTAAAAAGCATAAACGCAAAGCAGCAAACCAGCAAATCAGTGAGTCAGCAAATCAGGCGCTAAGAGAGTGGTAGAGATAACTTGGTCTCGTTTTCCGGTCCCGAGTGAGGGGCGGTAAGGCGCGAACCAGGGCGCGAGGGCCGTAGAGCCTACGCCAGTGTTCCCCTAGCACAGCAAGAGAGAGCAACGTACATTCTCCATCGATGATGGCCAAGTTGTCCACCCCAAGTCGAATCCACCCAGCGCATTGACTTCGGTCGTGTTGGGCGTCGAAGGCAAATACTTTGCCCGCTTTATACACCGAGCACATATCCCGAACATAGTCCAGCGTCAAAAGTGACGACACTAGTTTCGGACCCGAGATGCGGCCCGTCTCAAAATCCGACAGGGGCGGCGCAGGCATAAAGTACCCCTGCGTCTGGCACACTTGCCATCCCCACGACCACCATACACTCAAGTCACTTGGACCTTGGCTGGGCGTGCGAGTCTGGGTTAGTACCCCTACATCCATCCCACTGGTCTGAACGATCCCACCGATCCCAACGAGAGCAAAAAGGGGGTACGGGTACGTACAACGAAGCAGGAACCGACGTTGCCAAGCACTGATCTGCCGCGGACCTTAGGTCGTCTTGTTTTGTTTGCTGGAACGCCGCAACGCACTCATCGGTATAGTGGTGGCGAGTGTAAGCGGCAAGGCGGTAAGTCTCCTTGGGCAGGTGCAGCCCGAACTCAGTCCCGTCCTGAGCAAGCGAACGGGACGATGGTGTGTCGGCCGCCAAGGCAGCGCAGAACCCATCCCAGTACCGACCCGAGCTGACGACCGGGTCCCAGTTCAGGCCTTGGAAGTACCCCAGAGGCGAAGTGATCACATTGGCCAGATCCACCAGGTTCGTCAACCCGGGAACACCAAAGATGCGCAGCAACGCTTCCCGGTCCGAGCTGGCGTTGTGCCCAGTCAGGGGATCAAGAGCAAACCGCTGGCCTGCAATCCTTCAAGTTTGCTGGCCGGTAACGCGACGCGATCAAACCCTTCAATCGCAGCTTGCAGCGATTGCACACACGCCTGCTTGGCCCCCCGAGCAATGGGGAAAAAGTAAGGATGGTAATCGGTCACCGCGGCCACCACGGCCGAACTGGCAATCGCACCGGTAAACAAGTCTGGGTACAAGAGACGTAAGTGGGCACTACGCTGGCCAGGGTAGCTACCGCCATAGCTGATCCAGGGCGTCTTGCCAGCCCCAGCAGTGATGTCTTCCTCGATCCCAGGTAGCTGGAGACGCGCAAACCGCGCGCTGTCCTCCAAGGCAAGGGTGTTGTTGAGGAAACGCATGGCATCCGTCCCACGTATCACCAGGAGGAGAGATGGCACTACGGTTCGGGTAACTCGTGCCGTAGTACCGGTGTTCAAGCACGATTGAGATCCCCTTTGTCTCGGCGGCGAGAATGTCGAGAATACCATGGTCCAAGTAGGGCAGTCGGTCCTCCCCATTCGCCTCCCCCTCTAGCACATACACCACCGTCTTCGATCCGCGCGGACGCTGCGACGGAGGCTTGTAGTGCTTCGTCGAGACCCAGTAGCGCTGCTCAAACGTCACGGCGTTGGAAGGATCGGCATGGTCAAGCAGTTGGGTAAAGGTCTGGGCAGGATAAAGCTTGCGTAGCGTCGCCCGGTCCGGCCGCGGCACTATCTCAATCTCGTCTCCCACCAGACGCTCGTCACCTTCAGGCGCGAGACGAGTGTGGTGGACAGCAAGGCTGTCGACGCCAAGGGCTAGCGCGGCGGCGCGCTGGCGGTGGAAGGCGGTCAGACCAGGGATGGGGCGGGAGGTGCGGCCGAGCGGGAAAGGGGCGGCGGCGGGCACATCGTCGGTAGCGGGGAAAACAAGCTGGGGCGCAGCGGCAACAAGGGCAGGGGCAGTGGCGATGGCGGAGGCGAGGCCGGCGGCGAGCCAGCGCAGGACACGCATGGTGGTGGGACGCTTCCGCACGTCGCTCGGCAGCCCATCGATCGATCTTCCATCCAAGGCGCTTATCGCCACGGCCCGTCTAGTCGGCTTGCACCGCCTACGCCAAGCACGTGGTCGATCACGTGACCCAGCCCTCGACTCCTCTCGATGTACATATGGAACGAGGCAGGCTTTGGAGTGATGATGGATGGCTGGAGCACATGGGGATGCAGGACCACATGGATTGCCAGTCCTTTTATTCAGCGTCCACCCACTGGCACCACCGTCGGAACAAAGGCACGAGGGGACGTAGCATGGAAGGGGGGGGGTACAGGATTAAGAGAGCATGCGACAAAAATACAGAAAAACGGCCATGCAGGATGGCGCCTTGTCATCGAAGAGACGCTCTTACGACAACATGTCGTAGTGTGGATCATGGGCGCGAGCTGGGCCAGGGACGTTTGATCAAGCAGAGCTGATCCTACTGTTTTCCTAGGCAGGCGAAGGAACCATTCAGGATCACATGGGCTCGCTCTTGCCGGCGTCTTGAACCGACTGCCCATGTGTTGGTCCCATGTCCCACTTGGCGGACGGGGGTGGTGTTGAGGAGGAGACTAGTTTCGGGGTGTAGAGGGTGGATGGACTGGGGAACGAATTGGCCTTCATAGGCGAGGTAGAGGCATGCAAAGCAAGGGGTTGGGGTGGGTTGAGGTCGCATTCGTGTGACGATGGCACGTCACACTGGGACGAAGAGAAAGCGCCTTCTTTGGCCGGGTTGGGATCGGAGGAAAGACCCCGTCGAAGACTGTAGCCCTTGATCCATGCACACGACACAAGCCCGGCCACGACCAGAGGAGTATCCACAATCCAGATGAGCCGAACTGCTAGGCTATATTCGTACTGGGCCTTGCGGGCCAGCGAAGGCGGCGACAAGGTGCGAAGGTAATGCACGTCGGCCAGCACACGCGCCGGCGCATCGGGCGGTAAACCTGCAATCGTCTTGGCGCGTCGGACCCAGTCGGAATTGAGGATCGCACCGCCAATCGCGATGCCCATCGTCGTCGACAATTCCCGCACAAAAATTGTTGCCAAGGTCGAACCAATCTCGGCCACTGGCATCGCAGCGGAAAGGGCAATGATGGGTGTTTGGTACAAACAGCCGACGCCGAGACCAAGGATCGCTGGAAATACTTCTTGCAGCGCCCGGCTCGTGGTGGAAGTCAAAATGCACATCAGGGCAAACCCCACGGTCATCAGACCAAACCCGATCCCCAGCATAAATCGGTAGGCACGCACTTTGGTGATGGCGTACCCAGCCACCGCTGAGACGAAGGAGGAGCAGATCAAAAAGGGAAGTGCGTACACACCTGACAAGAGCGCGTCGGCCCCCGTGACAACTTGGTAAAAGTTGGGAAGGTAGTATGTTACGTTGATAAAGGTGATGCCGTGCATGACCACTTGTAGTAGGACGAGAACGGTGGTGCGAGTGTGGAAGAGGCGGCGTGCAACAATGGGCTGGCGAGTGGTCTTGGCATTCCAAAACGCAAACACAATCATGAGACATGCCCCGACCACAATGGTCGCGATCGTCTCGGCCGTGTTCCATCCGTTTGTCTCGGCAGTGGAGAAACCAATGAGGAACAGAACCGCGCCACCACTGATGAGAAGAAGACCGGCAAAGTCAAATTCGCGTAGGAACTGGCGCCAAGGCATCACAGGCTTGGGGTTGAGCCGAAGAAAGAATACGAGCATGAACAAGGCAATACCACAAATTGGTAGGTTGATGTAAAAGCACCACCTCCAGCTCGCCCAGGTGGTCAACGCACCGCCCAGTAACGGTCCGGCGACACTCGCGATGCCCCAACACGCGCCAATCAAGCCCGAGTAACTGCCGCGCTTTTCGAGCGTGGTAATGTCTGCCAGGATGATTTGCGACAGGCTCGAGATGGCGCCCCCTCCAAGACCTTGGACCGCACGGGCAACGATGAGCCAGCTAATGGTTTGGGCTGTGGCCGCAAGGGCGCTACCAAGCAGAAAGATGATTACCCCACCGTACATGATCGGCTTACGGCCAATCATATCGCTCAGTCGGCCGTACATGGGGTTGAGGGTGGTGGTGGCCAGCATGTAGGCGGTAGCTACCCATCTGTCCAAACCCAGACTCTGGTCAGCGTCGGTCCTGCTGCTTCCCCAACCCAAAGGGGACAGGGGAGGGGGAGGGAGACAACCTACGAATAGTCTGCAGCGGTGGCGTGCAGCTCGGCTGCAATGGTGGGGAGTGCAGGGGCGACGACGGACTGGTCCAGCGCTGCGGCAAAGACACAGAGCATCAAGGCGAAAAGACAGCGGGCATGTTGTTCGCTGGGATGCTTTGCTCGGGTTCGAGCTGAAGCCAGTGGGGGCTCGTGTGTTGGTGTTGGTCCGGGGTGATTGTGGGTCGAGGGGAGGAATTAGGGGATGAGGGATCATGGGAGGGGCCAGGGGAGGGATTAGGGGAGGGGCTGGCTGGGGGTGTGCTGGCTGAGGCTTTCCCCGGCCGTCGGAGAGGGAGGAGAGGGAGGGAGCATCGGAACGGGCGTGGTGGCGAGATGGAGGGTGGGATGGGAGCGGGGGCGTGGGCGTGGGCGTGGGCGTGGGCGTGGGCATGGTGATGGTGATGGTGATGGCGCAGAGAGTGGGTCTGGGGCCGAGGCGGGGGCGCGGCGCACATGAGGCCGGCGTGGGAGGGGGACAAACCCACGATGCGATCGCAGAGATCTTTCCGATGGGAGGTCGCTGGCAGACGATGATGATGATGATGATCATCTTGGATGATTGATCGATGGATGGACTTTTCTGATACAATCAGTCATGGATCATTTTTCCTCAGCCACGGTGATGTCGATGATGCCTCCATTTATTCTCGTACAGCCTCAAACGCAAAAGCCCCACTTCTTGCGACCAGGCAGCGATGGGCCGCTGGACGCTACGTAGCTGGATAGCCGGCTGCTGACTAGCGGACGAGTGCACGGTTGAGTACGTTGACCGAGGGGGGGTTAAACGTTAACCCCTCTCGCGTACTTGAAGCTTGAGTACTGAGAGCATCGCCCACTGCGGGGCCCCACGTCGGGCCGCCATCTCCTTCCGCCCCAGGGCGGAACTGCGAGTGTGCCCTGGCGGGGCCTGGCAATGCACCGATGGGGTAGGTGGGCTGAAGCCGGCGGCTGAAGCGGTTAGAGCATGTGGACGCCCACGCGCTTCTCTCCCTCCACCACCTCCTGTCTCTGCCCCCCATGTCGTCCCTCGAGGCCTCTGCCCGCGCCTGGCTCGCCGCCGACTTTGACCCCGCCACCAAGGCTCAGCTCCAACGCATCCTCGATACCGGCGACCAGCAGGCACTCCACCAAGGCTTTTGCGAACGCATGGCCTTTGGCACCGCCGGCCTCCGTGGCCTTATGGGCGTCGGACCCGCCAACATGAACGTACGTCCCTTCTTCTTCATACCTCTTGCCTCTTCCCTTGTCTCCAACGCCAACTGACATGGACACGCATTCCTGCTGCAGCGCCTTGTCATCCGCCAAACGTCGGCCGGGCTGGCGGATTATCTGTTGGAGGCCAATGCGGCCAATGCCCAGGCCAAGGGAGTGGTCATCGCATACGATGGCCGGCACATGTCCAAAGAGTGTACGTCTCCCCTACCCTTACCATGTGGCATAGAATGCACGCTAACCCCCCCCCCCCCCCCTTCCCCTTGCAAAGTTGCCGAGGACACAGCGGGTGTCTTGGCGGCGCGCGGGGTCAAGGCTCTGCTGTACGACACGTTGCACCCGACACCTCTCGGCGCGTTTGCGGTCAAGTATCTTGGTGCGGCAGCCGGAGTGGTGGTGACGGCGTCCCACAACCCGCCGCAGTACAATGGATACAAAGTGTACTGGCAAGGCGGCAATCAGATCAATGCTCCCGTCGATGGCTTGATTGCTGGTGCGATTGCGCACGTCGCAGCAACTGAGCCATCGCCCAAGTGTCTGTCCCTGGACGAGGCCAAGGCGGCGGGAAAGTTGCACTACCTCTCGAAGGAGATGTTTGATGCCTACCTCACTCAACTCTTTGAGACCGTCGCCCACCCCACGGGACCAGGGAAGGAGACCCTCAAGATTGCCTACACACCCTTGCATGGTGTTGGCGCCCCCTTTGCCGAGACCATCTTTCAGCGCGCTGGATTTCCCCATGTGTATACGGTCCCTGAGCAGAGGGAACCCGATGGTGACTTCCCCACCGTCAACTTCCCCAGTACGTCCACCCTCCTCACCCCTCCTTTACCTGCTGCATACTGTGAACGCTTCTGACCCGCCTCAGACCCGGAGGAGAAAGGTGCGATGGATCTGGTGATTGCGCTGGCGGATGCCCAGGGGGCACAGCTGGCAGCGGCCAACGACCCCGATGCCGATCGGATGAGTTGCTGTGCACGCCAGAAGAGTGGAAAGATGGTACAGTTGACGGGCGACCAGGTGGGTGCGTTGCTTGGGTACCATATCCTTTCCACCGCGCCCCCAGGTAGTTGGGCACTGAACACGGTCGTCTCTTCGCGTCTCTTGGCGCGCATCGCTCGGCACTGGGGCGCCCAGTACCAGGAAACCTTGACGGGATTCAAGTGGCTTGGTGCGGTGGCTAAGGACATTCAAGATCGTGGTGAACATTTTGCTTTTGCGTATGAAGAGGTACGTCCCCTCTCCCCTCTTCCCTCTTCCCTCTTTTCCCTCTCCTCCACTCCACTCCCCTCTCCTCTCTCCCTTCTCCCTGCTGTCTAGATGGCAACCGAAGTGTACTGACACGGAACAGGCGCTGGGCTACATGGTGAGTCCCATGGTATGGGACAAGGACGGTCTGTCGGCGATTGTGGCTCTGGCAGAGTTTGCAGCCAAGTTGGACACGGAGGGCAAGACGTTGTGGGATCAGCTGGAGAGCTTGCACCGTTCGTTTGGCGTGAGCATTACCTTGCCTCGCACCATTCATTTGGCACCGGGTAGTAAAGGCGGGGATCTGATGGTCAAGCTGCGCAAGGAACTGCCCACCAACGTCGGTGGCCACCCTGTGCTCCTCATCTCCGACTTACTCAACAACCCAAGCAATCCTACCGACCGCACCACCATTCCCAAAAACGATGTGTTGCGCTTCTACTTTGCCGATGCCACTTACCCCGCCTCAACTACCGCGTCCAAAGAGGAGATCGCACTCAACGCACCCCGCATCATCATCCGTCCCTCGGGAACCGAACCCAAGGTCAAAATCTACACGGAGAAGATCGACCACTGTTGCCTGGCGAGAGCTACGACGAGGCTGTGGCGCGCGTCACCAAGGACTTGCAAGAGTTGGTCGATGCTTTCTTTACGTTTGCTACGAGCTTGTGAAACGGAACGAGGCGACGCGGGATGAGGGATGCGGGACCCCCTCCCCCCAACTCCTCCTTCCCCCTCGCCAAGGCGGACCGAGGAAATGCATGTCCGGCTCGTGGTTCCTCGGGGATCTAGAGGTGCCTGTGTCCACGCGTCCCCGAACCGTGTCGGTTCCGGTTCCTGCCCCCTTGGGAGAAAGGACAAAAAGCATGAAAAGATGGAAAATTGTCGAGTAGCCGTCCCTGGTCATGATCACGATGATCATGATGACCATGATGTCGTGTGACATGTGATGCCCGTAGAGGTAAACGTTGGGCACCTTGTCTCTGTTTCGGGCGAGGATCAGACTATACTTATGAGGATCTCGATGATCGGAGATGATATGGACAGACAATAGGGTTTTGTGCCGACGGAAGGGCCATCAATGTGGGAGCTAGATGCGACGAGCAATGGAGGGTAGATGATTGAAGGTTGAACGTGTGCATGGATGGAGGTCGGGAGAACGGAGGGGAAGAGGGACGGGGGGACAGGGGGAGGGGAGGGGAAGAAAGTTGCTATAGTACCCGGGCCAGCAGGCTCACAGGGCCGAGCGAGCACTGCGTTTGGCCGCCTTGTTCTCGCCCCTGCGTACTTTTTGCTCCTTGGTACGCTTCTTGTGCGCCTGGGCCAGACGGTGCACCTTGACCAACTTTTCGTCGTCCGTGTGCGACGGCAAGCCTGCCCTGGCCACCTGGAGCAGATGCGCCTGGATACGCGCAAGTGCCACACGCAAATTCGCATGCTGCGACCGACTGTCTTGCGCATCAAAGTTAATGCTATGAGACGACGCAACGTAGTGCGCACCGCTCCGCAGCACAAGTGCCTTGACCACCGTCGCGGGCAGCCATGCGGGGGGACGCACAAGTCGAGCCAAGGTGGAACTGGGGAGAGCGTTGCTGCTCGCCGTGTCTTCCAGAGCACGACGCGCATCAGCTGAAAGCGACGCGGTGGATAACGGCAGGACTACCTGCGCCTTGGACCGGGTCTTGTTGACGTGCTGCCCACCAGGACCGGAGGAGTACACGTACCCGACGCGGATGCCCTTGGTGGTCATCAGCGCCTGCGGCGCCGGCGTGTCCCATTCCTCCGCCTCCAACGACGCGAGGAAATCATGCCGCTGGTCCAGGTCGGACGGACGCTCCCACGGCCATCCTTGCTGGTGCGACAGGCGCGAGGCCTGGTCGCGCAGCTGGGCCACGGCCACGCTGGGCTCGGCGCGCGGCTTGGGCTTGGTGCAAGGCCGCGTGGCGTGGAGCGTGCGCGAGCGGAAGGACGCACCTGCTGCGCCGCGCGGCACACAGCCACACACACGTGCACACGGCCAGGACGCCACGACGCTCGTCCCCATGCGCACGGCGCGCGGGCGGAGGAGCGTGCAGACGCTCATCGCCGACGAGCTGGCTGCGGCACACGCGAGGCCGTCCAGGAAGACGAACGGCCACGGCACTCCATGGAAACATGAAATAGCCCATGGCTGACTGCAATTGAAGACGGACACTGGTCACGTGCTGCTGATGTCATCCTGGCCTGGCAAAACCCCACAGGGCGTCACTAGGACTACTGAGTACTGACACCGATCGATGGAGGTGGCGTTCTCAATGGATTGATGATGGATGCCATACACCGCCGGCGCGGCTACGCTACGGGCGGGGACACGTGCACCGCTCCTCGACGGGCACTGCGTCCATGACTTGGTCCTTGTGCAGCCCACAGCCTTTCCACGTCGTGTGCCCACAGGCCGAGCCTGGGCCAACGACAGGAGAAGCGAGAAGCGAAAGGAATGCGCAGGCAGAGCCATGAGGCATGGCATGTGACAGGAGAAGCGAGAAGCGAAAGGAATGCGCAGGCAGAGCCATGAGGCATGGCATGTGACATCCATGAGGCACGATGAATGATTAGCCACTGATACTCGATACGCAGCAACAACAAGAGCAAGACCACTGCAAGCCCACTGCCTGACCACAACCACAGCGGCGAGACCAGCGGACGGGAGGGAGCAACGTACAGCGTACAGGCACGCAGGTGGTGACGGGGGTCGGGGCCGTGGCGCGCATCGGCTGCGAGTGGTGGGGGAAGGAGAGTCTGGGGGGTAAGCGGTAAACACTAAAAACGGTAAGCGGTAAGCGGAGGCGGGGCAACGAGGTGTGCGGGCCAACGGCGCGGGCGGCTGTACCCTGCTGTGCACAAACCAAGCAGAAGTGAAAAAAAAAGAAAGTCGCCGATGACGTGCTGTGGTTGGTCCATTTCGTAACACGGCCAACTATGGTTAGATCGACGGTAGCTTCAATGTAGCTTGAAGCTTGTCTCGCTTGACGGCGCAAGTACCCTTGTAGCGCCCATACATATCTTCGGGGGCTCAGCGCGCGCTCAGACACTCAGCAGTACTTCTCTTTGAGGCTACTTTGCACGACTTGAGAGTACGCAGGGCCTCCGGCTGCTTCTTCCCTCGAGGTGCCATGGAACGATAATAAGGGCAGACCGCACCCTCCGCGCCGGCCCGGTACGGTGAGCGCAAAGGAGACTGGGGGAAGCTTTGTTCTCTTCCTGCCCGTCACCGGCGTAGGGATCAGCCTGAGCGGCGGCGGACTCAGTGGCAGTGGTTCAAGATGTGGCGGTGGTGGGTTTTGTGGACGGCAGCGGCGCCAAAAGGTAGTTTGGTCGGGTCTAAGACGATATGCATATGCATTTGCAAATGCATATGCACATCTGATCGATCTGGGCGATGTTGGTCGTTGATCAAGATCATTAATTATTGATCTGAGATCTGATCCCAGCCCCGCTGAGGCTTAGTCGAACGTTGGACGCAACGTTGACGAGGCTGAGCTTACGTTGAGCACTTACTCCAACTGCGTATGGTTGAGCTACGATACAAGACATATGCGCATGACTGGCTATGAGATATGATGAGGTGATGACTGGGCCCCCCTGCAGGCCTGGGCTGGGCCTCGGGCGCTGAGGGTTGAGGACGTTGAGGGCTGAGGGACGCATGGACGGTAGCGCGGGAGGTCGAGGAGGGGATGTTGCCCCAGTGGAAGTGAAATTCCAGTAGAGTAGAGCGAGGGCAAGCAAAGTAGAACGCAAGCAGAGTGCAAAGGGCAAAACACGCATGGAGCGAGAGAGAGAGCGAGAGAGAGGGAGAGGGAGAGAGATGGTGGAGAGAGAGATGGTGAGAGAGGGGGGGGAGAGATAGAGAGAGATAGGTGGATGCAAAAAGCACAGCTCGGCGCGGCACACAGGACATCACTGTACAGCAAGCACAGCACAGCACAACACAGCACAAGGCACACAGCACAGGACAGAGGGAGGAGTAGGACCACAGTGAACGGGAACACCCCGTGCGGGGACGCAAAAGGGTCATAGTGGGGTCACAGTGCACAGCCAGACCTACAACGGTGTGCTGCAAAGGGGAAGAGGTGGGGTGGTTGGGAGGGGGACGATGGAACGATCGGGAACGGGGGAACAGTTGCCACCTCAAATCTGCCCTAGCACGTCAGTATTTCCAGAAACGAGAAACGAGAAACGAGAAACGAGAAACGAGTAACGAGAAACGAGTAACGAGAGGGAGATACCAGACCAAAAACAAGGAAAGAAAAAAACGTACCTGAGCTTCATCCAGGATCTGCTTGGCCAGGACTTGGTACTGCCACGCATCGCCTGCGATCCGTCGTACCTGTACCCCGGACACACCAACAAACGGGACCTTGACCACGCCCAACTCAAATTGCACCGCCAGCTCCTCCAGCGCAGCAGGCGTGATGGCAGACGCTGGAGGAGACAACGGCGTGCTAGGCACACTGTTCTTGCTCTTGTTCTTGTTCTTCTTGCTTGTCCCCACACCCCGCTCGACATCCAATGATGCCCGCGACGCAGCACCCACAAACGCTCCTTCTTCCACCTCGGCGTTCGCAGTCGCATCGGGATCGGCATTGGCGGTGGCGTTGGGGCTGGCATCAGGGTGGGGGTTGGGATGGGCCAGAGCCGGAGCCGAAGGCAGCGGCGCAATTGACGGTTGGTACCGACACACAAACCCGCCTGGAACAAGGGAGTACTGGACCGACATACGGGTCAAAGTAGCTGCGAGAAGCGCCTGGATCTGCGCTGGCGACTTGGTCGATGTCGCCGACACACTCAGCAAGCCTCGAAGAAAGACTGGTTGGCTTCCGTCCCATAGGGCGCTGGGTCCCTCCGCTTGCTTGCCCTCTTGCCCCTCTTTGCTGAGCTCCTGGTCGTCCTTGGCCTCTTTGGCCTCTTGGCCTCTTGGTTTCTTTGGTTTCTTCCCGCTCTTCCGCTCCTCGGGCGTATCCCCAAACGGCAAGATGGACGAGACACGAACGCACCTAACTTTTTCAACGCGATACCTTATCCCTCGCTGGGTGCAGTCGCAGCCGCAGTCGCAGTCGCAGACGCAGTCGCTTCGCAGCGCGGGCTTGGAACGACGACGACGGACCCGGCGCACGAGCAGCACCTGAAACGTAGTGACCTCTAGGTCGTCCGGGTCGTCGGTGGAACGCATGACAATCGTGGCGCCTCAGCCGCTGACGTACACATGCGACGATCCCCGTGGCGGCGCAGCAGTGGAGACGGATCGTTGTGCATCGAGGCAGCTCGACGCGGCGGCGTATACCCAACAACATAGGATCATGATCCACTTGCAACGATGGTGCTGACGTACTGTCTTCCCCCCCCCAGCTGACTTTGCTGTCCCTGACGCGGCCGATATCGATGTGGTTCCTGATGTCCCGAACGCTCCTAGGGAAGGGACAGTGATAAGGCTGTCCCTGTCCCGCCCACCACGACCCAGTTTCAGACCGCGCGCGTGCCGCCCGCCCGAAGCCGAGGCAGAGGCAGAGGACCGGCTCCGGTTCAAATTCGGCGAGCAAGGGGGAAAATGTAGTGGGATGGGCGTGGGTGACCAACGAGCTACGCGACGCATTGGACACGACGTTCGAGGGTTACCATCGGGCGCGCTAGTGCGCTGCCCCCAGGCGATAAGGGTAACGGTACAGAAGCCCCATCATCCCGTACCAGAACTAGAGAGAAGCGTATGTTCCAACGCTGTGCCCCCCGCTCAGGACGCGGTGGCCACACCATCTCCCCAACCGGACGAACGGTCACGGTAGTCCTGGTCAAATACCGGACCCGCACCGAGGCTGGCGAGTAGGGCCGAATGGACGCATCGGTCGTAGCGCTCTCCTCCTCACTCCCGCGCTCTCGATCCCGCTCTCGCCTTCCCAGTCCTAACGACTAGAAGACGACGTACTAGCCGACCAAGTAGCGTCGTAGTCACGTATCTGTGCTCCCGGCCGGACTGATCGAGGACCCCAACCTTCCTCTCGTTTCGCACCTAGCTCAGCCCGCGCAACGGGTAGCAGGAATGGTGATCCCCACATCGCCTAGCCTGAGGCCATGCCCGCATCTCCAGCCCACTGGACCAACGCATGGTCTCGGTGTGCGCTGGGGCACGGGAAGGCCCCATCCCGGTGCCCGCGCAGGCGCAGAGGGCTTGGACTTGGAGTTGGAACTGGGGTTGGACTGAATGGGAATGAGCATGGGTATGGGAAGTGGAATCCGACATGGCCGATTTCCCACCCCGCTCGTCGAGGTATCGAGGGAATATCCGCCGCCGCCTCGAACTACCCGGTTCCGCCTTGCCCGCCGCCAGGGACAAAGTGGATCCGCTCCCCCCCGGGATCCACAGCGAAGCATCCGCAACAACGGGGGGAGGCTCTTGCTGTTCCTCTCGTTCCAGCTTTTTCTCGTCGACGGGGTGTAGATACTGATCATGGGATGGAAGCCGGCGGTAGGGTCGAGCGTGCCAGGTCGGGAGGAGGTGTAGTTCCCCATCGTCCGGCGGGATGGGATGGCCCTGCTCGGTCCGGCCTACTTGGGGGTTCCCCACTGGTCGAGGAGCTGGAGGACGCGGTGGGTCACGCGGCGCAATGGTCAGACTATCGGGCCCCATACTCTTGCCACGTTGGTTGTCCCATCCGGCCAAGGTGGCAAGGTACGTGTCGGAGGTGAGGATCTCAATTAGTTTCCGCTCAATCTCCTCAGCGTCACCAAATGCGAACCCTTGCATGTGCCGAATCACGTTCTTGTCCAGCTTCTCGGGCCGGAGTGGCATACGCGCGGAATGTGCGTGTCCAGCTCCGCATCGTGCCCGTTGGCTGTGAGGAAAGGATGGCACTCACTTCGGACAGAGTCGCACGCTTGCGTGGGGTCCCAGTCAACATTCGACTCAGTACGTGCCGACACTCGCTCGATAGGTGCGAAGGGTACTGCACTTGACCTTGCTGAATCAGTTTGTGCAACACAGCAATAGATGGATCATCAAATGGTACCCGGCCGGCAACCAAGACAAACAGTACCACACCCCAGCGACCACACGTTACCTCTGGCCCCACGTACGGCCGCGCACGCAGCAGCTCCGGCGCAGCAAAGTAGAGCGAGCCACAAAGGTGCGAAGGGCGCGGTGGGGGACCACAAAGTTGGCCACCAAAATCGACGAGTTTCAGGTGACCCTGGTCCGAAAGGAGAATGTTTTCAATCTTGAGATCACGATGGACCACATTGTTCGTGCAGATAGCGCAGGGCCGAGGTGAGTTGGCGCGCAAATTTGCGAGCCATCTTTTCCCGCAGTCGACCATGGGCAATGATGTAGTCCAGCAACTGACCGCCCGAGACAAACTCCTCAACGAGATAGTAAAAGTGATGGACAATGAGCTCGCGCACACCCACACACGTACGGATGGTAGAGCAGCAGTTGCAGACTACCTTCCCTCATCGCACGCACTCTTTCGCCGCATCCTTCTCGCGCGCTTTGACCAGGGCCGAGTGAGGTGCGCAGGCCACTCGCCATCCTCGAGGATCTCGCCCTCGGGTCCAATCTGCGGAGGAGCGCGTCGTCGGCCGAAACGGCGCCAGGGGAGGCCCACTGACGGGTGTGCGACGACGAGCCTGCTCATACAGCGCGCCGACGGTCGTGTGCCGCGGCACCATCTGATTGCGACCCTTTCGTTGGACGCGGCCACGGTGGCAAGTTTCACCTTTCCCATGCTTCCTGGCCTAAGGTTTTGCCCAGGACATAGCCTTGAGCACCCGCTTCGGTCGCTTCTTCCCGTGTCCGTTCCCGCTCCACCTCGGCGGCCGTAGAGGGAGGCCCATCTACACCGACAGCTAGCCCTCAGGAGGGGGGGGGGCGAATCAGGTCGGCGGCAGTAGGGGCGGCAGGTGTGGGGGGGGGCGAGGGTGGCTGGGGCTGGGGGCGCGGCAGGGGGCCAGTGTGCACCTCGGGCGAGGTAGGGGTGATAGACACGGTGGTGTGATGGGAGTGGGGGGAGTGGGGGCGGGGTAAGGGGGCGAGGAGGCGGCGGTGGGCATCGTCGACGCCGAGGGAGCCGAAGATGTGGCGAGGGCGGCGGTGGACTGGACCTGGTCAGCCTGTGCGGCGGTGGACTGGGCCTGGTCGTCCTGTGCGGCGGTGGGCTGGGCCTGGTTGTCTCGGGCAGCGGAGGGGGGTGGTCAGCCTGGGCAACGGCGGGGGGATGTTCGAGGTGGCGGGTGGAGCGGTCGGCATCCGGGTGGAGGCAGATAGGTTGAGGGGCGCATCGGCCGGCTGGTCCTGGTCCTGTTCCTCCTCCTGTTCGGCGGCGGTGGGTGGAGGGCATGCGGGGGGAGGGCGGAAGGTGGCTCTGGCGATGGCTCTGACGATGGGGGGGGGAAGGATGGGCAGGCGGATGGGCAGGCGATGGACATGCTGGCCAGCGCGCCGGCCAAGGGAGGTGGTGGAGGTGGAGGTGGAGGTGATGGAGGTGGGGGTGAGGTGGTGGTGGGGTGGAGTCTGCATGCGGGCGGCGTGGGGCGCTGGGCTGACGTCCAGGGGGGAGAAGGTTGAACTGTTCACGTGACCAAGGCTCTGCGCTGGCGTGTGTGTGCACTGCAATGTTCAACGGGCTACTAAGGTCTAAATACTGACTGTGGCTTCGCCTTTGCCTGAGCCTCAGCCTCAGCCGGACTGGTTCGGATTATCGATTATCGCGGGGCCAAAGTAATCGCTCCCACTCCCACTCCCACTCTCACTCACAGCTTGGGCGGACGGCGGATCGGCAGGCCCAGGGCCAACGCGACGATCGCCACGCGGTCCGCGGCGGCGTCGATGCGTTTCTGGATCGACTGTCCCGCGCCGTGTCCTGCGTCCGTCTCGACGCGGAGCAGGATCGGGTTGGGGTTGTGCGGCAGGCGGTGCTGCAGCTCAGCAGCGAGCTTGAACGAGTGCGCCGGTACCACCCGTCGTCGTCGTGGTCCGCACACTCGAGCAGGAACGTCGGGTACGCACGCGACTGCACATTGTGCAGCGGAGAGTAGCTGCGCAAGTAGTCAAAGTACTTGATATCGTCCGGATCGCCATAGTCGACGTCCAGCCGTGCCCGATCGTCCAGAGTGGAACTTGAGCATGTCCATCACGCCTGCGCCCACGCCCGCACCCACTCCGTGCTCCGGCTCAGCACGGTTCATGCATGCGCCCACGCCGAGCCCTCCATTCGACCCGCCGTACAGGATAATCTTGCCCTTGGCCGCGTGCTTGTGCTCGTGCAGGTACTGCGCCGCGCCCAGCACATCGTCAAACGTGTTGGTCTTGTTGAGAATACCTGCCGGCTTCGTGCCACTCCTCCCCCGTACCCCCGCCCCCGCGCATTCACCACGCGTACACGCCCTCCGTATTTGTACACCCGACAGCAGCCACGGCGAGAAGGACGGGCCGAGGGAATTTTGAAGCCGCCGTAGAGGTAGAGAACGCCGGCGCCGTGCCGTCGTCGGCGTGTCCTTGTGCCGCGTTATAAAGAGCGAGACGCGGGTGCCGTCTTTGCTGGGAAAAACACTTGCTCACTCACAAACTCACTTGCATCCAGCGCAGGCACCTTGGTGGCCAGCCACTGCTCCTCGATCGGCTTGGTGCTCGCTGACGCGCCCTTGGCCACGTCAGAACGGTAAATTGTCGACGGCGATATGAAGGAGGACGTGGACACGTATGCCACATCGTCCTCCCCTTGCCCACCAAGCTCGATGGAACCGACAAGTCGGGCACAGCTGTGCCACCCGCTTGCCACTCAGCTCGTACTGGTACAATCTCTGACTTGACGTCGCGCGTGTACTGCAGCACCACTTGTCCCCCCACACCACGGCGTCCTGCAGCGTTGCATCCTTTTCTTCCGGCACCACCTCGACCAACGGCAAACTCGCCGTCAGCTCCGTCACGTGCGCCGGGCTGGAAGCTTGGCTAAAGTCGACATCCGTGTAGACCACCTTGTACTTTTTGGCATCCTTGTTGGTCATCCATAAAAGCGCGTGCCTTCGTTCGCCACTAGCCCAGCAGGTAGTCGTACTCGCCGGCCACTGGCACCCACTTGAGCGGCTCGGTGGCCAGGTCGACGCCTTCCAGCGACGCAAGCCACACCTTGTTGTACGACCCGGTATCCTTGGAGCTGCTGAGCACGACGTACTTGCCATCGTCGGTGATGGACGCGCTCCACATGGCCTCCGTGGCAGGGTCCTTGGCGACGATCAAAATGTCCTCCGACTGCGGGGTGCCGAGGCGGTGGTACCACAACTGCGCATTCACATTCGAATCCGTCTCGGTGCCCTTGTCGAGTTCGGCTTGGGCGGGCTTGGGGTAGGTCTGGTAAAAGACACCCTGTCGTCGTGCGTCCAACGGGCCGAGGAAAACTTGATGTCCTCCAACACGTCGTCCAGGCGGTCCGGCCGCCGGTCGGGTCGTACTTGGCTGGCTGGCCGGCGGGGGTGGTGAAGGGCTGGTCAGTGCGGCGGAAGTAGATGGTTTGCCAGTCACTGCCGCTGTTGGAGATCATGTAGGCCACGTACTTGCCCGAGTGGGAAAGGAGGTGGAGGACAGAGCACGGTGCCCTTGGCGCTCAACAGGGAGCCGTCAAACCAGGGCCCCCGGGCGGGGTGGTCTGGGTCGCCGGCCGGCACAGCATCGATCTCGGCCGGAGCAGCCTCGTAGATGGTGCTCTGCGGGTCGAGGCCGCTGTTGTAGTGGAGGTAGAACTTGCCGTTGTTCTTGCGGACGGGACCCGATGCGCGGGTAGGAGAAGGAGGCCTCGACGTGTTTTCTTGAACGTGTCGCGGTCGGGGTAGCGTCATGTAGGCCTGGCAAGGCGGCCTGGGCATCGACAAAGGCCTTGGTTCGGGGCTGGTGGTGGAGGGCGTCTCGAGCCAGGCGTAGGGGTCGGGGACCCAGGTGGAGCCGTCGCCGCCGGTCTGGTCGGCGAGCTGCTGGGAGCGGTAGGTGCGGCCGAGCGTGTCGTCGCGGCGGGCGGGGGAAGGGGTGGGCGACGGGGTCCCAGGCGGGCGCAGCGGACGAGGACATGGCGCGGGTGGAGGTGGTGGAGAGAGGAGAGGGAGCGGGGCGACGAAGCGAGAGGAAGCGGGGGCGGCCAGACGCAGGCAGATGCTCATGGCTCGGTGGACCGCAGCCGACCAGCGTCGACGTCGACAGCCGACTCAACCGACCACAACCACACGCTGCTGGCACGCGCGGTTGGCCATGCATGCGCACACACGCGCCGTGCCTGCCGCCACGCCCGAGCGATGGCGTGTCTTCTGGCCATCGCACATCACGTGCACATCCCACACCCTCCCGGCCTCCGTCCTCCACGTGGCGCCAGCCGCGCTCAGCATGGTCTATCGACTATCTCCACTCGCCGCAGGTACGTACCACCACCGCCTCGCCCCCACGTGACCACCCACACCACCCCATCCTGTCGAGTCACAGCATCCATCCATGAGCCCCCCCCCCCCCCACACGCCATGCTGCCGCCGCTCGCTCTGGTCGTGCGTGTCGGCTCGCCTCGCCCTCGCCCGCCGCCGCTCCCCCAGCCGCTCGCCCTCCCCACCCACGGCCATGCCCACGCCGAGCGCATGCACACCGGAGGCACCGCCGACCAGCTGCTCGACGAACAGCATGCCGTCCTGGCCCAGGCGCAGGCCGCGTCCGGCCCGTCCATCCCGCTCCCAGCCTCTACACGTGCGACGCCGCGCTGTCCCTGTCCATCGTCCTCGCCTCTGTCCTCGTCGCCGTCTTGCACCTTGTCTGCTCCTCCGCCCAGTCGCCCACCAGCGCGAGCCATCTGGCCTGGGCCGTCGCCTGGGTCTCCGTTGCGCTCGTGCTGGGCACACGCCGTGTCAGCACAGATGCCAGCGACGCATATGCTTCGCTCATCGTCTTCCCCTACCTCGCTCGCATCGGCTACCACGCCTGGTGGGCCATCGACCATTCGGCCCCTGGTCTGAGCCGCCTGGAACAGAGCCAAGTGGCGACGGCCCTGTTTGTCGCTGCAGTGCTGCTCTGCAAACCCCGTCTTCCCCCCGCCCCTGCCGCAGCTTCGCCCGCTTCGCCCACGCCCACGCCCACACCAACGCCCACACCCACCACCCCCGGCACCCCAAACCGGCGCATCCTTCCAGCCGCTCCTTGTTCGCCTACGTCACGCCCGTGCTCTGGTCCTATCGCAACACCCACTTTGTCCAAGCTGCCGTGCCCGACCTGGACCCAACTTGGACAGCAGCGCATCTGGTGAGCACATACCATGCCCAAGCCACCCAGGGCCGACTGTTGTGGCGCTTGCTCCGGCACAATGCCGGTCTGGTGTCATGCCAGATGGTCCTGGCCATCCTCAGTGGTTTGACGTCCATCGTACCTTCCTGGGCCTTGCAGCGTCTGCTTCGGTTTCTTACGCTTCGCTCGCAAGCACAGCATGACCCGGTTCTGCCTGCGCCCAAGTGGCAAGAGGGCTTGGTCTGGGCCGTGGGCATTGGCCTGGGCAGCTTGGCCTACTCGATTTTGTATGCCCAAGCCTTCTGGTTGGGCAGGGTGATCTGGGCCAACGTACGCGCACTCCTGACTGCCGAGATGATGGGCAAGGTTTTGCGTCGTTCTACTGTGGGTGCTGCTGTGCCCGCGCCCGTTCCCGCAGAGAAGACGATCCAACGGCAATGGCAACGCCAACGCCAACGCCAACGTCCGATGGACGCGTCATGACCCTCTTTTCGGTCGATGTCACGCCCTTGGCAAAACAGTTGGGCGAGTTGTACGATACCTTCCCTCTGGGACCAGTGCAGGTCATTGGTTCCCTCTACATGCTCGTCCGACTCGTTGGCGCGGCCGCGTTCGCCGGTATGGCAGTCGTATTTCTTCTCCTCTCCTCCCGGTCCAAGCGTGGGTGGGCAAGCTTATGCGGCTCGATAAGCAGATTCTTGAGTGGACCGATGAACGTCAGGATACCCAAGCTGAGCTCTTGCGCTCGGCCACCACGATCAAGTGTACGTCTGTCTGTCTGTCTCCCTTTTCTTGGTTCGCAACGCCTTTTTTGCCGGGACGCGCACTTACTTGGTTTGACCAGTGTTTGCCTGGGAAGAGGTATTCAAGGTGCGCCTCCACCGGATTCGGACCAAGGAGCTCGACGCTATCCTCCGTTCGGGGGTGATGAACCTTTTGCAGATGGTTACCTACATTGCCTCCCCCATCTTTGCCATGTCGGTCATCGTTATCCTCCATACTACCCTCTTACACCGTCCCATGACGGCCGAAGTGGCCTTTTCCATGCTGGGTTACATTTCGGTCCTGACTAGCGCCATGACCGAGACGGCAGAAGACATCCCCTCGATCCTCAGCTCCATCGTATCTCTCCGGCGGATCGAATCGTTCTTAAACGAGCCCGAGACGGACAAGTACCACCTTCTCCTCCAGGACGGAGACGTCAGCTTGGACCAAGCCTCGTTTACCCCTCACCTCAAGCAGACCAGACCTCTTTCCAACTTGGTCCTCTCGACGCCCGCTTCCCTCCCGGCCAACTTTCCTTGGTCTGCGGCCCCGTCGCAAGCGGCAAGAGCACGCTGCTCGAGTCGCTCTTGGGCGAGACGAGGCAGCTGGGGGGCTCGGTACATGCACCGCGATCAGGAGTGGCCTATGTCGCCCAGACGCCCTGGCTCCAGAGCACCACGGTCCAAGCTAACATTGTATCGGGGCAGACGTGGACGCGGCACGCTACACGGCCGTGCTCCAGGCGTGTTGTCTCCGTGGGGACCTGGACCAGTTGGCCAAGGGAGACCAGACGCCCGTCGGGCCACGCGGGGTCACCCTCAGTGGTGGCCAACAAGTTCGCCTCGCCCTCGCCCGCGCGCTGTACTCTTCAGCCTCGGTCTTACTCTTGGACGATGTGTTGTCTGCTTTCGATAACCACACGGCCCACCACGTGTTCCACCATGCGCTCACGGGTCCCCTGGCCAAGTCACGCACCGTGGTCCTGGTCACGAATCATCTGTCTTTGGCCTTGCGCGCAGCGGCCTATGTCCTGGTCCTCAAGCAGGGTCAGGTGGTGGGACAGGGAACACCACAGGCGTTGAAGCAGGACGGCGTCTTGGACCATGACCTGGCCTCGTGGTTGGGACAGCAGGACCAAGAGGCCCACCCGACTCGACCAACGGTTGCCCAAGACGAGCCAGAGCAAGCCAAGTTCGTGGATAGCAAGGAGGACACACTCTCCCCCCCCGGGGTATGGTCTCGTTACGTGCGTACCAACTTTACTTTCTCAGCATGTCCCCCCACCGCCTTTTCCGCCTCTTGCTCTGGACGTCCGTGGTCAGCCTTACATTTGCCGTACGCGGGACCGAGGTCGCGGCCAATGCCTGGCTCAAAAAGTGGGCCGAGTCGTATGGTTACGAAACCGTTCCGGGTTCTTCCACGTCCAATGCGACGACCTTGCCGCCGAAGACCTTGATGACAACAACGACGGGCGAGAAGGACGATGGTCAGAAGACCATGTACTACCTCACGGTGTACCTTGTGTTTTCCGTACTGCGAATCGTGCTCGACGTCATCTCGCTCCGTGCAACGGTGCAGGCCGCCTTGAATGCTGCACGAGGCTTGTATGAGCGGGTACTGGATGGGGTCTTGGCTGCGCCACCGTCGTTTTTTTGCTGCGACGCCCGTAGGGCGGATCATCAATGTGCTTTCGCATGATGTCGAAGTGGTCGACCGCCAACTAGGTAGCCGAATCGAGTTTACCCTCTTCTTCTCGCTCGAGGCACTGGCACCGATCCTGGTCATCTTGTACCAACTCCCTCGCTTTGCATTCATCCTCTTCTTCCTCCTCCTTGCTTACTCTGTCCTGGTCCGGCTTTACCTGCACGTATTTCGCGATCTCCGCCGACTCGAGGTCGCCGTCCGCTCGCCCCTCTACACGACCCTGTCCGACGTGCTCGCCGGCCTACTCCCCATTCGCGCCGCCGGCCAAACGGGCTGGTGGTACGGCAAAACACTGGGTACAATTGATCGCGGGACCCGTTTGATGCTCTTTCAGTGGATGGTCAATGGTTGGCTCCAAGTCTCCCTCTCGCTCTTGGCTTCCCTCCTGCTCGGTCTGCTCGGTACCACCTTTGTCCTCGTGCCGAGCTTTGATGCGGCCCTGGCTGGGTTCCTAATGAGCTTGACCGTCACCCTGGCCAGCTCACTCAGGGCGTGCATCCGAATCGGCACAGGGCTGGACGTGTGTATGACCTCGGTCGAACGTATGGACGAGCTAATTCGTCTCCCGCCCGAACCATACGACGGTGACGGCGCCCCACCTCCGGCCCACTGGCCCTCGTCCCAAGGCGGCTTGACAGTGCACGACCTCACTATTCGGTACACACCGACCGACCCACCTGCTCTCCAGGACATCTCCCTCACCTTCCCCCCACAGCAAGACCGCGCTCTGTGGTCCCTCTGGATCAGGCAAGTCCACCCTCGCCCTCGCACTGCTGCGCTCCGTCCCGCCCGAACACGGTCATCGTTCTGGATGGAATTGACATCTCTCACGTCCCGCTCAAGACGCTGCGACAGCGCATCGCATATGTCCCCCAACGTCCTGACCTCTTCAAGGGTACCGTTCGTTCCGCCCTCGACCCGCTCGGTCAGTACGAGGATAAGGTCCTCTGGAACGCTTTGGTCCGCTGTGGCCTGGCTGGGGAGGAGGGTGACGCCGTGCGCGAGGTGAGTGAGGCGCGTGAGGAAGGTGAGGCCAGTGAGACGGGTGAGGGTGGTGAGGGTGGTGAGGGTGGTGAAGTGCGCGCGCGACCCATTCGCTCACTCGATACGCCACTCGCATCACAAGGTACCAACTTATCCTATGGCCAACGGCACTTGCTCACCCTAGCGCGTGGCATGCTCAAGCTGACGCAGGCACGGTGGCTGTTACTCGACGAGCCTACGGCCGCGCTGGACCCAACCACCGACGCGGCGGTGCAGGCGTGGCTCGATGATGTGGCAACCCAAACGGATGTCACGGTCGTGGCTATTGCTCATCGGCTCCACACGATTATTTGATGGGACCTCTGTGTCGTCCTGGAAAAAGGTAAGGTCGTCGAGGTGGGTGAACCGTATGCTTTGCTCCGGAAGCAAGGCGCGTTTTATCGCCTCGCACGCAAGAGCGGCGATTACGATGCTCTCTTGGCCCAGGCTAAGGCCGCACACGATGCGCGCCACCTCACCGGCGCAAACAACAAAAGTATCCAACCTGTCCCACCCGCGCCACCTGCAGATGCACCTGAACAAAACTAAAGTAAGAAACAGTCCCTTTGCACACCAAGTAAGATTCACATCCAACTCCCCCCCCTTCTCTTGCGAGATCTGAGAGTCGTTTCGGCGCTTTCCTTTGCCTTTTTCTTTTCCATTTCCATCTCCATTTTCTTTCCGTTCTGTTCCCCCTCCACTTTGCCTTTGCCTTTGCTTGGCGTTGGCAAGTGTGCTGTACCTTTCTTTCTTTCTTTCTCGCTAGGTGCCAAGCGCCGGTAATTCATACACCTTTTCCCCCTTTTCCTTTCATGTTGATGCATGATGTACAATGCACTATAGTCGGGGATCGGACGTGTGCCGATTTAACTCAAGTTATCCAAGGCACCACCCCTACTTACACCGTCTCCACCGTCCTCTCACCGCCCACCGCCGCCATCCTGCACTACTCCGTGATGCGCCCCCCCCCGAAGCAGGACAGCCACCGAGACTGAGGGTTTCGCACAACCATTGAACGTGAATTACTACTACTAAGTACACAAGGCCACCGCATCCTAACCGAACCGGCTGCGGGTTGATTAACATGACGTTGCGGGGGGACCTTGGCCGCTCGTCGTGCCTCGCGCATCGCCTCGCGTACCTGGCTCGTCCTCGCCCAGCGCGTCTGCATCAACTTCATCCGACACCGCACGCACCGCCAACGCAGCGTGGCGGAAGCGAGCGATACCCGTGCGCGGTGGGTGAAGCGCCTGTGGCGTCCGACGCGAACGTACCAAGTCGGCCAAGAACCGCGTGGTGTAGGCCTCGGTCGCGCCCAAGCCTGCGACCAGACGCGCCAAATACGTTTTCTGGTGCGCCAAGTCGGCCCGCAAATCGCTTTCGCGTACAAACGTCGCTTTCAGGAACCGGATCTGGACCAGCAACGTCTCGATGTGCCGACGGTGCGTTGTGCGCTGCTGCTCCAACTGGGCCGCGTGCGTCGCCACTTGCGTTTCGGCCGAAGCGAGCGCACGGCGCAGCCGGATCCGTTCCTCCTCCTGGGCCTGGGCCTGTGCCTGCTCTGGCGGCGACACGACGCGGCGCAGCTGCGCCTGCTGGGCAGCCACCATCTCGGCTCGGCACCGTTCCGCTTGCTCTTGCGCCAAACGTACGTCCCCACGTAACTTTTCGAGGTTGCGCTGCAACGTTGCGCGGTCGGACGTGGCACGCTCCAATTCGCCCCCTTGAATTTCCAACGACGCAGTCAGCGCGCCAATCTTGTCCTGTGCCGTGGCCAACACGCGGCGGTAGTCCACCACCTCGGCTTCGGCCGCGTGCAACTGACCTGTAACTTGCCGGAGATTCTGCAAGGGGGGCAAGGGAGGGAGAAGAGGAAGTCAGTACCTAGTTGGGCCGGTTGGCACGAACCAAGCAAGCAAGCTAGCTAGCTAACGGGGAACCAAGCGTACCTGGGCCGCCTCCTCTTGTTGACGGAAGAGAACTTCGCGTTCCTGCAAGATAGCGCGTTTTTCTTGGGCCAAGCTTTCGGCTCGGTGTGTGCCTGAAGCGCCTCGCGCTCGTGCTGGGATCCCTGCTGGGCCTCGTGCTCCGCCTCGCGCTGCGCCTGCACCCACCGAGCTGACCGCAGCCAACTCGGCCGCGCTGTCGGCCAACGCGTGGCGCGTTTCGCTTCGGCCGCCTGGGATGCACGGTGGGCTTGGCCCAGCTCGGCCAACTCGTGTCGCGCTTGCTCCAGCGAAGTGGACACGCTTGCACCTGCGCTCGGGCCGAGGCAATGTCCCCTGCACAGACGGACGGCACGACGTTAGGATCGGGATGATTCAGGTGGCAAGCGTGGCCAAGGGGAGAGGAGAGAGGAAGAGGGAAGGGAGGGGACGTACGTTGGGTCGCATGCTCTTGCCGACCGAAGCAAGCGAGATGGACAAGTCGTTCCATCCGTGTTGGAGTCGGACCATTCGGGTCGGCACGTACTTCCCGGTAGGGTCCGCCGAACGCTTCCCACGTCTCGGGCTTGGCGAGCGGGTGCGAGCCACAGCGACACTGCACGTCGCGCAACTGGGCCGGCAGGCATCGGTGCGCATCGAGCGCTTGGTTCAGCTGGGCAAGTTGCCGTTGCAACTCGGCACACTTGGCTTGCCACCAATCCAATGTCCATCTTCTTGTCCAACTCGGCTGTGAGGAAGTCGGCTTCGGCTTGGATCGTGTGCAGTGGGTGATCAAGTCCATCGTGGTCGTCTCGTCCATCACCATCGACCGGCCCATCACCTCTTCCAACACGGCACTCTGCTCCGCCAGCGCTTGTCGTCGTCCACGCTCGCGTTCCGATAAGGTTTGTTGCATTCGGCCACCAAGCGCTCGGCTGGGCTTGGTCCTGCTCCGCCTGCTGCAAACGACAAGCAAGTTGTTCCTTGTTCGTTTCCGCCCGCTCCGCACGAGCATGCGCCACTTGCGTTTCACCCTGTGCATCTGACACGGCGCGCTCCAGTATGCCAACGCGCACCTGCGCCTCGGTCAGCTGATCTTGAACCGACCGATGCTCAGCTTCAGCTTGCTCTGCTCGCGCCTCGGCTTGGGCCAAGTCGAGCCGGCTACGCTGGAGTAGCTAAGCCTTGCTCCACTTCCCCATGCGCTCGTCTCACCTCTTCTTCCAAGTACTTGGCATGCGCCGTGATGGCTCCCTTGGAACAGGAACTGTCCCAGACCGATCGGTGGGACCGTCGCCTTCTGCAGAGGCCGTTGTGTGGTACTGGTGCTGTTGCTGCAACGGCGGCCGCAGCAGCCTTAGCTGCCGCCAACGAGTCTTCCAACTCGGCCTTTTCACGCCGCAACACCAACGCTTCCTCCACCACCGTTTGCCTCGCCTTGTCCCCGGCCTCCTTCTCGCTCGCCAACTTATCCAACGATCGCACCAATGCTGCTTTCTCCGCGCGGATCGCCGTCACTTGAGCTAGCAACGCCGTTCGTTCGCCATCCAAGGTGACCAGCTCGGCTTGTTGGTCGGCTACCAGCGCCTGCAACGTCTTCACCTCCCTCGCCTCGGTGGCGTCCGTTGCGTGGGTGGCCGTCGCATCCGCCCCCTCGTCCGTTTCGTTCCGGACGGCTTCGGCGCCTCTGATCCCTCCGATGCACGCGGGCCGAGGAGAGTACGGCCCCGCACGTAGCGTCGACCGTGAACCGGAGTCATCGGCGTGCGAGGGCGTTGAGCTGGAAGAACGCAAGATGGATGCGGCTGCGGCGGATCCGTAGCCGTAGCCGTGACCCCAGCCGTTGCAGTACCACCCGGTGGTAGTGGCCGTACGCGTCACCGTCGGAGTCGCCGTAGCAGACCGAGTGGAAGAGGCATAGGAACGGCGGTCGTCCGTGCCCGGTCGGGCAGAGAAGGGCAGTGCCAGAGGAGGAGGAAAAGTGGGAATGGCTACGGTGGGAAGAGGAGTGAGAAGCGGAAGCGCTAGCACTGGAAGTGGGGCGCGACCTCGCGTGAGGAGTGGGGTCGAGCGCCGGGGAAGAGGAACGAGTAGGTTGGGTTGTCGATTCTTCCTCCACGGGTGACGGCCACGTGGAACGAGGCTTGAGGTTGGTGGAACGGTGCTGTTGCTGTTGTTGTTGTTGCCATCGGCTGTAGGTGACGTCGGTCTCGGCAGAGAGGGAGATGGATGACTGGTCCCCAAGGCCCGACAGGGTGGCCGTTTGCGGGCGCAGCGGGGCCAATGGCGAGCGCGGAAAGAGCGGTCGAAGGGGATGAGAGGAACGAGAGCGAGAGCGAGAAAAGGAGAGGGCGGCAGAGGTAGGGTGGACATTGGTATTGACATTGACGTTGGGATTGGCGTTGACATTGGCATGGGTCAGGGTCAGGGTCTTGCCATCGGTCAACGTGCTCTCCGCCCCAGCATTCTCATCTTGCTCGGCCAACGCAGGCGGCGGGTGGACGGGGCGATTGGGCCGGGTGCGAATGCCAAACGGCGTCGAGGCCACCGGGTCCAGGGCGCGCGAGGGACAGGGAGGCAGGTTGGGACACATGACTTGCATCCTGCAGCGCCCACACCGATTGCACCCGTGCGCCACCGGCGCCTCTTGCCTGGCCTAGTGAGGAGCGCGAGATATCGGTACTGGTGGGGAGAGGGGCAGGGCGGGTTGCTGTGCTCGTGGCGCTGGCAAAGCTCGTGCTACTCGCATCGGCAGGCGCCAAGGCCGGCAGGTGGAGGCTGGAGGAAGACGTGTGCGTGCGAGTCGAGCGGGGGGGGAGCGGTGGTGGTAGCAGCTGCGCCTGCAAGCAAAGGCGAGGGCGGCGTGAGCGACGGCAGGCGCGGGGCCGGAGAGAGGGTGCTGTCGGTGGCGCCCGACACAAACGACACGCCCGCGGCGCCGCCCGCGGGGAACGCAGGCAGGCCCAGGTCGGATTCGCTCATGTCCATCGTGGTGGTGATGGTGTGGTGGTGGTGGTGTGGTGGTGTGTGGTGGTGGTGGGGTGGCAGGGAGCGTCGGCAAGCAAGCTGCTCTGCTCTGCTGCTCGTCGGCACGCGTCTCCGAGTGTGGCTAACACTCGTCTGAGTTGAGGCAACGGTTGCGGACTCCACCCCCCGTGTTGACGCGCCGCCTGCCACGCCGCCTCGCCCCACACGCGCCCCGCACGTGACCGCGTGACCAGCGCGCGGAACGACCCCCATTCCGCCCCCCGTCACTTGTCACGCGTCACTGAAGCTTCAGGCTTGGATTTCCAGGCCGCACGCCGCCCCCATCGCAGCCCCACCACCATCCCCATCCTCACCGCCCAGAATGAAGCTGACCGCCGAGGTGATTGCGGCACCTGCTGGCCCCGATGCACTGCGCGAGAGCCAGCTGGACCTGCGTGGGCTCAAGGCGCCCGCCATCGAGAACTTGGGGCGCGGCGCCCGACGTGACGACACGCTCAACTTGACCGACAACGACTTGCGTGCCTTGACCAATTTCCCCCGGCGCCAACGCGTGCGTACACTCTACGTTGCCAACAACCAGATCGCCCGTCTGGATCCTACCTTGGCACATCAACTGCCCTACCTCACCACCCTCGTTCTTACCAACAACAACCTCACCCAGTTGGCTGCCACCACCCATGCCCTGGCCAAGTTCCCTACTTGGAGTACCTCTCCCTTCTCAACAACCCCCTCGCCGCCCACCCGCAGTACCGCGCGTACCTCATCTGGCGTTGTCCCAAAGTGCGCGTCTTGGATTTCCAACGGGTTACAGACAAGGTACGTGGTCAGCTAGTCTGCTTTCTTTTTCTTGTTTCTTTTTATTTTTTTTCTTCTGGCGGTCCGAGCTGACTGCGAGCATGGTTGGTGGGGGGGGACTAGGAACGCGCTTTGGCCACCACATTGTTCGAGACGTCCGACGGTCGTCCTTCGACGTTGGCCGTGCAGATTGCTGCAGCGCCGGGGCCTGGGGACGCGGGCGGCCAGGCCCGAAGTGGACCATGCAGCCGGCGGCGTTCCTGCCGCCGCGCCTCCCCACCGCATCCTGACCGCGGCAGAAAAACAGGCTTTGGCACGCGCGATCGAACAGGCTTCCTCGGTAGAAGAAATCCGCGCGTTGGAGCAACAAGTTCGGTTGGGTCAACCGCTCGCAGTTGACGACGCCAAGCACCCGGAAGTACCGCCGCCAGCCGAGGCACCACAACAAGACCCAGAACAGCCCGTGGCCAAGCGCGCTCGAACCAAGAAGGCGCAAGCTCCGCCAAGTGGACGAACGACGCGGGCGCGTGCCGCCAAAAAGTAACAGTACTCGTTGGTCCGACCGCCGCACGGACGGAGGGACTGGCCGAGTGCAGCGCCAATCGATGGGGGGGGGGTGGACACGAGACTGGGGTTGGGTTGGCGGGACTATGTTGATGATAGGACAGGGGAGAATGCTAAACGTTAATGAGCGAACGGCAGGCCTAGCCAGGAAGGAGAACGGCGGTAGATGGGACGGACGCGTTTTGGGGGAGGACAGAGAGTAGGGGGGTGCTGCTGTTGGCTGCTTCGGCGGTTTGGCCGGGGTGAGAGCTGCGACAGGGGTGGCAAGTGCTGTTTTGCTGTGGGTGGTGCTGGGGCGCGTGAAGATGGTGAGTACTGAGGACTGGGTGGGGGTTAAGCGGTTAGAGGATAGATGGGAGAAGTGATGTGTGTGTGATAGTAGATGGGTAGATAACCGGTGGCCCAGCGGACGCGCCCTGGGGGAAGGAGGGGGGGGGATGCAGGACGGATCGGAAGACACGATGGGGGGGGGCAGATAGGGCAAGACAGAGCAAGACAGGGCAAGATAGGGCAAGATAGGGCACGATAGGCCAAGATGCAAGAGGGGCGCCGTGGGGGAAGCCGCGGCGCAGACGGCGGCCAGGGCAGCGCAGTGCCGTCTCCTCCGGTTTCATCCAGTCTCATCTCGATCTCATCGCATCGACGGGAAACGGCGTTTCTGCGTGCTTGCCCCGACGCCGGTGCAGCTGGGGGGCGATCGCCCGCACGGCGCCTGTGTCGCAGCACGTGACCTGCCGCCCCAGCGCCAGGGCCCATGCGCTTGACGTGTGTGCGCTGCCGCGTGGCGCAGGCAGCAGCCACGGCGCCAGTGTCCCAGCGCACCGCATGCTGCGTCCCCGGGCCCTTCTCCCTCCCCCGCGCAGATAAGAAGGAGGGGCGCGGGGGCAGTGTGGGCCCCGGAGCCCCGCCTGGCGCGGCAGTGCGCTGTGCTGGGGTGCGGCCGGTGCTGCAGGTACAAGCAGGTGCTGCAGGTACATGGTACGGCGCCCTGCGTCAGGTGCATCGGCTGGGCTGCGTGCCTGCAGCGCGGCAGGAGGCGAGTGTGGTGTCGTGTGCCGTGCGGTGCGGCTGCTGTGCGCCGGAGTCCAGAGGCGGCCCACGGCGCTCACGCGCAAGGATGCCGGCCGCCGATACGCAAGATGTGCCTGGCGCCTGGGCTCCCCAGCAGCCTCGTTGGATCCAACCCGCCCCGTCGGTCATCCTTCCCCCTCGCCCCATCCCACCCCGTCTATTTAACCCCCGCCGCCCCTCCCGCCCCAGACTCCGCCACCCACCCCCACCCGCGCCCGCCATGTCCACCCCCGGCTCCCTCACCGAGAAGAAGCCCCCGCTCCCCACCACCACCGACGTCGAGCCCCGCCCTCCCCGCCGGCGCCGATGTGGAGATTGTGCACATCGAGCGCCGCTCCGGCCTGCTCGGCCTGTACGACACGGGCATGTTCCAAGTGTGTCTCTTGGGCTTTGTCTGCTTCCTCGGCCCGGGCATGTTCAATGCCCTCGGCGGCATGGGTGGCGGTGGTCTGTCCGAGGCCAGTGCCGCCGCCAAGGCCAACATTGCCCTCTACTCGGTCTTCGCCGGCGTCTCCTTCTTCTCGGGTAGCATCCACAACTGGATTGGCTCCAAGGCCATCATCTGCATTGGTACGTCCCTACTATTCCCTGCATTTGCTCTTGCTCCTTTGTTTGCACCTCGTCCATTGCTGCATCGCTGACTGTCGAGCGCCTTGCTGCACAGGCTCGCTGGGATACTGCCTCTACACGGGCTCCTTCCTCAGCTACAACATCAACAGCAACACCAACTTTGTCATTGCCGCCGGCGCCATCTTGGGTTTGTGTGCGTCATTCCTGTGGACTGGTCAGGGTGCGCTTATGCTCTCCTACCCCACCGAAGAAAACAAGGGAAAAGGTTGGTACCCCTCCCCCCTTCCTCCTTTTTGCTGGTGCAACACACATTCCTGGCTCTAACACAATGACTTTGCTTTTCTCTCGCGCTGCTTTCTACTAGCCATTGCCATTTTCTGGGTCATCTTCAACCTGGGCGGTGTGATTGGCTCGGCGATCGAGATGGGCTTGGGCTGGAACACGTCGAGCAACCACGTGAGCAACAACACCTACATTGCCTTTACCGTCCTGACCTTTGTTGGGTCGTGCGCGACGATGTTTTTGCGCAACCCGCGTAAGACGGTGCGCTCGGATGGCACTTTGGTCCGCCCTCCCAAGAACTTGCCCTGGCAAGAAGAGGTGACGGGCATGGTGCGCGTCCTGTACAAGGACCCGTGGGTGTTGCTCTCGGTGCCCTTGGCGCTCAGCTCCAACTATTGCTACGCATGGCAGCAAACCGTGTTTAACGGGTACTTTTTCTCCCTCCGCACGCGCGGACTTAACTCGTTGCTCTACTGGTTGGCCCAGATGGTGGGCGCGATGGTCATGGGCGTGGTGCTTGACACGCCGCGTTTGACGCGTCGGAACCGTGCCTGGGCCGGATGGGCACTGACCACCCTCGTCTGCTGGACCGTCTGGGGCGGATCGTACAAGGTACTGATGGAATTCAAAGATCACTATGCCGCCCAGGGACTGAGCTTGCGCGAGTACGCTAGCGATACCAACCGCATCGGATTGGACATTCACTGTGGCTACCACCAAGTGCCCTGCCACGACAATCCTTGGACCGAATCCAACCCGTACGGCGGCCGCGCTGTGCTCTACCTCTGCATGGGCCTCATCGACGCGTGCAGCCAATGCTTTTGCTACTCGCTCTTTGGTATGCTGAGCAACGACATTGCCAAGCTCGCCTACCTCACCGGTCTCTACAAGGCCGTCCAGAGCGCCGGCAACGTCGCTGGCTGGGCCATGGAAAATAACAAGAAATCCTTCGAGGAGCAATTGGGCGTTGCGTGGGGCCTCAACGTCGGCGCATTGCTCTTTGTCGTTCCGCTCTTGATGTGGCGCGTGACCAACCATACCACCCTCGAACGCGAACTCAACACTGAGATTGCCGCTGTCGACGAGGCAGCCGCCGCACGCGCTTTGCAGCGCGAAGCCGAAGCTGAAGCTGAAGCTCATCATGCAATCTAAGTGGGGCAGGACATGGATCAATCAAACGGGGACCAGGTGGAAGAGGAGCGGCAGAGGAGGGGGAAGGTGTCGAGGCCTTATAACCAACCCTCGCAAGGCGAGTACGGGGAGTTCTTCCTCTCCCCTTGTGCCCAGTGAGTGGGAAGGATCTCTGTACTTCTCTTGTACTTGCTCTCCTCTCTCGCTGCACCTCCGGCAGCTGCTCTATTTACCCTCCACACTGCCTGCGTAACCCCCCCCCCCTCCACACCCTGCCTCCTCTCCCACTTTTCCCACAAGCAAACAAACTAAGCGACGTCCCGTCAATGTGCCTAAGCTTGCTTGGCCCTGGTGCTGTTGCTGTTGCCGTTGCTGTTGCTGTTTTGCTGGTACTGTTGATGATCTCTCGATGATCGATACGATACGTTTTATTCAAGTTTTGTTTTGCTGCTACGGCCCCCTCTCTCTCTCACCCCCCCCTCTTCCCCGCGGCCTCTCGTGCCTCTCCTCTCCCTTTACCTTATCGGATATATATACCTTGTGCCACCCGCATCCCATCATTCCCTTTCGCGGCAGTATCAGTGGTCTGCGACAGTGGTCGGGGCACAGTTATGAAAGCCAAAGAGGAAAACTTGAACGTCTCTTAACTTTAGTGCTTTTTGTAACTGGTATCTGGGGACGCGTGGACGCTGTGAAAGTTAGTAGTGGAAACGGGAAGTATGTGTGCCCTAAAGCCTAAAGCGGCGGATTCACCGTAAAAAGCAAGCTAGGGCCCGTGCGCAGTAGTTTTTTGTATGCAGTTCGTAGATCAACGTTTCTCCGTTTTGACCTTCACCTCCTCGGACAACCCGAAGAGTGAGCCTAAACGCCCCTGCTGCGGTTAGGGGTCTTTCAGTAGGGAGGAGGGGAGGGCAATCATTGTATGCGGAGGAGGGGAAACGATGAGACGAAGGGAACGGAATGAAGGACAAAGAGAAGGACAGAGAAGAAAAGGAGAAGGAAGGGAAGGAGAAGAAGGAGAAGGAGAAGGAGAGGAGAAGGAGAAGGAGAAGGAGAAGAGAAGGAGAAGGAGAAGGAGAAGGAGAAGGAGAAGAGAAGGAGAGGAGAAGGAGAAGGAGAAGGAGAAGGAGAAGGAGAAGGAGAAATATAAGGAGAAAAAGGAGAAATAACGAGTTGGCGGCCCCTCTTCCGGCAAGGTGTACTGACTACATTATAAAGATCGGAGGCGCCACAGTCGGGGCTAAGGCTAGGGAGACCAGAATCAAGACTAGGTCAAGGGATGTAGCAAACGTTCGCGGGAAAGAAGCAAGAGCAGATGCGAAGTGGAAGAAACAAGGAAAGAGCGAGACGTTCGCGACGAAGAAATTGAGGGAGCGAAGAGATCAGCCAAACTATGACAGGAGGCGCCACAGGGAGATGGCATCAAACAATGCGTGCCTACTATTAGTATGATAGTGCGGATGTCCGTGCGGGGCAACGATGGATTACACCCTGCAAGTATGCCAGTGTGTAGGAGACAAAACGAAGGCACGCTCACAGCTTCCACAACCCTTCCTTTCTCTTCGACTGCACAGATTCTTCGCGGGAAAGAGCAGACGCAAATGAACAAAGAAACGAGAAGAGAGATGACATACGTGCCTATAAAGCGTCCCCCGATCAAGGCTGGAGACGGTGCTCAGTATTAGCCCCTTCCCGTCACCTGTACCGTTCCACCTATACTTTTCTTTCCAATTCCACTCTATATGTTCCCCTCAGTTTACCCTGACAAGAGAACTGCGTGGTCATTTAGAGGAGTTCTGACCACACCAAATCGAGAAGACAGAAGAGGGATGAGGAAAAAAATATCCATGTGGGGTATAGTATGTGATGAAGACGAGACGGCTCATGGATCTAATAGGGCGCACTTGGCCTCTCATGGCTGGCCCAACCCACCCTTTCAGAAAAGATACACGCGCGCCGCCTCCAGGAGAAGTCTTTCCATAGCCGTCTACCCACCAGCGGGCCTCCTAGTTACCATCTTCTCTTCCGCATATTGTTTCCTCAGTGGTGATTGGTTGGTTCGCCGCGTGCTCCGCGGTTACTAACGGCGGAGTACTTCTCGCTTCTATAGCACACCTCATCTTTCATATGGCTGTCCTCAACCCAAGAAGGTCTAATAGACATCTCGCTACTTATAACTACTATACCACATTCGCTTATTCCAGTCCGTTCTGTTCTGGTCCTCAACACACTTTTAAGTTTATACAAACGACGATTGATCCAGAGCGCTTCAAGTTTTTGACGCCAAATCGGCAGGGCCCACGTGTACCAGGTTGCCGGTAACATACACATGCGTTACTTCCCCGTTGGCTATACAGTCAACCAGGTGTCGTACAGCTGCTCCGCACGAACGTGGTTGCCAGCCTGGGTGTACAACAGCGCCAAGTTGAACGCAGCCTCGCGCGCAATGGTGGACTCTGTCTCCGCTTCTTGCTCACACAAGCGTAGACACTTTTCGTACCCCTCGGTGGCGAGGTGGGCTAGACTCAAACCTTGGTACGCGCGCGCTAGGTTGTAGGCTTCGACGGCCGTGCCGGCCGTTCCGCCAAACCGGTGGGAGCGCGTGAGAAAGGCCAAGCCCTGCAGCACCATTTGGTGCCGGTTGTCCACTTGCCTTTGCTCGGTTCGCGCCAGGCTTGCCACCCCGGCCACCAAGTTCAATAGCGGATCACTTGGGACCGCCTGCAACGCCCGCACCGACGCCCCGATTGCACCTTGATTCTGCAACGTGCCAAGCATACTCGCCGCTTCAAACGCCAAGCCGGCGGGGGAGAGCTGGACCGGGTAGCCCGACAAGAGCGCCTTCTCGGGCGCAACCAGCTTGCCTCGTCGTCCCCTGCCGTGGAGCAGACGATTGCGATAGACGGCCAGCTCGGGGGTTCGGTCGGTGGAGCCGGCACGAGAAGGGTCGAGCAAGAGGGGATCAATGGTACCGGTTGTCTCATCCCCAACATCTTCTTCCTCTGCCCTCATCGGATCATCGGGGTCAGGCAAGATTCCTTGGGCGGCCGCGGCAGGTGTATTGGCCTTGGGCACCATCATGATAAACGTCTTCCGCTCGTGCCATGCATGCGGCCGACCCGATGCAATCCAATCGATCGTCCCATTCCGGCGCTTAAAGTAGCGTCGATGTCCATTGGAGAAGGCATCCCCTCGTCCGTAGAACCCCAACGAGTTGGCCAATGCCATCCACAGTGTCACTGGCATTTCATGGAACGCATACGTCCCCGTCAGGAAACGCGCACTCTTGAACACAGCTGCGGTGTCGCGCTCGTACAACGCCGATGCTTTTTCACAAGTGTTAGTTAGCTCCGTTCCTCATACTATGGATCAAAAACATACCGATCCGAGCCAGTTCCATCGCCAATAAACGGTCCTCGAACGGATAGACCGCGTTCGAGGGGATCACCGCTTCCAACATCTCCGCGCCGTCTTGCCCCTTCCTTGCTTGGTGAGGACGAACGCATACTGGGGCCACGGTCAGCTCTTCCCGCTTCGCACAAGGTAAAGGAAGCGGACGTACGTTCATAAACATATCGACCCAATCGTCTAATGGCATCCCAGCATATGTCGTTGGCGCTGGGCCGGAAGGCTTGGCACTAGCCTCGCCTTCGTGAGCGTGTTGTGCCTCTAAATCGTTCTCCAACCGATTCATCAACGCCCCCGCTTCCTGCCCTACTGTCCGCGGCTTGTCCGGAGCCTTGTACGCTTCCTGATCCGCCCGGGAGTGGTGCACCCCAGTAAAGCGAAGACGCTTGTTCACTCCAAACAGATGCTGGTTGGAAGTGAACTGCTCCACCAACGATTCAGCTAGGGCCAGGTACTGTTCCAAGGCGCGTGCTTCCTCCGCTTCTGTGCCCAGCTGCACATCGGGTCTCCACCAAGCAAATTGCCCGGCCGCGACGTAAACGTAGCCAGGGAGGGGTCGATGTCTTGGCCAGATTCGCGCTCGGGCACACGGTAGATGATCCGTTGCAGATGGGCCAGACGAGCAAACTTGTGAACTGTATCCCTCTCTCGACGGATTTGCATTCTCCTCAGCTCGGTTTCCGACGGGGCCGAGCCAAAGGCAGCGGGGCGCGACGTCGACTCATCAAACAGACCACCTTCACCAGGCAAGTCCAGCCCCGTGCCGGCTTGGGCATCGTACTGCATCATCACCTCCTGCACCAGCTGCACCGCCTGTGCATTCTGCCCCATTGCCTCCTTGGCGCGGGCGAGGTCCAACTTGGCCGACAGCATCCGCGGATCCACCACCAGAGCTTGAGACAGGGTATCGTGCGCCGTCTCGTAATGTCCCAGTTCCAGCTCGGCCTTGCCGATAAACGACCAGGTCTCTGCCGTGTTGGTTTCGGGCAGCATGCTGAGGGTGTGGGCCACGGTAAGCAGCTCGGGCCACAGCTGCGCTTGCTGGTAGGCGGTGGCAACCTCGGGCGCAAGCTCAACCACCTCGGCAGGGTAGTCCGGGAGTAGTTCGGCAGGAGGATTGGCGGAGGGTCGACGCCTTGCTGCTGGGCCTCCTCAGCTAGACGCTCGGTCAGGCGGCTATGCTCCTGGGCATACACTGCCAGCGGCTTGATAATCGCCGCGAGATGCAGTTTGGCCTCCGCCTCCTGCTTGAGCAGCAGCCGGGCACGGGCCATGAACAGGCGCATGACCGCGGCAGCGGATTCACTGTCGCCTGGGCCGTCAAGGAAGAGAGCTCTCGGCTCCAACGCGTCGCGATAGGATCCTTTCGGTGAGGATAGGCCTGGGCAAACGCAGCCGAGTCTGAGGCGAGACGTGGCTGCTGGTCATCGTATTCGCGATCGTCCGCGTCGTACGCATCCCAAAACACCTCATCCCCGCGCCCACTCGCCCACCGCACGCCTTGTCGGATCGCCTCGATCGCAGCTGCGCCATTGCCAAACTGCAGGTGCAGATCCGCAAGTGTCACCATCTCCGCCTCGCCATAGGTGGGGGCGAGGGGGTACGTGTCGCTGGGACCGGTGGGACGGCGCTCACCTTCGCCAAAAGGAAATGCTTGCATATTCCAGCGCGCGAGCGCTTCAAGGTATTGCACCGCCCGCGGTCGGTCACCCGTGCCGACAAGCGAGTTGATGTACACCCGCCCCGTCGTGTGGTCGAAGGGCATCTGGGCCAGCGCGCGTCCCGCCAAGCGCGCCGCCAGACGATGGTCGCCCGCGGTAGCCAAGAGCGTAGCCCGTTTGACAATCCACTGCACGTCATCCGGGTCCTCGTGGCCGGCTTTGGCATAGCAGTGCGCCGCTTGCCGGTACAGCTGCCGCTCCTCGCTGAGCGCCGCCAGCTCCGCCCAGGTGGCCGGGTCAGTGCGACCCAAATGAGCTGCTACGATCCGTGCTTGCAGGCCTCGCGCCGAATCGTCCATTTGCTCGTAAATCATCGCCATGCTCAGCCACGCATCACGCTGAATGGGATCAATGCGGATCACCTCCTCAAACGTGGCCTTGGCGCCCTCCCAATCGTCCGAAATCAGCTGGCCATTTCCCTTGCTCAACAAGTCCCCCACTTGGCGCGAAACGGGTTGGCGCTTGATTCCGTTGGCAGCACCCCGCTTCTTGTGGCCAGCCAAACGGACGCGTCGAGAGGCCGCGAGCTCCTTCTCAAACAAACGCTGTTGCTCTTCCTCCCAGTCCCCGTTGTCGCCGCAGGCGTGGCCGTAGAACGATTGCCATGGGAGGGATCGCGTCGTTCCTTCCGACCCACTGCATAGGCAAGTGCTGCAATTTGTGCCGTGTCTTCCTCTTCCTCCTCTTCCTCTTCTTCCTCTTCTTCGCTCAAACCGTTTCCGGTAGTGGACAACCAGGGAAGACCGCCGGGTGTAAGTGGGAGTCCGGAAAGCGCAGATGATGGGAGATCGGACCCCGTTCGTCGAAATGCCAAATCAAGTTCATCCAGCTTGCATCCGCTCGAGCTCTCCCTTTCTCGCTCGACCGCCCGCCGGGCAGACCCAGGGAGGCGAAGTCAAATTCCATATCGGCCATATCCGCTCGCTCTTGCCGCGTACGTTTACGGCCGCGCGCAGCGCCACCAAGTGTACTCCGCCCTTGGTTTTTCCGAAGGGGCGGAGCGTCAGGATCCTTGAGCGGATCATATTCGTCCCCGTCGTCTTCATCCATGCTGTCCTCGGCATCATCCTCCTCGGCCTCGACCTCATCTTCCTCGTCGTCTTGCTCACTTTCATCATCATCATCCTTCCTCCTCCTCCTCCTCTTCTTCTTCTTCTTCTTCCTCCTCTTCCTCCTCTTCCTCGAGTGTGGCAGCAGTAGGGCCATCCCCAGGGTCACGCGATAAGAGTGTACCATCGGGCTCGAACATTTCCCCAGCGAGAGATGATGGGCCTCGTCCAAGTCGGAGTCCGAGCCAGAGTCCGAATAGGAGTACGAGCCACTGCTGTCGGATCCGGATCGCCGACGCAGTTTCCGCTGGTTTTCGGCCAGCTGCGCCGCCTGCTGGATCTCGAGCAGGGTCTGCGATGCACTTGGCCTTGCTGCCCCGGGGGGCGGAGCGAGGGCAGGTGCAGGTGCAGGTGGTGGTGGGGCGGAGGCATCAGTGTCGCGTCGGCAGCAGCGCCTCGGGGCGCGGATCCGCGCCCTCGTCCTCGTCCGTGCGACTGGCGGGGCGGCATGAGATGGTGGTGGCCAGCCAACTTTACCGCCAGCCAGCCCACGCCGCTGGGGCCACCGAGTGAACATTTCAGTCGGCACGGCTGCTGCGTCGCATCTCTTCTTGCTCCTCCAACGACCATCACCACCACCACCACCACCACCACCACCACCGCCGCACACGCAGCGCTCTTCTGGAGGACATAGGCATAGGCCTCCGCCCCAGCATGTCGCTCGACTTCGACTGGAGTCTGCTGGAGCTGCGCTCACCGCGCATCTCGTTGGGCGCATCAACAGCATCCTTGGCTCCACCCGCCTCCCGGACATGCTCGGCCCCATGTCGGTCCAAACCTGCGATCTCGGCGACGAGCCACCAGAAGTAACAATCGCCAGCATCCAGGACGTCTGGCCCGAGTTCCTCGAGCAGTCAGATGACGAAGACGACGCTGCCCCACCGCCTGATCGCCCCCCGCCTCCGCCGCTGCCCCCAAAAGCACACTCCCTCGCCCGCTCACGCACCTCTTCCATCGCATCCGCCCCCGCCTGGTCTGCCTGGCCTCCCCGCCCTGGCTCCACTCCCACCGGGATCGGCTTGGGATACGCCGGCCTGCGTCCCTCCTGGCCCGTCCGACCCCCAGCGCCTGGCTTCTCCCGCCCGAGCTCCATCGCTTCGGCCCCCATCACCCGGCCTGTGGCTTACGGGCCTTCGGATACCGAGTCCGATTCCGCCCGGCTGCCTCGTGCGCCGGCGCCTTGGCCAAAGAGCACTATTCCCCCCGAGCCCACCAAGCAGGACCTCAACACTCAGGTCATAGGTCACGTCCGCTGGCGCAGCACTCTCTCCGCCTCGAACTCTGCACCAGTTTGCTGGTTAACGAGCCCTGCCCAGCGTTTATGGAGCTCCCTCTTGTCCTCACCGTTACTGGACTGGTTTTGGACGCCGGCTTGGTTTTAGCCTTTGACCAGGACCGCCGTCAGGCTCACGTTTCACTCATTGATGCGGCTCAGGTGGAAGCAGCTGCAGAAACCAGACATCCCCCTTTTCCCAGCCTACGAAGAAAATTCTCCTCTTCCGAACCCGCCGCCCGCTCGTCACCCAAGTCGATGCCAGTGAACTTTCTATGGAGGCGTCAAGGCGGTCTCAGATTCGGCGGTGCCCGCCTCCTATACCTCCCCCTCTAGACCCCCTGGGCACCGCAAGCCAAACCACCGCCGCGTCTGCAAGAAGCGCGTTGGGCCAACGTTTTATCCCCTTTCTCGCACTCGAGTCGTCCGTCGGTGACGATCGCAACCATAAGCATGTCCTGCGCAACGTCGGGAAGGTAGAACAGTTTGTTATCCAACTTGTTCGGGGTCTGGTGGTTGACGAGGTACGCACCTCATCCCCATCATGCGACGACAGGCACTGACTTCCTTAGCTTGCGTTCCCCAACTTTTACACCTTCCAGTTGGGGGGCAAACTCCCAGGCAACAACGACGGTTCCGATGAACATTCATGACGCCTGGAACAGTGAGCTCCCACCCTATCCCGAATACATTCTTTGCGCGCCGGGGGAAGCCAGGTAGGTGCCCAGGAACTACTTCGAGTCTCGTTAAATTTTGGCGCAAAGGGAATGCGGTATGTCCGAGGTGCGTGCCTCTGAGAAAGGTAGGTTGTAGCCCGCACGCGTGGGGTTATACCTCGGCCCGCGGAGGCTCACATGCGGCGTGGCTACGATAGCAGTGGCGGGGTTGTGAAATACACTCTTGAACACGACATCGCCGTGAAGAAATGATACTCATCCCGCCTCGCAGGGACTGTGCAAGGCAATTTGATCGTCGCCATGTGATAAATACTGATCCTGACACCTCTACACTCTGAGGGAATGCAATCAACTCTCTCTATTGTTTCCACACAGGAACACTCTTGAGGTTGAGCGTTGACTCTTAGCAAACGGGACTACTCTCCCAAGATGTCTGGGCGCTTGAATTCTTCGGTCGGTGGTGGAGCCTACGCGCTCCCTTCCCCTCCCTAACCCCGATCCCAGAGCTCCCTCATAAACCCACTGACGCAAACCGATCGTGGCTACCCAGAACATCAATGTTACGGGTCATTGCGGGCTGGTTCTCGTCTAAACAACACGGCTGATGCGGACTTTGTATAAGAACTTTCCATGTTCTGGCTCTTAGGGTTTAAAGCACGTTGTTTTCCTAGGCTAAGCTGCGGAACAAGGAAAAACAGGAGAGAGAAAACAACAGAACTCCCAGGCATGAGGAGGAGCTGAAGGGACATTAGCCAAAGCACGAGCCACCCGATGGCTCAACATGAACTGTCTGTCCGTTTACCTATTTCTCCCCATGCCAGGCAGTACGCGGGTCTTATTTTGCAGGGCTGGGCGCTCGCTGAGCGCCCAGCCGGAGCCCGAAGGCTGAGGTTACCGTACGGCTACCAGTGACCGGTGGCCAGTTAACGTTTAACATACTTTAACATGCTTCGTGCGAGTGACCCTGCCCCGCACGGGCTTCAGCCGCCTCACGTCGCAGGGCAGCACAGCATGCTCTCCAGCACCATGCTTCTGTTTTGGGGTGATGCAGGATGATCGCTGAAACAGAACGGCCCCAGGCCTCAATTTGAGGTGTACAGCCAATTCATGCTCCGCAAATCTCAGCTCGATCGACCCTTGGGAATCCGACCCCTGGTGGGGAAGCGACCACACAGCTGCATCCCTTTTAGGCGAACTACATGCCCCCATCCACCACCTTTCCCGCCATCATCTTCCTGTTGAGCCACAGCACTGCCACTCTACAATGCCTCCCTCCCGCACCATCAGGACGTCCCAGGCATTTCGCACCAACAACACCGCTCGCCGCCCCGAGGGACACACGACGTATGAACTAACCCTGAGCCGGAGCCCGTGGTGGAGACTGCTTTCGAAGGTGACGAACCGTCCCCTGAAGAACCACCTGGTGGCACCGGTGGGCACAACAGCGATTCGAGTCGCCGTCGGAGAGGGAAAAGAGGAGTACGAACCGGGAGTTACGTTGTAGTCCCTCCCCCCCTCCTGGTTCCCGTGTTGGTTTGTGAAATGATATGCGGGGTCAATTGAACCAGCAGACGACAACGATGAACAACGATGAAGATGCGCTGGATCTTGACGCTGACACCTTGTTCCCCGCACAATGGACGCTGACGAAGAGAGCTCCATTAATCAGGACGAATTTGCTGGCATTCCCCTTCTGATGACCTGGCCCTTTCGCCGGAGAATTGGATCCATATTTCTTCGATCCCCTCGTTACAAGGGCAACATTGGTCACTCAGCGAGGGAAGCCTATGCGAGATCAAGACTCTTCGGGTTCTCTTTTTTGTCAATCAATGTGAAGCACCCACGACCTTGCTGCCCCCTAACCTAACCCATTGCTTTGGAGGAGAAGGTGGCCACAGGAGAGATGGTGGATGTGTAGTCCTGGGTGCGGAAGGGGCATCACGTTTGAAGCGCAACGTTTAAGGCCGCGATGGCGAAAGTTGATGTGGCCGCAGGCCAGAATGGACACCCTAACCTACCCAAAAATGCATTTGATCGAATTTAGGATTAAGCCAGTGCGAATTGCTTGGATATAACCGTGGCGCAAACATGAGGTTAAGCTAAGTACTTCTATTATAGCGAGATTTGGATAATGGCCAAACCCACTACAGCTTATGGCTGTGCTTTTAAACCATGTCTTCCGGAACTTGGTTTTACCCCATACCAACCCCGCAGCCGTGTCGTTTTCTCTTCTCTTTGGCTATTTTGACTCGGATCGTCTTCCTGTCAACAAAGCCCACGACTATCTTGGTTTGTCCGCTCGCGCTCGTCTAAAATCCAAAACACAACGCATGGTTTCTTGACTCGGTTTCTCGCCTCGTTTCTCGTCTCGGGTCCATTTTGGCCTTGACCCTCGTCGTTCATCTCTCGCCTCGTCCCTCTCGCACTTGGTCCTCTTTTCTTCCCTTTGACTCGTTTCCCCTTTTACTCTGTAGACCTCTTGGTCTTGACTTGTTCCCTTTCTCTTCTATAAAACCTGCCTGCAGTGTTCTTAGTAGATCCAATGATGATGGCCCAAGCCGCCGACCATTCTTTCCCCTTTCCCCTTCTTCTAGGCTCTCGACTTCTAGAAGGAATACCTCTCGCTCAGCTCGCTCGCCCTCCCTCGCCATCGGAGCACACCGCTTTCGCCTCAGCCCCTACACACGCAACCTCTGGTCGCAGACCGCTGCACCTCTCGCAACCTCTGCTTGGAGACCGCTGCTTGTCACGGGCCAAGCGGGATGGCAAGCCCGGCGGCGCCGGCGTGCGCCCTTCGCCATCCTAACCCCGTCCCAGTTGGTCAATGGTTCGGATCCGACCTGATCCGATCTGCAAGCTGGGGCCTGTCTGCTCGATCTGATCAAAGTGCCCGCTCCCAAGTCTTATTCCAAGTCCACCTCGTGGTTGGCGCAAACGCCAGCGCGATATCAAGTCTACGTACTCAGCGACAATAGTCGCCTTCCGCCTCAGTGAATTGAGAACCTCTCAGTTTCGTCGCTCCCCGCTCCCCCGTTGTGTTTCTTGCGACGCTAGTCGCCCCATGCCTGTTTCTCTTATCTTTCTAGGCTGTCCGTGCGGCAGCCGTCTCCTTTGTTCTCTCCCCTGTTTCCCGTTCCCCCTCTGTTGCCTTGTTTCCCTTTTAGTCCCCCTGCCTGTTAGCAATGGTTCGTGGCTTTCCCCCACGGTCCATCTTCGTCAATCTTCGCCCCCTTGCCTTCTCGCCTGTTCACCCCTTCACCCCCTGCCCGCTTCTCGCCAATCGATTCAGTACAGGCAACTCCTCCCGCTCTTAGTCGCCTTTCTCCTCCCGGCGTAGATCGCCAGCCCTCGTCCTCGTCCTCAGCACTCAGTACTCAGTACTCGTTCCCCTAGTCCGCGTGAGCCCTCCTCGTGCCGCGCCTCGGTCCAGCCCAGTTTAGCCGCGTGTGATACTGTCCTTCGCCACGCCGCTCCCCGTCTCAGCCCAGCCTCAGTTCAGCAGCGTGGGTCCTCCGCTGCCTTCCCCTTCCCCGAGCCCGAAGGCTTCAGACACGCTACTGCCGCCCAAGCCGGTGCTACGCAGCCTTGCCACACTTGCAGCTGCCTCTGCTATACGCCGAGAGGCCGCTCTTGTCCCTAGCCCCGCAGCGGACCCACCAACCAGCCCAAGCGCGTAACTATCGTGAGTCGTCCTTAGGACCCCAAGGGATTGTACCCTTAAACCCCGGGGCGGGCCCTCTGGCGGCGCCCGCCCCTTGACACTGCTCAGGCTCTGCTCGACGCACCGCAAAGCACCACTCACGACCCTCCTTCGTTACGCCAGTGAGCCTTGGACTTTGGATCTGAAACGCGTTCAGTCCTCCGTGAGTACCGTCTCCGATGGGCAGGGAAGGTCTCCGCCTGGGAAGCCAGCCACCCTGTCACACTTTTGCTATGCGAGGCGACGCACGAATTGAGAGGCCTCAGCTCATCTTTAGCTCCGTTCGGATAACGCTGCCCATCTATGCCGTGGTCTTCACGTAGTTCTCAGAGTGGAGGTGTATCCAGACTGCGTCATCTCATTTTACCAATAGGAAGCGCATTGTTAGAGTTTTTTATTCTCTCAGCAACGGGCGCACATGTAAGGTTTCAGGAGAAAGATGAGGCACGTCTACTTCATACAGCTCTTTCGAAGAGGACTACACCTGGCCTTTGGCTTTGAGCAGCATCTTTTGATAATATCGGTTGCACGACACCACTGTCGTATCCTGTGCGTGAGAAAAATATGGAGACTATCATCCTGGAGTCGTTGGATATATAGGCTGAAGATACATGATCGTTGGTCGTGGCGGTATTGAGAGATTGGGGAGACAATGATGGAATGAGGGGCTCTATTAGCCATGCCATCATGTCAGTGACACTGGTAGCGAGTTCCACTGCGAACCGTTGCAGTGCTATGAAATTGTGTACCTAACACTCGCCTGCTCTCTAGCACCTAAGACCGACGAGTGATGCCTCCCTTGAATACTAACGGAGTCGCTTCAGTTTGAATTAAAAGCAGCAAACGTATAGCTCACCTGTGCCATGAGAGTTTTGTGGGAGACTCGATAGTGATCGGGACAACTCGAATGTCATCATGTCCTTGATGCGTACAATTTTAGAAGATCATCTCATTAAACCAATCACAGGTCACTCAGGGTCTAACGAGGGATGTGGTGATAAGTATTACAGAACTACGGAGAGGTATGTCTGCTTTGAAATGATGTTAAGGTAGGAGATTCATGGACGGGCCCGATCGAGCCGACCGGCACATGCGCAACTTTGTAGTTGATGGGTTTGAGATCCTTCAAGGTCATCACCTCGGGATCGAACTTCATGCATCAGACTGTTCAATCCAGTTCTTCCAATAACTTTCTTGCGCATTGCTTCGGATCAGCCATCTTTGCTTTAGGACCATCAAATTGCTCTTGCGATTGGTCTTCAACAGCATTTGTTTGATAAACGATCTCAACACCTTATGTTCCGGGCTGATGCTTGCTTTGATCTAGAAGATACTGAGTCTAATTGGGATGAGCTGCGGAAATAATAGTACTAAAACTCGAGATGGAAGATCATATCGGCGCCGTTCAGAAAAAGGGATTGAAAGCTAACACATAACCTTTTACAAGACTGTGCAGAAGCGACAGTATGTTATTCTCACAAACAAATGTATATCGATTGTGCAGATTTGGGGACTACGATCATATATGTGGCATCATTTTCTCAGAGAAGAAATAGTACCTGCCGAGCAGCATCAAAGTAAGTCCATGTTGAGCACATTCCTGATTCAGAATACGTTGCTCCTATGAATCATCTATCGTCTATACTCCATCCATATCATTGACAGAGCTTAAAGAGCTTAAGGCGGGTACAGGGAAACGCTAAGCGTAAACCGACCGGTTCATTCGTCTATTGTAACAATGTCGCTAACGGTGTGCGAGGGCAATAACAAGGGGCTATACGGCCGTCACAGATCTTCGCGCCTTTCCTTGACAAACCGATCGAGTGATGGTGATCTCAGATAGTGTTCCTTGCGAGTACCTATACACACGTTTTTGTGCGTTCAGGGTGACCTGAGATAACTCCCGAGGCAGGGGGAATTTCGTCAATTCGTCCTCAAACAAGCTCGTTTAGCGTGTCTCCCAACCAACATGTATTAGACCAGACTTCATGTGGAAATGTTTTGGGCTGGCAATTCTTTATTGCGCCCGTTGTCAACTCTGTTCATGTTGACGTACTAACATCCTCTATTGGAATCATCCTGGCACTTTCTTAGGAGTTGTTCAGGCATGGATTGGTTCCATTCTGGATGGTATCGTATAGCCCTATTCCAAATTTGTCAGCATCAATCTTGTTGTAACAACTGATATTTGTATCATGCATTGTTCTTGCTGATTGCAACTATTTTCGCTTACTCATGTGCTGACTGCTTCTCGGAAATATGTGAAGGGTCCAGGTTGAGGGAAGGCAGGTCAGTTCCTCTAGGTCTGATTTTGTGCTGCTCAAACGAACCTGACCCTCGGTTGTCACTGGGTACCATGAGGTAGATTTTTATTAAAAGTTTCTCACTTCAAGGGATTGATGGCACCACGGCGAAGTGAATCACCTCAGTGGATTGCGGTAGCACCCTGGTGATCTGTTGACATTCACCCTCTAGATCACGAAGATCGCAATGGAGACTAGAGTTTGTCGGCCGGTAGGATTTGTAGCTGGTGAGATTTACAGTGGAAAACCAAGCATCCAAGACGAGTCGCCAGAGGCGGTGGTAACGAGATGGCAAGGTTCTTAATGGTAATGTGCGAGGTATGACACGTCATGTTCCTGGGAGTATGTTCACTTCAAATTCCACGACAAAAAGAAGTATCGCCACTATTTGCCAGAACCAAAGACTGTCAGTCAATGTTGTACACGGAGAGCTCTGCTGGCTGTGGAAAAGTCAAAGCATAGAAAGATGAGGCGTCAATGCCTTCATTATCACTGGGAAGCTTTCCCTTCCATAATGGTAGCTAACTGGAGAAAAACAAGTAATGGTACAGGGATGGCGTTCGCTCCAGAGTGATATGCAGGAAAAAGTAAGAATAGGATGAAACAAGAACGCTGCACCTGCAGCACAACTGTTCGAATGTGAACCAGAGATGCCCCTTGGTGCGGAAATCAGTTGCCAGTGCGTCGGTTAGAGCATTGTATTATAACTCTTGTACATTGCTTTGAACTCGTGTCATGGTGCTTGACGCGAGGTATCTAGGTCACTGGGCTCTCCAATGGGGAGAAAAGCAGGGCGTTGTCTTCTTTTTGGTGGTCATGAACTTATAGCTCCTCTCGTGTCTTCACAGCGGATCACGAAAAGACTGCATTTATGTTAAGATATAAAATACCTTCAAAAATGTTGGAGGAGTAATTTGCCGTGGGAGGCAATTCTGTCAGCGCGCTGCAGGTCAGTGACGTCGCCAATGTCACCACCCTGAACGCAGATGTGTCCTCGTTTGTCATCCCCTTGAACGACAAATACATCTCGACGTCACCCCTTGAACCTCAGAAACGTCGTTGACGTGCCCTGGGCGACGTATCTGACGAATCTGATCATCCTATATGCTCGTTCTCCCTGGGTACTATTGGTATTACATTTTATTATTCTACAGTTGGTTGAGCACTTACTGGATCCATCCTCCCTGAGCGATGGTCCTACACAAGAGTGTGTGTCAATTTGCAATTGGTAGCAAGACATTTGTTTGCCTAGTGTGTCCCGCGCGCCTTCGTCTTCATAACCACTGTCCCATTGCGTCAAATTTCAGCTGATACAATCTACGAAGCCCGCAGTTCTACTTATACGCGCAACGATCATCGTCTCTTGCCCACTGAGTGAATTGGTGGCCCTGCATGCACGCAATTGTCAGTATTTCAGTTGCGGCGATAGTCGCCCGTGCCGTTTGCATTACCTTCAATTCTAGGTTGCCCATACGGCAAACCGTGGCCCTGTTTGCCCCTGGCCCCGTCTTCTCTATTGCGTTGTTTTCCCATAAGTCCCGTTCTGTTAGCAATAATGGTTCGTGGTTTTAATATACCCGCGGTACATTGGTGTCTCCCCTACTCTCCTCACCAATATGATCAACCTGTAAAGGCAAACTCCTCCTCTTACTTGCACGTCCACTTCCTCTTCCCTCGTCTTCCTTGTTCCCGTCGTCAGCTCTCCGTCCCTCAGACGACCTAATTGGCGTGTGCCTCCCAAGTGCCAGATCCACAGTTCTGTCATTGTTTACTAATTGTCTCCGCTGCCACTCTTCTTCCTGCGACCGAAGGCTTCAGACACGCTACTTCTGCCCAAGCCCGTGCTACCCAGCCTTGCCACACTTACAGCGCCTTCCGCCCATACGCAGAGGCCTCTCCTTGTCCCTTACCCCGCTCGGACCCACCAATCAGCCCAAGTGCGAAACTACACCCTCACCCCGCGAGACCCAGGCAAGCCTGGAAAAGCTCCACCCCGTTTGTGGAGAGGCGAACCCCTTCAACCTCGTCCGGGCACAGCCTTTGGCAACACCACCACCCGCACTCGTCCTGCCCACACAGGCCGCGTGGTACCACCGGGCACCACCCTCACCGACACGACGGACAGTAACCGCATTGTGGGTGGACTTGGACGAAATCGACTTTGCTGCTTTGATCGCCACGTTCAGAACCGACGTTGGGGCAGGTCTATCCGGGTGGACCCAGTCCCTCCTAAAAACGTCCCTTGAATGCGATCGCTTCGTCGCCTTTCTCACCGCCCTCACCAAGAGTATTTACCACGGCACTGCCCTCAGGACGCGAGCTCTTGTTGGCCTCCCGCCTTACCCCCCTGGAGAAGGCAACGGGAGGTATCCGCCCCATCGCCTGTGGGGAGCTGATCTACCCTCTGTGCGCCACAGGAATCGCTCGAGCAATCGCCCCCAACAGCTGGCTTCTCCTCATCCACTGGTTGGGAGAGTAGCATCGCAAAACGGGGTGGAGCCTATCGTACGGATGGTCGAGCGCATGACAGCGCCAGGTGGGGAGAACGATGCGGAACTGGGCGACTTCAGCCACGTCGCATGCTCGACTTTACCAACGCCTTCAACACTGTGCGCCGTCGCACACTCGCCAAGGCGCTCCATACTTACGCCCTCCATCTCCTCACCTTGTGGCCGCGATGGATCTATGGTTCCCCTATCCAGCTTTGGGTTGCGTCGGGGGAAATGAGTCCAGCGTCCTGTAGGCAGAGGGCGTGTGGCAGGGCACCCCCTTCGCCCCCTTTTTCTTCTCCATCGCAGTGCGGCCCACGCTGGAGAAGTTGCAAGATGACCTGCCGCCGGGGCACCTGTGGTGATGGCGTACCTGGACGATATTACGATTTTCGGTCCAGGGCCAGGCATCACCGGCCTAGCCGCGGGGATTTGGAAGACGATGCGTCAGGCCTCAGCTGCGCAAGTGCGTCGAGTGGGACCGAGACCAGATTCGGGAGCATGGTCTGCATGTTCTAGGCACTTGTGTGGGACGGGTAAACTGTCGTCGATCGAGGCTCCGGGTCCAACTGGCCAGCCTGAGAGAGAACATGCCTAAGTTTGATGGCATCACCCGCCACTGGGGACGCCTCTTACTAGTATGGCGGCTCAGTACTCAGACCAAGCTGCGCCACCTGCTCCGCACCATGCAGATGGAAGGAGAGCTAGACGACGTGCTGGCCGAGATTGATGCCTTCATCTGTACGGAGTTCAGACGGATCCGGGGCGACGAGGATCCCCAAGGTGCCAAGGACGACCACTTCGACATGCTCATGATTGCCTCTCCGGATGGGAGGATGTGGCAGCCCGCTTTACTCGTATATTGCGCTCCACGCCCGTGCCGCGGTCAACGAGGTCAACGACCATCTTATTACCACTTATGTTGACCCAGCTGGACCGCAAACGGCTACGGCCAACGCATTTACGAAGCAACGCCAGCGCTGCCGGGAGATGTGGGAGCAAAGTCGACAGGAGCTGCTCTAGCAGCTGGACGCCGTCAAGGGTCGCCATGTGGTTGAGCACAGCAACCCGAGCCACAACTGGCTCTCCGCCATTCCATCCGTCCCGTTCCTCAAGCTCTCTGATCAGCAGGTCCAGGTTGGTCTCCAGCTCCGCACGCTGTGCCGCATCATGCGCAGCATGTGCAAGTGCGGCGTCATGTCCTCGCTGGAGCACATCATGTCTTGCACCCGCACCCGGCCAAGTTTGGTGCGTTGCATGAGGCAGTGGGGAGCCCATTCTCCAGCTCATACGCTCCATCCCCGACACCCATCACGTCCGCAACGTACCTTTGGTGGAGGAAGATGATGGGACGAGAAAGAGGACACAGCGCACCGACTACCGCGTGATGGGGCCCGGAGCACTCGGAGGATCAGGAAAGGAGATATAATAGACCACACGTTGCGCGACACGGGGTTGCTGGAGGCGCAGAGCGCGTACCGGAGGGTGGTGCATGAGAGCACCGCAACTCCCTTGGAACGCCGGGAGAAGGAGCTGCTTCGGCTGCTTGAACAAGCAGAATGCGACAAGAACGCCAAGTACCACAGGGACGCACTCAATAGCCGTTTTTCCCCCTGGTTTTGACGACGCGAGGATACTACGGCACCAAGACAGCGGGCAAGTTGTTTGCGCATTGGAGGATTTGGCTACTAAGTCTCAATGGAAATGGTTCCTCGCTCGGATGTCAACCACGTTCATCCGTGTCCACACGCGCTTCCTAGGGTACGGGACCGGATGGCGAGAACCGGAGGGTCCTGATATCCTGGCGATCCCCCTGGTTCCTTAACCTTGGTGGCGCTTCCAAGTTAACCCACGCAAGATGAACGGTTAGGTTTTAGACGTAGCGTTCCCCCTGTCCCAGCCTTAAGCTCTGTCAATGAAATGGACGCGATCTAGAGATGCACTACTACAATACCGCGCCTTTCCATCATCGCATATGGATGGGAGGTCGTCAGTATCGAACCAATGTTGCCGCCTTTGCCAGGCGTTTGCTAAGGATCCGGCCGTTGGTCCCTCACGACCGCGCAACTGATGATCCGAAGAACCGTCGGAAGCTCCCTCCTGAGAATCTCTTACAGAGGTATCAAGGACAGCAGGCACGTATAGTGAGCGTAAGTGCTTGGTGCATTCCGCCTCAGGAAGGTACGATCACAGTCTGTTACCCGAATGAATATACTGTCCCCCATCCATATGATTTCACTGAATTTACGTACTACTGGTCCTATTTTCCCGAAATGGGTTCGGACGGTATTGGATACCATCTTTATAGCGAACTACTTTACCATCCCCTCTTCCACTATACCCCCTTTTCCACTGCCTTCTTGCACTCAACAATCTAATAAGTTGCATTGTTGTTGCCGTTGGCCTTATTCTGAAGCTCTAACGTGGTGAAGCCGCCATACTAGGCGAGTATAATCAAAATCCGTTGCGGTAACGATCTATCATTTCTGATACCTATACCAGGTTGAAGGGGCTCAATCAGTGCTTCGACAAGGTAATACTCAGACAACGACCCACAAGTACAAGCCCGGAGTCCTTATTGCGGTTTGGGGTGTGTGGGAAAGGGAAAATGCGGAGAGGCGCCCCTAAACCCAGTTGGGGGCTTAACGAATCAGAAAGATGATTGGTTTGCGTCATCGTCGGGCGAGGACCTCTGGGTGTTAGCGGAGCCTATGAGCTGGGGGCGGGGAGTATGTATAGCGGGAATACCTCTGCTCCCTGTGAGGATGAGGAAGAGAGCTGTGGCACATATATCAGAAACCCTCGATCTTTGTGTATTGATGGGCCTGTTCCCGTCGCTCGCAGTCCTCGAGAGAAGTGATGGCAATTCGTCGGTGGTGGGGGTTGGGATATTCAGTGATGCAAGCCATGGTCCCTCGAAAAAAGAACTTGGAACGCCAGGCTGACCAGGCTAACCAGACTATCTTCTGTGGCGAGGGGAGCCTGGGCTGCTGAGGGAAGAAACATAATTGACTCCGAACTATCGATCCGAGAACAACGGAACTCCGTCTGTCAGGGCCTGTGCCAGACGATACTGTGCTGACTGGCCCACCATTCCTTCCCCTCACCCTTCTTTTACTAGGGAGAAACTGCACTCTAGGAGAACTACCTTTTCGATAAGCTCTCTTACTCCCGCCTCCCTCATCTGAGCTCCCCACTTTATCGTCTGGCCCTCAATGTGCAACCTCCTTTGCAGACGCTGCCTGGCCCTGCCCGACGAACAGCAAAAAAGCACTACTCGCGACCCTCAGCCTACGTTCACGACAGTGTTCTCCTTGAACTTTAAATCTGTAATGTAACTCGTTCATTCCTCCGTGTGAGTCTCGTATCCGATGGGCAGGAAAAATCTCCACCTGAGAAGCAAGCAACCCCGTTTCAGTACGGATGGCTCAGCATAGATGCGACTGTCACTGTCTGTATCTCTCCTCTCCTCGGCATGGGCAACGGCTGGCACGCCCTCACCCTCACCGGCCTCACCAGAAAAGAGATCGCCTCGCATCACGTGATGCCTGGCCGCAGAGTCTGCTGCATTATTCCGCCCTTTGTTCCGCCAACGGCGTCCCAGCTGGTCGCCCTCAGCCGCAGTCGGCGGTGTCTTTTCTTGACCACCACCGCCTGCTCCCGCCCCGACCCCATGGGCAAACGCAAATCCTCCCGCAAGCCTCAGGGCCCCAAGAAGCGCGAGCCGCTGGATACGGTATTTACCTGTCTGTTCTGCAACCACCCCAAGTCGGTGACGGTCAAGTTTGATCGATCCTCCGACATTGGCCACCTCAAGTGCAAAGTCTGTGGCCAGTACTGGAGTCATCCCGCAGACAACTTGACTGAGCCCATTGACCTCTACTCGTGCGTATCCCCTTCCCCCTGTTTGTGACATCATGGCTCACCTCTCTTTGGTAGGTTATGGATCGATGCTTGCGAAGAGGTCAACAAAGATGAGGACAACGCGTAAACCTACCTAGCTCAAGTCAACGCATGTTGGCTTTGACTCCCCCGTTCCAAACAAGAACGAGCTCGTCTTTCATTTTCAGAGCTGGGCTATCTCTTGTAACAGCAACGTGTATATTATACGCTCCAGATGGTGTGCTGCTGTAAAGGGTCTCGCGGATCCCACCTGAGCGAGCATCGGTCCCTGGACTCGAGTCATTTGTGCCATGCTCCTTCAGCTATCTAGATCGTGCAATGTTCAACAACGCATCTATCGCACTGGAGTTGGTGGGGGTGCCCATAGCATGAGAATTATCCCTTCTGAGAGGTGGCCTGGGTAGAAGAAGATGCAGGGCGGCAGCGAAGAGCATGGATACAATGAGCGAGCGGGCACACAAAAATGGCCGTACATGGGGAGTAGACGAGGGCGTGGGACAAGGGCGAGCCACCAAGGCTGGTTACCACCGGCGGTTGCTGCCCATTGCGGAAGCATTGGCACCAGAGCGACCGCCACCGCGGCCGCGGAACCCCCCGCGGCCACGGCCGCCGAAATAGCGGCGGCCACCACCGCCACCGCCAGAGTAGCGAACCATCTCTTCCAGTTCAGGAGGAACAGTTTGGTTGGCCTCGCGCAGAATTTTGACCAGGTCGCGTGCGGACTTGGAGTTCTCCGAAGTGAAGAATGTCACTGCCGTACCCGTGGCACCAGCACGACCTGTACGGCCAATCTGGTGGACATAGTCTTCAATGTTGACGGGCAAATCGTAGTTGACGACGTACCCAATGTCCTTCACGTCCAGACCACGCGACGCCACAGCCGTAGCAACGAGAACGGGAGAGGCGCCGGACTTGAACTCGCGCAGAACCCAGTCGCGCTCTTGCTGCTGCTTGTCACCATGAATGGCAAGGGCAGGCCAACCATCTTGACGGAGGAACTTGGTGAGTTCATCGGCAATGCGCTTGGTGTTAGTAAAGATGATGACCTTGGCGTTTTCTTGACTGATCTTCTCGAGGTACGAGACCAGCTTGCCACGCTTTTCAAAGTCTGTCGTGACCTCCACAATTTGGGACACATTGTGGTTTGCCGACAGTTCCTGGCTGCCAATGTTAACCTGATAAGGGTCATTGAGGAAGTCGCGGGCCAAGCGTTGCACCTCCTTGGGCCAGGTAGCGGAAAACATAAGCGTCTGGCGGTCGGGGCGAATCTGTTCGAGAATCTTGCGGATCTGAGGCTCGAAACCCATGTCCAACATGCGGTCAGCCTCGTCCATGACGATGTACGTGACGCGACGCAAGTTGGTTTTCCCAATCTCGATCATATCAATCAGACGACCGGGCGTGGCAACCACAATCTCAGCCCCACGAGAAAGCTCGCGGATCTGTTGGCCTTTGGGCACACGCCGTACACAGCCGTCGTACGGATCCGGCTTGCGGAGCGGAATTTGTCGCATTCGCCTTGAATCTGGTTGGCAAGCTCACGGGTGGGAGCGAGAAAGAGGGCAATAGGGCCGTCACCCGGCTTGAGCGGCGGCTGGGCATTCACGTGGACCATGGCAGGGAGAGCAAAGCCAATCGTCTTTCCCGAGCCTGTCTGGGCGATGGCGACCAAGTCGTGGCCCGACATGGCCATGGGCCAGGCCTGGCACTGGATGGGAGTGGGCGAATCGAAGCCCATCTTCTTGAGCTCCTTGGTAATATGATCGGGGAAGCCAGCCTCGTCGAATGTTCGGATCGGACGGGGGACATTGGCGCCTTGAATGGTCATTTGCTTCTCGTCGCGGTAAGCCTTAATCTCGGCGTCGGAACGGGCAGTGACCGAGGGCGCCTCGTGGTAGAAGTTCTTCTCAAAGGGGATCATCTCCTGGCCAGACCAGTCGACCGAGCGGAGGTTGGCGCCGAGCTGGCCCATGCGGTCACCGCCGCCGTAGCTGTCGCCACCGTAGCCACCGCCGTAGCCACCGCCGTAGCCGCCGCCGTAGCCACGCCATAGCTGTCGCCCCCACCGTAGCCGCCGCGGCCACCATCGTATCCGCCACCATAGCCACCGCCGCGGCTGCCGTAGCTGTCAGCACCGTAGCCTCCGCCGCGTCCAGAGTTGTAGCCGCCGTAGGACATGATGATGCAAAGGGTGTGGAAGGAAAGAGGGTGGTGGTGGGTCAGCAGCAGCGAGGACAAAGCAGCTTGAGCCCCTCTATTTTTTTTGTCTCGGCCGCAAAACACAAGAAAAAGTTTGAAGCGCGTCCGTATTCCGCTCCCCGCGTTCCGCCCCGTGCTGACGCGAGTTAAAACACCCCAGCCTCCGCCACCATCCCTCCACTGGTCCGCTCGGGCTCCCGCCGACGCTCTTCGCTGACGATGGGTGTTACCGGGCTCTGGACTCTGGTCGAGCCCGTCGGGCGCCCCATCCGGACCGAGTCCCTGGCTGGCGAGCGGCTGGCCATCGACAGCTCCATCTGGCTCTACCACTTCCGCATGGCCATGCGGGACAAGTCCGGCCGTGCGCTCCACAATGCTCATGTCCTTGGCTTCCTCTGGCGCATCCTCCGCCTCCTCCATCTCGGCATCAAGCCTGTGTTTGTCTTCGATGGAGGGCACCAGTATTGAAACGCCGTACCCTCGCCGCCCGCCGCCACCGCCGCGAAGGCGCCAAGGAGAGCCATGCTCGCACGGCCGAGCGGCTGCTGCATGCCCAGCTCCGCGAGGCTGCCGTGCGCCAGGCCCTCAGTGCTGCCGAACAGAACCGTCCACCCCGTGAGGCAGAACAGCATTCGCCTTACCTCCGACCGGCACGCATCTCCCGGCTTGGGAGCGGACGTGGTATACCAAGATGATTTAACTGCTCATCCGGATCAGGGGGCCACCTCGGCTTCAGTGCGAGCGCCAAGCCGTCCCCTCCTGCCAAGTCAAGGGCAAGGCTGTTGTGGCGCTTCCAAGAGATTATCAAAAGGATCCATATGCCCTCCCTCCCATGGAAACGTCTTTGGCTACATTGGCCTCCGTCCCACCTCTCGAAGGGACGGGGGGGGAAGCGTCCAGACCTGGCCAAGGAGGGCCCGCCCATTCGTGCCAAGGCCGACTTTCGTTACGCGACCGAGGATGAATTGCGGGACCTCATGTCCAGCCTTCGCCCTTCCGACCTTTCTCTCGATTCGCCTGTCTTTGTCGCTCCCCGTATCGCTACAATATGAGCTTGTGGGTGATATGCGCGCCCAGAGCCGTGGTACATCTTTCAAACGGTTGCAGTCCATGATTACTGCAGCCCGACCGCGAGCGACTTTAGTCGTCAGCAAGTCCTCGGTCTCAAGACACGCAATGAGTGGACCCAGCGTGTGCTGGAGGTGACGGATGAGATTGGGCGAGCTCATATTAAGGTCGATGTTGATTCGAAGGACCAGTACACCACCCAGCCACGGAAGGGTTGTTGGGTCCCGTTCCAAAGAGTACGTACTGGTCCGCAACGAGGCAGAGGGTGGCTTGTCCTTGGTCGGCAGCGCCAGTCCAACGGCGACAGCAAAAAAAGCGCGATCGATGTAGATGCTCCAAAGCGCATCTCTGCAGTCGATGCACTTGCCTCGGATGACGAATTCTCCCATGCCATCTCCAAGTCGCGGTCACACGCAATGGAGAGCGACGAGGAAGAATTTGAAGAAGTGCATGCATCGTCCTCGTCAGTTCCCCTCCCTCATACTTTCCAGCTGAGGACCCTGAGGCTGTCATGCTCAAGCAAAAAGAACGGGCTGTGGGTATTATTGAGGAACGGCCCGTGTGCATGCCAAGCAGGCTCGTCTCGAGGCGGGCATGCCTAGCATCGAGGATGTGATTGAGGACGAGGATGAACAAGCTGCCGCCACTCTAAAAGCCGATCAGTTGACTGGAAAACCTCCTGCGCAACGTATGCCTCTTTTCCGCCAACCAGAGCCTGAGATTCCCTCCCGCATGGCCCTAGCATCTTCTGTTCGCCACCCACGCCAAACCCGATCTTCGACTGAGACACTCTGCCATCCGAATCTGACACCCAAGTGGGGCGCTACCACAACCAACAAGTCTTGATTCCTCCTACAGCGGGTTCTCCTCCATCTGACGACCATGGATCAAGCCAAGTGATCAATACGGATTTGAACGTGGCGGATATGGACTTTTCGGTGGACATGTACACTGCTGCATTCGGCTCAGAAGGCAAGTCAGCACAAAAGCGCAAGCGGAGTTCCACGACCCGAACGATAGCGGGACTAGCCCCCCTGCCGTTAAGAAACAGATGGATATACCTCTATTGGGCGTGCGTCATCGCCTTCTCCCATCCGCATGTACCGGAGTCTTCGCCTCGCCTGCAAGAACCCTCTCACTCCACGTCTCTCGAGCTTCCCCCGTCCGGCTCAGATTCACTCGTCGTTCTTCTCAAGAGTTGCCGGCGCTTTGCCCTCGGCGGCTGTACCTCCCCGTGGGGGTGGCGAAGCTCCATCTGGTTTCCAAACGCAGCCTTCAAGTGAAGGTACTGTACCCCTTAAGCCTGTTGAATCCAGGACGACGACCTCCCCTGTCCCAACATTTGCCTCCTCAGGATCTTTCCTCTGTGTCCCCATGCCCACTGTGAGGCGGGATGAGAGTGAGGAGGAGGAGGAGGAGTTCGAAGAGTCGAAGAGGTGGCGGAGAAGAAAGGGGAGAGCGGAGAGGAGGAGAGGAGGGAGCGGAACAGTTTGGAAAAGTTGCGCAACGTGATGTTTTGAACCAGGTTCGTTTCTTCGAGTCACGCCTAAGTTTGTTCCACTAACCTTTCGTTTTTACAGGACAACGAGGGGAAAAGTCCCGTGAACCTGACACTACACATCGTTCACCCTCTCCAAACGGGAAGAATCGGGATGAGCAGGAGTCTGAAGGAGGAGTAGGTAGGCCCAGTCTAGTACGGCGCTCCCCCTCCCCCTCCCTCCAAAGGGTTCACCTCTTTTCTTTCATCCGACTCCGATTCGGAGGAAGAGGATGAGGTGGTAATTGGTGCGGACGGCTTCCCCCTGCCTTCTTTTGAGGAGATGAAACGGGCCGAAGAAGAGGATGAGGGTCTGGATGAGATTATCGAGACGGAGACGCGGGGCTTGACGAGTGTGCTGCGCAATGGGAGTGTTCAGCCCTCGTCGACTGTACGGGGTGCCAAAGCGCCATCCAAGCCAGCCGCCACTTTGGAAGAGATGGCGGCGGAGGCGGCCGAGGAGGTAGCTAAACTCCGTGCCCAGCACGTGGCTTCTCGCCGCAGTGAAGAGGACATTACGACCGAGATGGCTCGATGTGCAGTACATGTTGCGTCAGTTTGGCATACCATACATTACTGGTCCCATGGAGGCCGAAGCGCAGTGTGCGGCTCTCGTTGAGCTTGGTCTGTGTGATGGGATCATCACAGACGACTCGGATGTGTTTCTCTTTGGGGGCAAACGCGTATTCAAAAACATGTTAACGACACCAAAACGGTTCAGGTCTTTACGCTGGCGGACTTGGAGCGTGGGGTAGGGCTGGACCGCAACCGCCTGATCGAACTCGCCTACTTGTTGGGTTCCGATTACACACGGGTCTCGACGGCGTGGGCATCGTGTTTGCGATGGAAATCCTCAGTGTGTTCCTCAAGACGATGGGCTGGAGCGCTTCCGCCAATGGTGGCTCAAGGTGCAACAGGGTGGTGGGCCGGACGTCGATGAGGCCGTCTTGCCCCCCCGCGCGAGCGAAAGCGAGAAGGCGATACTTCGCAAGCGCTTGAAACGTATCAAGCGAACGTTAGTGAATCGAGTGCACCTCAGCTTAACGGGCGACTGGCCTCAACCGGAGGTGAAAGAGCCTACCTGCATCCCAAGTCGACCTGAGCGACGAGCCATTTGCCTGGGGGGTTCCCGATCTTGAGCAAGTTCGTCGTTGCTGCTCATTCTTAAGCTGGGGGCCGATAAGGTCGATCAATACGTCCAGCCCATTATCCAGCAGGTTGTGGCGCGCGCTCGCAACCCGTACAACAGAATCTGCTAAATAAGTATGCTGGCTTCAAACCCCTGCCTTCCACCAGCACGGAGACGACGACGTTCAGCTCGGGACGCCTCCAGCAAGTTGTGCGGGTTCCGTGCGGCTCGAAAGCGCAGGAAGCAGGGTCCGCGTCTACGGGAGAAGGTGGCGACGGAGATGGTGAAGGTCCCCTCCCATTGGTCGGCCCTGAACCGGCTTCAGACGCCGATCTCTCCAGCCGAGGACGCGGAAGGGGACGTGGACGAAAAGAAACAGGAAGAGAAGGGGAAGGGGAAGGGGAAGGGGAAGAGGAAGAGGAGAGGAGGGGGAGGGGGAGGGGGAGGGGACAAGGTCAGGCCCACGAGGTAGGACGCGATAGCTCAACTCCCTCTGACGGTTCTGACTCGAGCAGCTCTCCGTTGCTGAGGCCGACCACCCCCCTGCAGAGGGATCAAGGTCTCGCGGACGAGGGGATGGACGGGCCCGACGCAGACTGCATCCACAAACCGGCAGCCGCCGAGGAGTCAGAGCCCCAGAATGATCCTTCCCCCCCACCTCCGCGCGCCGCACTCCGCGGCCCCGTGCTGCGCGGGCTGCGACAGCCGAAAGTAAGAGCCGGCTGCGCGTTGCTCGGGACTTGAGCCTGGACGACCTCAGTGCCCTCTCACACCGAGTGCCTCGGGAAGGACTCCTCACGAGCCTCCTCGCGAGCCCCAACGCGGGACCCCACGCCGGGGAAGGGGCAGCTTAACTGATCTATGCCCCGTTCATATGCTTAATCCACTGCACGAAGCCCCTATACTCGAACTCCTCAATCAGATGCAATTTTCCTCTCTCGGACCGTGGCGTTCTAGTACACAGCATCATGCCCACCCGACCCGTAGCGGATAGAGGAGTTGGGCCGGCCATGCCCACAATGAGGGAGTGTCTGTGGCGATCGGAGCGAACGGCGCCGGCCGGAGGCGAACCAGCAACCCCCCTCGCACCGGATGGGCTCTCGGGTGGGATCTGGCAGCGCCCGTCATTAAAAAAGGGCAACCAGGCGCCTCGGTTGCACCGAACACCGACGCACTCCAATGCAGGCCTGCTTCCAGACACACCGCCTGCCTTCCCACCGTCACCACCTCCGCCAGCGATGAGCTCCTTCAGCGCCGTTTGCGCACCGCACCGCCAACGTGTCCGTCTCATCCTCCTCCTCCGGCGCCGACGCGCGCCCCGACACAGCCGCTGGCCTGCCCCGGCGGCCTGCGGCTGGCGGGCGCAGCGCAAGTCTCTACCCGCCCGGAGTCAAGTCCGGCACCTGGGGCACCTCGGCCCCTGTCCTGTCTCTCGGCCTGGGCGCGATGGATGATCTGGTGTCCGGCGGTGGCCAGCCTGTTGGGTCTACACTTCTCCTCCTGCCGACGATTGACACCCATCCCCTCCCACCGCGGGGCAGGAGGTCGGCTTGACACCCCCATGGCCGCGCTTGGTTCTGCCGAGCCATATCTCGACCTGGTGCTCGCTCACGGTTAGCCCAAGCATCGCATCTCACCACTACAACATCGTTGTGTCGGATGCTGTCTCCTCCTACCTTCATTCCCTTCCGCGGAGGATCGGAGAGGAGCCAACGTTGCGACCTGGAAGCAAGGATGCCCGCCCGGACAAGGGCTCGGACCAGTTGAACATTGCTTTTCGTTACGAGCGCATGTCGGTTGCCTCCAACGATCTGCCTACAGAGAAGAGCGATTTCTGTGCGGCCTACGATCTCAACCGACGAATCCATCCTGCGCTGTTGAAGGATGCGCAAGAGCCCGGACAAATCCTCCCCCTCTCGCCTGGTGGGTACGACAACCGACGCTTCGGGCCATCGAGCAGGCCTGCCACCAGATCCTGGCTTCCCACCCGAAGCGCTGGCCTCCCCGTGATTCGGATTATCGTGCGCAACCTAGGAGGCTTAGCGTGGGATGAGGCGCCGACCTCGTCCTTGGTCCGGTTTCTGCTCCATCTGCGCCGGTTGGTGCGGGACCTCTGCCGCCCGCTCGGCGCCCGCCAAGGCGTACGCAGGGCCAGCGTCACGCTCAGCGCACTGGTTGCCGACAGTACCCACCTCGCCCACCTCGCCGATGCGGCACTCAGCATGTCTTCCTTCTCAGCCTCAGGGCCGAGTTTGCGCGACCTTAGCGGGAAGGTACACTGGGCTGTGCATGTTCTTCGTGCGCCTGCCTTGGCCAATTGACAGATGGCAGTGCACGCGCCAGTGTTCTTCGTGGCCTGGGTACCACCAGTGTCGTTCCCACCCGTTCGGGGAGCGGTACGGTGACCGTCGGTGGCGCTGGCTGGGCGGGGAAAATAACTTGGCCTTCTCAGTGCGGAGGAGGACGTTCAAAGTGGAGCTATTGCAGATCGATGAACCAGGGAAGAGAAATCGTCCTCCAAATCGTCCTCTAGCTCTACCTCAGCTCTACTCTACCCCCCTGCCTCTGTCTCTACCTCTGCCTCTGTACCTGTCTCGCCCAGTCCTTCTGCTCCCATCGCTCACCACAGTTCCCCCACCACCCTCGTTCCCCCTACGTCCCGGCCAGCTCCTCCTGCATTTGCTCCTTCAACTTCTGCTTCTGGTTCCGCTTCCGCTGCTGTGCTTCCCCCTCCGCATCTCCCGAGTCGCAACAAGGTCGGGACCTACGACCGCTACTGCTTCAACGCCACCCCCCGCTGGGGCAGTGTGCCCAAAGGCCTGGCCTTCCTCGCGCCCGAGGCCAACAGCTGCGTTCGTCCCAGCCGTCAGTGAGTGTGGGTGGGGGGGAAGAAAGTGCTCTCGTCGGACGCCGGTGCCGCACCGAACTCCTGTCCAACTGGCCCGGAGTGCCAAAGACCTGGAGTTTTAAGCATGTTGAACCCCCTGATCGCATTCCCCATACTTAATAGCACGTATCTAGCATCTGGTTGATGGCTCTTCTCCTATTATGGCCGCTCTACTAGGCGCTAAACCTGCTTTGCTATCCTATTTCTCGCGACGACCAAGGCAGTCCCGTTCCGGTAGGAGAGCACGTCTTGGCCACCCACGTCGTAGCTACATATCCCTAGACGTCCATCTATATTCTACACCTAACACACTTTGGATGTACGCAACAAGAGCGCACAAGAAGAATAGCATACTGTAACGCCCCGCACCTGCAACAATACCATCCTGATCAGCGAGATCAACTTGCCCCCGACGAGAGTTCGGCGATGAGCTGGGTAGCGCATTCGAGGAAGAGGTACGGCGAGCAAACTGCTTTGGGCGGAGGGGTTGCCTCTTATACGGTACCGACATGACGGAAATCCACGAGGTACTGGCCCCAATCGACGCGGTAGAGTTGCAACGATGCGTACGGTGATGTGGTGGACCTGCCAACGCGTTTGGAGGGAGAAGAAGCTACTAGCTTCGGTGGGGGTGGTAGTTTGGGATTGACTCTGGCTCGAAGGTTTGAGCGCGGGGGGTACGTGCCACCGGACGCCCAAGGCAGCCAAGGAACGGTAGAGTTGCGCGACGATCGCGGCGGGTCCGGAACGGGAACGAATACCATAATGCCACCGCGCTCGACGGTGGGATCCCTGTAACGCACGCAATTCTTTTTCGCGTTTCTTACGTGCCGCACGAGCGCGACGACGTCGCTCTGCTTCGTCGAGTCCCGGTGGCTCCTCAACCTCTTCTGTCTCGGCACCGGCACCGGCACCTCGACCGGTATAGTCCCTGGCACGGGCAACGACGTTTCCAAGACGGCAATGCCCGTTGCCAATTCGACCGGGGTAGGTGGGTCCAAAGAACTGTCGACTTCCCATGTCGCATGCTCGTCTTTTTCTCTTTCTCTTCCTCTTTCTTCCTCTTCGTCATCTTCTTCCCAGCGCAGGCCAAGGGGGTGGTGTACCCCACTCCCGAAGCAGCCGAAAAGCTATTACGTTCGGCCAAAGGGGTGAGGCGCGGGACGCAACGCGGGAGCGGGACCGGGCACGGTCCAAGGCCCACCCGGACGCCGACGCCGAAGGCGTAGGTGACGTTTCTGCCAAGTTGGGCGAAGTTAAGCGGGACCGGGAAGGAGACAAGGCGGGGAATGGGAAGGCGAAGCAGCCGGACCTGAAACGGATGCGGTCGAGGACCCCAAGGCCATGGTCAGAGTCCCCGCGTTCGGGCCTCCTTCTTCCTCCGCGAGCATGGACAAGGAGGCAGGAGCAAGCAACGCAGGGGAAGGCGAGGCGCACCCGACGACGCAACCACCGAGCCGGCACGAGAAGTGGTGCGACTCATCCCCGTCCCGCTCGGTTCAGGGGGGGAGCAATACTAGAGTGTCGTCGCGGAGCCAAGGGGAGCAGTTCGTGTCCGCCGGGCGCACTGCCCGCGCCTGCCTGCCACGCGCGTGTCATCGCCAAGGGCGCCATGGCCGGGGCCGGCGTCGGGCCCAGGGGCGAGGGCAAGTACTCGGCCAAAAACGGGTTGGCCGCCTCGCGAGAATCCGCATCGCGTATCCATCCATCGGGTCCACGGACGGTAGGTCGAGCGCCCGTATGCGAGGAGCGGCGTGGGGTTCCCTTCCCCGCTCCCCCCGGCAACGGAGCAAGTTTATGACCGGGGGGGTTGCGGTTTGGCGACGACGACGGTGTGGGAGCGGGTGCGCAGGGCGTGAGAGAGATAGGGCGATTGGAGCGGGGAAGGTGGCCTGTGAGCGGTAAGGGTGCAGGGCGATGGCCATGGGAGTGTTGGGGGTGGTGAGGCAATGGTGGTGGGAGCTGGGACAAGTGGTGGGGCAAGGGCGGTGCGCGGGCCCGAGCGGGGTGCCTGCGGCCCAACTGCGTTGGGCGAGGGAGGCATTGCTGTGCACCGAGGGCGAGGCGGGGCAGTGGAGGTGGTGGTGGTGGCAAGCGGGTGATGTCCGTCGTGGCGATCGGCGGCGATTTCATACGCGGTCACCAGCTCTGCGTCGGTCAAGCCAGGAAGCGAAGGGCTGTCCGGTGCGGAGCGCGCCTCGTGCGGGGCTGCTGAAGATGCCATGGCCGATGCCGCAGACGAAGGCCGGTCCTCAGTCGGGGCCACCATCGGGTCAAGACCCGTCGCTAGGTGCAGCACGAAGGCGATGGGCAACCGTCTCGGGGGAACGCCCACGCGGAAGCGATCTTGTTGACGATGCACGCGTCGGGCTCGGGTCGCTGGGTGAGCAAGGGTGGGGAGACGGTGGGTGGAGAGGAGGAAGGGAACGAAGGGATTGAAGAATGGGTTCTCCGCCCGCGACGGTCGCGACGGCCAGCGGGGTGGGAGGCGCCGTTTCCTCTCCCGTTGATGCCTCGGCATCTGCTTCTGCGCGTGGGTCGGCGTCGGTGCGAGAAAAAGACCACCACTGGGGCGGGTGGGAGCGCTCTGGTTCCTGTACCGGGTTGCCGGAAAGCGCGTCCAAGGGAGCGGCGGGTGCATGGGGGTCGGAAGTAATGCGGGGGGCAGATCGACATTGAACCAGGGGTCGGCCAGGATTTCGGCCATGGTGGCGCGCTGAGTGGGGTCGACAGTGAGCATGCGCTGAACCAGGTGGGCAGCGGCGGTGGGCATGGAGGAAGGGATGTGGAACTGGCCGGCAGACACTTTTCGGTAGAGGGCAGGAATGTCGGGGTCGTCAAAGGGGAGGGTGCCGGTCAAAGCACATAGAGGATGACGCCCAAGGACCAAATGTCGACTTCGGGCCCAGCGTACCGCCTGCCGGCAATCACCTCAGGCGCGGCGTAGTTGGGGAGCCGCAGCAGGTGCGAAGAAAGTCGCCATCCGAGATGGTGGTGGAGAAGCCAAAGTCGCCGATGCGCACGCGGCCCTGGGGATCGATGAAGACGTTTTCGGGTTTGAGATCGCGGTGCACGACGCGGTGGCTGTGCATGTAGGACACGGCGCTGATGAGTTGTTGGAAGACTTGGCGTGCCTCGTTTTCAGGCAGCGCACCGCGCTCGACAATGTGCTCAAACAGTTCTCGCCCGGCCTCTTCCATCACCAACACGACCGAGCGCGGGGTGACGAGCACATCGTACAACCGCACAATGTTGGGGTGGAGGAGGACGCGGAGCAAGCTGATTTCGCGGCGGAGGCGATCAGCGACAGTGATGGCGTCGGCGTCACGCGGCCGTGTCGGGGTCGGAACGAGTGGCGGCAGCAGATTCGGCGTCGGCAGCGGCAGCCATGGCGCGGCGGGAGATCATCTTGAGGGCGACGGGGGTGTGAGTGAGCAAATGCTCGGCGAGCTTGACCTTGCCGAAGCTTCCGGAGCCGAGGGTGCCGAGGAGGAGGTAGGGCCCAATGCGAACTTGCTTGTTTTTGGGCCTGGATGTCCTGGCGGGAGGGGCGTCGGAGGAGGAAGGCACGGGCGCGGGTGGAGGAGACGGGGATGGAGCAGGGGCGGGGACGGGGGCGGTGAGGGTGGGCGTCGGCATGGACGCCTCGCCGTGCTCGGGCTGGATGGCGGCCATGGCGAGGGCGAGGGCGGTGGCGTTCCAATGGCGAGGGCGTTGCGATGGCGATGGCGATGGAGATGGCGCTGGAGATGGCGCTGGAGAAGGCGCTGGAGATGGCGCTGGAGAAGGCGCTGGAGATGGCGCTGGAAACGGCGATGGCAACGGAGATGGTGGTGGTCGATCTGCCCGCGCCGCACCCAGCAGACCGCATCACCCATCCGCCGCATCACCGGCTGCCTGCCTCCCGCCCCAACTCGCGCACGGGCCAGTGTCGCTCGGCTGGCGCCCCACACACTGGCCGTGTGCCATGCTGATGTCATCGGCCGGAAACTGCTGACGTCATCCGGCCGAGCACGCGCCCGCTCCCCGCGCGACGTCCGTGACGCAGTCAGATCCCCACCCCCCTGCGGCCACTCTACCGCCGACGGCCGACAGCCAAGACGTCTTCCAGGCTGTCGGACACGCATCCCACGCCACTACGAGTAGCACGCACCATGGCCATGCACCATACATCCATCCCCATTCCTCATCCTCATCGCCATTCCCCCGAGCAAAGGCTAGAGAGTCCGGCTACGCCTTGGAGCGGAACCAGCCCTTCTTCTTCTTGGGTTCCTCGCTGGCCGCCTTGGGCGGTGGTTGGAGCGGGGACGAATTTTCAAACTGGCCCTCGGCGGGCGGGAGGAGCGGCTGGCCAAACGCCTGGCTCACCGGGCGCGGCATTGCGGCCGCCAAGCTGGCTCCCGCACCGGCCAGGGGCAAATCTTCCTGGGACGCCGTGGAGGCGGTAAGAGTGCGGCGGAGCCTTGGTAATCCGTCTGGGGGTAGCTGTAGGGCATGTTGCCTGCTTGGGTGCCATGTACTGTCGAGGGCGATACGACGCCGGGCAAGCCTGCTCCTGGCGCGGCCCCAGATGCAGCGGCAAGGTGAGGCGGGAGGGTGGTGGAGGTAGCTGCGCGGTTCATGCTGGCCAAGCGGGTGGAAGCGCGTTTGTCGCCATGCTCCAGCGCGGACTGGTACCATGCTTTGGCTTCTTGTCGGCTGCGTTTGGTTCCGATGCCCATCTCGCTAAAGTAGCCAACGGCATACTCGGCCTTGCCAAGACCTTGTTCAGCTGCCTTTTAGCCCAAAGGTAGGCTTCGGTATCGCTTTGGGGCAGGAGGCCTGGCGCGCCGACCAAGTACCACGCACACAAGGCAAAGCAAGCTTCCTTGTGATTCTGCTGGGCAGCAATGTTGTACATGTGAAGCGACAAGCCCGGGTCTTGTGGGCACCCCATCTTACCATACTCGTAATTGACGCCCATCTTGTATGCGCTCGGTGCATATCCCAATCCAGCCGCTTGCACACAACAGTTCCACCGCATACTCCCAATCTTGGAACACGACATTCTCGATCCCGCGTTCATGGAGCAGAGCGAGCTCATGCAACGCATGGGGAATTCGGCCGTCGCCATATCGGCCGACAACTTGATCCACTTGACGCCTTCCTTGACATTCTTCTTAAGCCCCAACTCGCCATTCAACTCGGCCATGGCCAAGCGGAACATGGCGCCCGGATGGCCCTGCGCAGCGGCCTTTTTGTAAAACTGCACGGCTTTGGGAGCATCTTTGCTGCAGCCCCAACCACGTTCGGTGCAGGTACCGGCGCGGTACGCAGCATCCGCATGGGAATGCTTGGCAGCCAAGACAAAGAGAGGGTAAGCCTTATCAAACTGAGGCTTGTTTGACGCGGAACCGAGGCCATTGGCATAACAATCCGCCAAGAAGTACTGCGCATCAGCATGGCCCCGATCGGCAATTCGACGCAACAACACCATGGCTTCTTGCACCAGTTCCCCCCGCTCCGCCCCCGGGGCCACGGGAGGACTCGACCATAAAGACGGCCAGCTCATAGACCAAATCGGGGTCCTGGACCTTTTTGGCGTTTTTGCGGTACAACTCCTCCAACGTCTGGTCGTGGCTGAGATGCGCGCGCGCACCTTGGTCGATCGGGCGAAAACTGGGCCCAGCAGGGTCATGAAGGTGACTGGACGAGACCATGTCGGCCGCAGGAGGGTAGCCGGTGCCCAAGGTCGTGTGGACTTGTGGATGGTAGGCCTACTGGTGTCGATGGAGAGCATGCCCATTGGTGGCACCTCAGCTCGGGTCGCGTCTTCCTGCCCCGGACCAGGGGAGGCGGGACGAAGGGAGTGGGACACGGCGGGATGCGCAGGCGCTTGGCTGCCTTCGGCGCCCCAAGAAGGCGGTGAGAGGGGTAGGGCCCGAGCCTGGCCCTGGGCTGGTGGGTACGGCGTACTGGTGTGCGGCCGAGGAAGGGTAAGCGTCGAGGGAGTCGAGGACAGGCGGAGAAGGGGCGGGGGCGTAGAAGCTGTCCGGACGCGGGGAGGGCTGTGAAAGGTGCGGGCGGGAGGCGGCAGTCATGTACGGTGCCATGGGGGTGGAGGGCGAGGTGGGCGATGGGTGCGAGAGCGACGCGGGCATAGCCGGTGGGGAAGTGGGGCGAGGTGGGGGTGAGGTCGTCGCCATACGGGTTGTGGAGGGCCGGCGAGGTGGGGGTGACGGCATCGCCGTAGGGTTGGGGAGGGCAGGCGAGGTGGGGGTGATGGCATCGCCATAGGGGTTGGGGAGGACAGGCGAGAGGGCGGTGTGTGGGCAGGCTCGGGGGAGGCGGGGATGGGGGCGTAGGTGGCCATGGGCGGCAGGTGGGCAGAGGAAGGAGGAGGAGAAGGAGAAGCGGAGACGAGTTGCCTGGTCAGAACCCACCGTGGAGGCTGTGGAGTGGCTTAAGTCAGCAGGCGCTGGGATCCCGACGCGTGGCACTCCATCACATGTCACACGCAACTAGTGACTATGACGCGTGACCGCCTGCGCACGCACTGCCCGCGTATAAACCGTTGGCGCTGCCCTTGTTCAAGCGGGAGGTGTCGTGGAATCTCTGTGCCTCTCTGCGGGCCAACGACTGGGAGTCATCGCTCAGCTGACTACTACGGGGGAAGAAGGCGCCCCTGCACCCTGCCTGGACATTGGCCCCACCGGCCCACCTCCAATGCGGTGCGGAGCAAGAGAGGCTCGCGTTAGCTCCTGTGTAATGCATGAGATGGAAACGAAGAAGAAGAGGCAGTGCAGTAAGATCAGCATCTCATGAGAAAAGGGCCATCAGTACTGAGACTCAGTACTCAGTGCATCAGCTGCGAACGTGGGAACGTGGGAACGTGAACTGTAAATGGGAAGAGCACGGCCATCCGAAGCTGCGAACAAGCAAGCACTGAGCAGGAACAGAACAAAACAAAACGTCTCATCGAGGCATCGATCTTCACTAGCTTCACTATCTTCAATCCTCAATCCTCAATCATCACGTGTCACACATCAATCATCAATCAATCATCAGGTGCACAGGCGGCACAAATCAGATCGTAAGCAGCAGGAGAAAAGGAGAAGCAAGGCCAGAGCCATGGAAGCACAGGACTGAGTGGGGAGAAGGTTCTTGGAGAAAAAAAGAAAAAACGGGGGGGAGTAAAAACGAGAAGAAACAAGGTAGGGAGGAGGAGGAGGGGGTAGACATCGAATCATCAAGTCATCTCTTCTCCACGCCATCTTGCAGGTCATTGGATCAATTCGTCAAACGTCAAAAGTGGATATCGCAACAGAAACGGGAAAAGGGAGAGGGGGGCAGAGGATCAAGCTTCAAGCTTCAAAAAGATCCTCTCGATCGGGTGGGGAACGTGAGAGTGGGAAAGGGGAACGTCAAACTGAGCAGAATTGGATATGTGGATAGAGGGGTCCACGTGGATGCACGACCATGGCCAAGTGAGGGTGCGAATGTGAGTGTGAATGTGAGCGTGTGTGGAGGAAACGGCGCATTTCGGTCCGGGTGGGTAATAATAGGACTCGATGCGCCGCATCTCATCTCATCTCATCGCATCGCATCGCACCCGGTTGCATCGGGGGTTGGTTGGGGGAGTGGTAAGGCCGATTTTTTTTACCGGTTGGAGAAATGCAAGTACTTGGTACAGATCATGGTCCCGATAAAGTTGAACCCGATGAAGGCTAGGAAGAAGCCCATATCCCGTGCGCTAATAGCATCAAACCAAACCAAAACAGAGAGGGTCCAAGTGCATGTGGGTTAGTGACCAGTTTTCACTTGCATGCGATCGAGCACCACAAGGGGGGGGAGAGACGAGAGACACATGCAAAGCCCCTCCCCCCGCAAACAAAGAAGAAGAAGAAAACGACAAGAAAACGTACCGTTCATCAAAGTACATGCCAAACCTTTGGCCATCTCCATACCATTCTTGTACTCGCAAAAGAGACACTCTTGTGGGGTCGAGCGCGGATCGAGGTAGCCGCCACGGACAGCAATGTACGGACCGAGGTACTGTTCGCAAGTTTGGTTGGCAGGTGGCACGATGGGGTAGAGTTCCGTCAGGCCACAGTCGACCTGAAGGCCGTCGAACTCGTTGACTACCAGACTTGAGATCAAGAAGCCTATAGAAACGTTGGAGCGAGGTGAGTTAGTCCGGCCTTGGTGCCAACAGGAGAGGGGGGAAGAGATCAAGGAGGGGGGGGGGCGGAGGAAGACGTACGGAGAGGGTTGATGTTGTAGAAGAAGTTGGAGAAGAGAACGTTGCCCATGTTCTGTGGCGGCATCACCACGCCCGCCGTGAGGGACAAGATCATCATGACAAATGGGATAAACAGGGACGAGACGTAGACCGACTTGCAGAACGAGGCAATCAAGGAGCCAAGTGTGATTCCAAACAGTTCGGTAAAGAAAACCATGATAAAAAGAATCCCATCTTGGTCGCATTGATCTGGAAGCCGACCATGTAGTACTCGACCAAAAAGAACACAGTCGCATTCACCAACGCATACGGCAGCTCCGACACCAGTCTCGTCGCCGCAAACACCGTCCCGCTAAACGTCTTGCTCGTCTCTTCCCGCATCCAGACCGAACGGGCTGGATCCAGAAGGGCATGATTTGCTGTGGAAGGAGGGGCAAAAAAAGATAAGGTCAGTTGGAATCGCCCACGAGACAGGGCAGGTCATGCATACCGCCAGAATAACCGCCATGATGACAATGACCAAGAAGAGGGCAAAGATCCGGTACTGCAATGTGGCGAGCCGATTGTCAAGTTGCACCATCAGGAGACCAATAAGCAGGGCCGCACTAAAATGCTGAATCAACCGAGTATACTGTTGTGCACAAGAAACAGACCCCCGCGTCCACCCAGTCAGTCAGTAAACTTGCCCACCAAAGCCAGCCAAAGAAGAAACCACCAAAACCAAAACCAGGGCAAGAAAGGAAAGGAAAAGAAAAAACGGACCTGATAACTGGGCATTCGCCACGTCGACCGCATCGTGCGAATAAACACAACGTGGAACTGGTACAGCCATGGTGTGGCGTACTCGAGCACTTTAGTTTCGGGCAGAGGGTGGGCGCTGGCCTCGGCATTAATCTTGGCGATCTGGGCCAAATTTTCTTGGTACAAGTCCGATTCGAGGTACCAATCTGCCCAATCTTTGGGTCCTTGGCGCGGAGCACTGCCAGCACCAATGATTTCCAACATGTACTCGGCCGGGTTGGCGTTGGGAGGCATGGTGACCCCGCGTTGGGCAAAGTAATCGACAAGGTGTTGAGCATCGCGGCCAATCGGGCCAAAGTAACACACTTTGCCCCCTGCTTCCAGCAACAGCAACCGATCAAACATCTCAAACAACAAGGCTGAGGGCTGGTGAATCGTGCACAGCACCGTTTGGCCCTCGTCGGCCAACTTGCGCAACAAGCGACAATCGTCAAGGCCGTCTGTCCATCTAGACCCGACGTGGGTTCATCCAAAAACAGCAACATGGACGGTTTCGCCGCCAACTCGACCCCGATCGTCACGCGCTTACGATCGCCCATGCCCAATCCGAACCCGGGAACACCCACAATCGCATCGGCCAAGTTGCCAATCTCCAACAGTTCCAAAATGGTCTCCACAAACGCATCCTTTTCTTCCTTGGGCGTCTCGTACGGTTGGCGCAGGTAGGCAGAGAACCGAAGGGCTTCACGAACGCTGCACATGGCTTCGTGAATGTCCTGTTGCTCGGCGTAGCCGCATTGCCGCTGGAAGGAAAGGTCTAGAGGATGACCACTGACCAACCGGTCTCCTTCAATCACTCCAATCGTCTTTCGGTCGGCCAGCACATCCAGCAACGTCGTCTTACCTGCGCCACTGGCGCCCATGACTGCGGTGCGTCCGATCAGAGCCAAGGAGAGAAGGAAGAAGAAAGGGAATTGTTTGGTTAGTTTAATTCGGTCTGTCCAACCACCAAACCCAAACGCCCTCCCTATCAAAGGGGGGCCTAGGGGGAAAAGACAAAACAAGAGCAATACGTACGCGCAGTGACGGTGCCCGGCAAGACGTATCCATCGACGTTATTGAGCAAGCGACGGTGGCCACCTGGGACGGGTACTGTGTACTTGAGGTTGGACCAAGTGTAAGGTTGGCCGACGACTTTGAATTCGTTATCCTCGACCGACTCGCCTCTCAGGACTTTGCTCCGACGTTCCTCCAACCGAGCATTCAATTCCTTTTCCTCCTTCGAAGGTGGCTTGGCCACAATCAACGCACTAGCAAACGAGCCTTGGTCTTGCATCTCGATCGCGATGCACGTCATGACCAACACGCCCACCAAAAATACAAATAGATCCCCACGTCGCGCCAGAGATGGCCGCGCGTAAACCCAAATGCGACGTCGAGGTACTTTTGGCCTTGGACCGTCGTCTCGCCTTGCGTTGCGCCAGGCAGCGTGCATACCTGGTTCGGGCCCAGACCATGGAAGTATTCCGGCCCCGAGGGAACGATTTGGGCGCCATCGCAAGAGAAGGTCAAGTACGTCAATTCGTTGATCAGCAGCGACTCAAACTATAGTACACCGCTGCAAGTGTTTGAAGAAGACAAGAGAAGAAAAGAGAGAAAAAAGAAAGAGTCCCATGGGGACGTGTCAGTATGCACAAAAAGGGAAGAAGGGACGCAACCCAACCGCCAAATTAGGAGAAAACGCACGATCAAGGTAGGTGAGCCACTTGACGTAGCCGTGCTGCAACTTGAGTGGCTGCACGTATCCATTGGACCATGATGGAGATCAAGACGGCGGCGAGACGTGCTGCGCCGTAAAAGTCCGGCATATGACACCGAACATGGTAAACAGCGACTTGAAGACAAAGTAACTGACAACGATGATGAGCCAAGCCGTGAAGAACGCGCCCGCATTGAGACCTAGAACAAGGGAATGCACCCCGACAATACAGAAAAAAAGGAAAAGAGTTAGCGGAACCATGGGTAAACCTCACACCCAAAAAACCAACAACAGCATTGCCGGGCAAACCAACCAAAAGCTGTGTTGGGGTTCGAGGGGGGCGGGGAATGAAAAAACGTACGCAATCCCGCCATGAAGTAGAGAATGATCATGAAGATGGTGACGCGCGGAATGGCGATAGGTACATCGGCCAGAATTTGAGCCATGGGTGCTGCGGCTGGACGGTACATGGTAAAGGTTAACTGTCGTGCGAGCACGGGCCGGGACTGCATTTGAGACGAGAGTTGGCAAAAGTAGAAAGACTTTGGGTAAGCAACAGAATAAAGATCACGCCGCCTCGGGTAAAGAGACCGTTGCTGGTCTGTGGCAACTTGAAGAACAGACCGCCCGACAAGAGCGCCAGAGTGATGGCCGTTGTGTAGTCCATGAAAATATCAAAGGGGTCGCCAAGCAGAATCTTCATCTCTCGCTGGAACAAGACGTAGACTTGTGTCCAAAACGGTACGTTGTACAGACTCTTCCCGCCTGCGTACTTTTGTTTGCCCTCGCGCACTGATTCGCGGAACTGGACTTGGTTGTGGGTATCTTCGCTCACCGATTCGTTGTACCCGTCCCGTTCGGCCACCGTGTTGAGGTAGGCCTTGCTGGTGCGATACGCATCCTCCAGTTCTTCCGGGGTAGAGGGAACATCCTTTTCAGTTTTGCCTTCTTGGTACTCGCGCGTCTTGGGGTCAAAGCAGGTCGTGATCCAATCGCTCGAGGTGGACCGAGGACGATCGAGGTAACCGAGATTGACAAAATATTGGCGAGCTTCGCTGCGTGGCCCAGAACACGCATCGACCTCCTTCGATGACCAAGATTTTGTCGCAAACGTCAAAGATGCCCTCGGAAGCCTGGTAGGCCGTGAGGAACGAAGTCGTCTGCAGTACATCCGTCAACACCCGAATCGTCTTGGCAAAGTCGAGGGCGGTCGAGGCGTCCAATCCACGCGTCGCATTGTCCCAGCACAACACCGATCCATTGGTGCAACACGTTTCCAGGATCGACACACGTTTGCGCTCGCCGCCCGATACGCCGCGCACGGTGGCGCTTCCGACAAGCGTGTTGCGCGTGTGCTCCATGTTGAGCATCTTGAGGAGCGTAGTGAGCACTTCGGCACGGAACTGTTCCTGCGTGTACCGGGGAAGGATCGAGCGGGTTGCTTGAGGCGCAAGATGGTGTCCAGCGTTTGGGCAACGGTCAGGGTGGCATGGTGATTGTCGTCTTCTCCGAGTAGACAATCTCGCCGGCATAGTGCTTTTTCACCTCCTCGGGGCTGATGCCACCGTAATTGGCTTGACCGTCGACGCCCAAAAAGGCATTGCGCTTGTTGGCAATGGCTTGGAGAAAGGTGGAGCAGCCGGCCCCGGGACGTCCAATGACCAGTACCAGTTCACCCGGTTTGGCACATCCGTCAAAGTTTTGAATCAAGAAGCGTTCCTTGGGCGGGAAGGGATTGAGGTGGATGGCCTTGAGAATGGCTAGGAAGGGACCAATCATCTCGTAGAGAGCCATACTGGGGATGGTGGGCACTTTGAGGTTCTGGCTCGCGGTGCCACGGACCGAGAGGTCGGTCCACGAGACGCCCAAGCTGCGGAATTTCCAGTCGGCCTGCTTGGCATCGTCCGCGTGGCTCAGGAGATAGTCGCGCAGATCAAACTGGCCCTGCTCCTCTGCGTCAGCCTCAATGTCGCGGTCTTTGGACTTGAACAAGGAGCGGAAGTGTTTTTGGGCATTGGCAAACGTCTGTTTGGCCTGGGCGCCATTGACAGGGTGTGCCTCTTGTGACTGCTGACGGTCCAGGGGCTGCTCTTGGCGCGGGGAAGAGTCGTGGGTGGTGGCGGTGAGGAGGGGCGAGACGAGGTGGGCAGGGGTCTTTTCGCCGGTCGGGGTTTTCTCCATGATGGTGGGAGAGAGGGGTGCGCCGGGTGGGCTGGGGCTGGGCAAGAGGGTGGTGGGCTGGTGCTGGCCGGAGAGGGTGCTGCCGCCGGGGCTGGATGAGGGCCCGTTGTGGGTGCTCATCCTGGCAGTGGGGGATGGGGATGGGGATGGGGATGGGGATGGGGAAGAGGCAGAAAGGAGGAGGGTGGGTGGACCCGCCGAGGAGGGAGAGGCGGTGCGGTTAAAACCAAATGCAAGGGGTCGGATGGGATGCACGGGGGGCGAGAGGCGCGTGGCGCGAGGGACGCCCTCCAAGCTCCAAGCGCCGTTGCCTCCGCGGAGGACCAGAGTGGGGCGCTGCGAGGACGCTCGGACACGACGTGTACCCATGGAGGGGCAATGGGCGTCGCAGCGCGTGTTTGGGGCTGCAGGGGGGCAGCCGCCTGCCCATCGAATATCGAATCCACCCCAGGCGCACGCCCACGCCCGCCTGCCCCAGCTACTTACACTTGCGCCCCGCCTGCCCCCCATGAGCGCCCTGGTGCGGCGCTGGCCCTGGATCCGAGCGTCGCACGGGGGCATGCTGCGGGCGTGGGTGGGTCACATGTCATGTCCGCCCCCTAACGCCTGCCGCGCGGCACAGGAGCACTGTGCGGCTAAATCCAGACTCGCCTTACTAGTTACTCCTGAGCGCCAGAGCGGACTAGGCACTGGCCTGACACGAGGACTACACGCGAGGGCGCTAGCTGGGTCCCTGGCTGATCACGGCGCTCATGCGCCGCAGCCACGACACATGGCCCATGCCCACCACACCCGCCCCTCCCAACAAGCCCCCGTTGGGTCGCATCGTGCTGCCTCCCACTCCCCCTGGGCCATCCCCTTTGAGTTGCTGATTCGCATGCTCCCGCATCGCAGCCACGCCACACCGGCACGTCCCAATCCACACTGGCCCCCGGCCGCCCACGATAGATAGATTGGATCCACATTTCGCTTGTAGCGTGTGTGTCCGCCATCCGTCTCGCCAAATAACGCGTCACACCAAGCCTATATCCTTGGCCCAGCAGAGCCCCATCTGGATATGACAAGCGAGCCGTGACGAGGGCAGCGACACAGCCGCCTGGTGCCAGCCCATCTGCTTCCGCAAGGGGCTTTCCATCGGCCCGCTATATATACACCCCCGTGGTCCATGCCATGGAGCGGCGTCGGCATCTCTATCCGAATAGTGGGTGCTCTGATCCCCTCCGGATATAATGCGCGGCTATTATCGTTCGGCTGTGGTGCCTCTACTCCCATCGACTGCTATACCAGCAAATGATACCTCTCTTCTCTATATTCACGCGCTTCACCACACTCATCGAGACCACGGACTCCTTAGCGCTGCGTATCTCTCTTTTCATTCTTCTCGCCCGCCCGCTCTCTGCGCAGGCATGTCCACATCGCATCGATCCTATCTATGCACAACTCTCTTTTGCCGAAAAGGTAGATACATGCATGGAACCACACAGTGACCACCAGCACACCACACTGCACTTCATGGCACCGCACACCATATCGCGGCTTTCTTAGTTGTTATCTTACTTCACCAATTATTTTTGGTCTTTTCGGCCTTGGACGCAGCGAGCGAGCTTTTTAAGTTGAGAGAGCTTGCGGATCTAGACGTCAGTTTCCTGGTCTGTGCGCCTCGTTGTCATTGTGAGATTCTCTCCCGCTCGCGCCTTTCTCTTTTCTGGCCGAAGAGGGCCGAGACCCTGCCCATTCCTTTGGGTCTTTCTGGGTTGGGATGTGCTCCTCCGGTCCTGTGGCTGTGAGTGTGGAAACATTGCCCTTACAGTTGGTCTACGCTGCTTTCTGAGAGCCACTTATCTCGATTCCTTTCTCTTTTTTCTTCGTTGTGTGGTGTCTTTCGTATAGTTCCTGCCGGTATGAGCCTTGAAGCTTATTGATATAGCTTGATCCTTGATACTTGATCGATCCATATACCCCCTTTTCCTCCTGGCATGTCATTTTGTCTTTCTTTCGTCTTCTTTTCGCCTTCCTTTCGTCTTCCGTCCTTGTACAACATCCTTTACCAATCTATCATTGGCCCAGGCGCCTCTCGTGTACAATTCACCAGCACAGTCCCACCGACTATCGCTCCCAACGACCACCTCTTGGCCCTTTTTCCCAGTATCCTTTCGACGGGCACCCATTTGCGTCTCTCTTCAAACTTCAGCCTTTCAGCTTCAGCGTTCAGTCTCTCCTCCGTACGGGCCTTGCAGTGATCGATGTGATCCTATATACAAGACTATATACAAGAAGTTTGAGTTTAAACCTATATGACAGGGCCTATGTGCTATCCCCTGTCTTTTCCTGCGTCAAACATCATGCATCAGCCGTCAACCTTGTGGCCAACCCTTCAGGACCACAGACTACAGGCAAGCTAGTTTTGCTTCAGCCGACGATTAAGCCTCAAAGTGAGACGTCTCACCTCTTCTCTATTCGCACTGTTTGGATCTGCCAGTATAGCTTTCGACGTTCAGGACGCTCAGCGCGCTCAACGTGTTCAGCTCAGGCCCCTGAGGCCTGAACGCCCGACCAACCGTGATGCGTGAGTGGCCCGGCCTCCCCAGGCCTCAGGAAAGCACATCTCTCTACCCTGTAGGCCGGGCTCCAGTGTGAGGCGCGCCTGTCAAGACACTATCATCGACGCTCAGTCTGAAGAGTAGTATCACGACGAGGCTTACGGAAACGATGCTTAACCCCCTGATGCTGAAAGAGAACCCGTTCTCTAAACAATTTCATTAGGAGAGTGGTTCCTCTCACTATCGATCTCGACCACCGCCGCCAGCAGTGTGCGACGGTATTTGCCTTTTGTATACATTTTTGCGCTCTGTTCGCGGGGGAGCCACATGCCCATCCGGACTTGCATCCCGTACTTCGGTTGCAACACGACACGCTGCTTGATGGCCATTTTTGCATGCGCTCTGTTCGCATGGTACGCGCCGTGTCCGCCGCTCGTCGCCCGCCATGATGAGTCCCAGTATAGTACCAACAAATTCAGGGGTCGGTCTGTCGGGCGCTCTATACCGAGCCGCGACCCAGTCACGAACCATGGACTTCTGCTGTAGATCTCGCTGGCTATTCTGGTGAGCATCGGGGTTCGTGGTGTAGTGGTATCATGCCTCTTTAGGGTTCTTCCCGCAACGCGGTGAACGACTCGTAGAGGTGGTCCTCGGTTCGATCCCGGGCGGACCCCCTTTTCCTTTTTCCCTTTTTACGGAAAACACTTCTTTTTGGTAAAGCGAGCGAGCAGTCTATGTCGTAACGGCATGTACAGACTAGTACTGGCCAGCTCTACTTAACTCTACTCAGGTCTACCCCGTACCTACCCGATGGTCTGCTCTGGGCTCCGGACCGACAAAACGGACAAATGACATAGCTACCGCCCCGGTCGCACCAGGCCCATCTCGCAGAACAAGCTCGGAACCCGAGTGGGGGAAGATGAGCAATGTAGTACGACCAAAGGCGGGGGAAGGGTGGTGGTGAGGGATCAAGGGTAGATCCAGGATCATATATGTGACCGATCAAAGATCAAGAACCAAGGATCAAGAACCAAGGATCAAGAACCAAGGATCAAGAACCAAGGATCATGATCGTGTCTCATCAGGAATGTGGTGTTGGGATTTCAGTGCAGCCAAGTCGGCTTGTCGTTTGGCCAGTTCGGCTTTGGCGGTGAGACGTTGAGGCATGTGGTAGAGGACGACGATGTAACGGTCTTGGAGGTGAAAACCATTGAGTTGGTCGACGGCGCGTTTAGCGTCCGCCTGGTCTTCGTATACCACATACGCTGTTCCGCGCGTCTTGGGTCCCGTGCCCAACCGAATTTGCCGAATCAGTCCGTACCGCCCAAACAACTCGTACAGGTCCGATCCTACACCGGCAATCGGACCGATGAATTGGCAAGGTACCCCGGCAGCCACTCAGTCAGCCAACTTGTCCCTCAGCCCACCCAACTTCACTTCACACTCCACACTCTGCCCTTGGAGAAGAACGAGAGGGAAAGGGGGAGAGAGGAAGGAATGGCGAAGAATAAAGAGCGACGAAAGAAGGGAGAGAGAGAGAAGGAAGGACAAGGAAGAAAGGCAACGTACCTTGGATGGCATAATTCAAGTTTTTAACAAACAGCATTCGGGAGTGATTGCGGCCCGCATCGCCCAACGACATGGTACGGGAGTTGGAGCAGCGACGTGCCTGCGTGAGGGGCGTAGAGGAGAAGGAAGGGTGCGGCGGTGGGGGAGAGCGAGAGCGGTGGAACAGAACCCCACGAGAAAAAAAACAGTGGTAGGACTGGGGGTTGTGTTGTGTTAATGGAAGTGGAAGTGGAAGTGGAAGTGGAAGTGGAAGTGGTGGCGAGGTGGCGGGGGTGGCGGGGGGGTACAGAGACGAGCAAGAAGGCAGAGGAGGCAACCTACGCTGCTACTCCCCACTCGCGATGGTGGCACTGAAAAACCCAAACGAGGACAGATTGAAATGTTGACAGACATGCGCCTCGATCACGTGACACTCGCCCCCTCCCCCTGCCCTGCCTGCCCTCTCCCCCCCCCCTGCAACTTGTGGCGCCTATACGGATAGTCCCCCTCCCCCTCCCCCGCCGCCGTCCGCGGATGGTAGATCGTACGGTAACCTTGGTGGAGCGAAGGGACATGTCTAATGGCTGGAGCGTGGTCGGGAGCTCGGGGTGCCGGCAGGTCGAATCTTACGATGAGGTCGATTGTATGGTACTGGTACGCAAAGGGGGATGGACGCATGTGCGTGAGTGGGGGCAGGGCAGTCCTGCGTCCCAGTTCGGTTGAGAGTTTCGGGAGGCACTAGCAACTCTTAGTGATGCGTTACAGGGTCCAGAAACAGTGACCAGGGAGAAGGGCGCAAGGGAAAATACGCATGCGAAGTCAAGTCGCTCGACTGAGGGTGAGATCTGAGAGGCTAAGGGTGAGGATAAGGCTGAAGCACAAGGACCTCTCGGCCTCTGTGTCTTTCTACAAGTCAGAATCCTGACTGACCTGACGTGTTGGTGTGGAAGAGTAACCGAGCAACCAAGCAAGTGGGTGTGCAGAGGACTGAGAATTGGGAAGGTTACAGTGGAGCGGTACAAAGAGCAAAGAAAAGAGAGGAAAAGCCAAGCCAAGCAAGCCCAGCAAAACTCAGGCCTCAGGGAGGGCAGCAGGCGCGACCGCGAAACAAGACCCGGACGAGACCAAGGGGCATGGACGGGCAGGGCAAGGCAGGGCCAAAGTATCAGGTCATGCAATATCGGGTCGGGGGGTGGGGAGGGGGGGTTGGCTACCTACCCGTCCGGCCCGAGGAAGCGGGGAGCCGGTCGTGGCGGTACCGGCGGATGCAGAGGAGGATGCTAAGGACGAGGCTGAGCAAAGCTGCGAGCGTGGTGAGGCGGAACGTTTCGCGGTAACACGTTTCGCCTGCCGTGCACTCGGTCGAGGTAGGGGGGCGGCGCGACTAGGTGTCGCCGATTGCGAGTGGCCAGGGGGGAGGGGCAGGGCGGAGTTGGCGTGTTTGTCGTACACCCTGGATTGGTACGGTACGGTACAAGTACAGTGGCAGTATGACACGTTGGGTGAGTGAGTGAGTGAGTGAGTGGGTGAGTGAGTGAGTGAGTGAGTGGGTGAGTGAGTGAGTCAGTCAGTACCTTACTTTCGCTACGACTGGCCTGGGCCTCCCGTGTACGGAACGTGCGTTGGCCGACGCACGGTGGGGCAGGACGAATGTGAAAAGTCGGACGTACCATCCAAAGTAGAGGTTGAACACGTTACCGCCTGCGGCCGGGGAGAGGGACATGATGCCCCAATTGGAAGAGAATTTGCTGAGGCCCCAAAGATCGATGGTGAGCGTTGGGCAGAGACCAAAGAGTGTTCCGTACGTGACGCCATTCAAGGCGGAGATGAGGCGAAGAGAAGGAACAGTTTGGATGTGGGGGATGGTCCAGCCGGGTAAGATGGTTTGCCGCCGAATGCCATGATGGTCTGGGTGACCAAACAAAATACACTAACGGGCACAACGAGAGGAGGAACTTGCTTGCTTTTCGGCCTGAGAGACGTACCACCACATCGGCCAACGTACCGTCATCAAGCGGCCCACGGCATTGCCTACCGAGATGGAGATGACCTGGCGACCTTGCCACAGACGAAGCGCTTCGTTGTCCGCCTCGTCCCCGACGGCGCGGGGGAGAGAAGGGTCAGCCTGGCGGAAACGCCATACGTCTTGGTGATCGTACCGACATTGTTGATCATCAACAGACCACTTCCCACACCCACCATGATCGTAAACAGCAGCACAAATCCAGCGTGCGCACCACATCCAACCCACTGATGCTCCGATCTAGAGGGGAGAAGGGGGCAGACAGGGTGCATGAGACGGGAGGGAAGCAAGCAAAGGCTGGGCATGCTCTGCCTCCACCACAGTCAACTCGTGCGACGGCCGAGGGGACAGGTCTCTTGCGTCCCCGTCTGCCTCGTAGGTGATTGGTAGGACATGTGGAGTGGCGACGAGGGGCGTGCGGACGCAGGAGCAGGAGCAGGATCAGTGATGATCTCCGTCAAGCTACGTGATCCTCGGTGCACGACACGGAAGGAGAGCGAGGCGAGGAAGAGGAAAAAGAAGAGGAGGAGGAGGTACGAATCGGAGCCGGGCCCGGGCTGTGGGAAAGCCTAGGCCGGACCTGGACCATCTCGTGCCTACTGTCCCTGTGCTGGCTGTGAGTCTGCTCGTCCTGTCCGTCCTCAAGAAAGGGGGCGAAGGCCGTGCGGGCAGGGGGCGCGGAGGGGTAAAAAGGATGGGGAGGTTGGTCAGGAGGTCAAGGGGGACGATGCGTACGCCGCCTGCAGCGCCAATGGCGAAACTGGTTGCGCGCCGAACGCTACGAGCGCAGGTATTGGCTAGTAGTGAGGCGCAAGACGTTGGCCATCGTGCTGTACGCTGAGGCGCTCAGTGCATAGCCAGCCAAGGCGATGCCCAGTGCGGTGCCCTGGCCGTTCCGGGGCAGCCGAGCGGGCCAGGGCGTTCATAGCGGCGCCCGAGGCACCGAGTTGGCCACGCCAGTAAGACAGTGCAGCAGCAGCAGCAGCACATACGTCATCTCGCCCGCCGCCTGCCCAGCTCTGAGCCAGCAGGGCCAGGCCGCCATAGCCGAGCAGGATCAAGAGAAACATGCATACAGCGGCCTGGCGGGGCCGGCGCGGTCCAGCAGAGGGCCCAGAGGGCGAGGAGATGTACATGCCGGCGTTTCCGCGAGGCCAAGCAGGTTGATCTGGACGCCGCTGAGGGAGAGCGCGGACTGGAGCTGCGGGGGCCCAGGCGGAGAAGGCGTAGTTGGAGCCGGCGGACATGGACACGAGCACGGCGGCGGCGAGAGGAGGAGGAAGGCGTGCTTGCGCCTGCGGGTGTGCATGGGGTGCATGGGGGCGGGGGCGGCGCAGCGGGCGCCGGGGGTGGGCGCGGAGGCGAGCGGGACATACTCCACGCGCGGGGGCATGGCGGGCGGCGCGGCGGCGATGGGGGCGGCGGGCGGGCGGCGGTGCACTCGACGTGGAGCCCCGGGGCGCGCAGGCGAGGCGACGAGCAAGCATTAAGCAGCTGCTCGCAGCCGCCTGAGCATGCCACAGCGTGCCAGTGCCCCCATCACGTGCCCCGCCGCACGTGACCAGGTTTGCTTGCCGGGGCACGCGTCGGCTAGGGTTTGCTTGGCCTCCCCACCGCCACCTCCACCGCCACCGCCACCGCCACCGCCGCCATGTCCACCTCCTCCCCGCGCTGTCGACCAAGGCACGCCACTACCAGCACCTCGCGGCCCGCCTCTCGCCCTCACCGCCGCCGTCGACACTGCCCGCTCCACCATCGACACGGCGGCGAACCAAACGCAGGTGATGGCCGAGATGGCGACGTACCAGCCAGTCTGTGCGTAGCCGCTTCCTCGTCTCTGGCTCCTCTCGTGTCTCGCGTCTCTCACCTCTGACCCCGGCCCGTTCCCAGGTTCATGGCCTCGCTTGACCAGGTCGACGAGGTGGCCGCCACGTCGGCCGCCGCGCATCCCACCGTCGCACCAGCTGTTACTTCATGAATCCTCTCTCGTCTCCTGCACCCATCCCCGCCTCATCACACAAAACAACCTAACTCCATAGGGACCCAGAACCACCCGCCAGACGCGGAGGGAAAGCGATTGTATAGCGTAGAGTCTGCGAGTGCTACCGTGACGGAGACCCGACTGGCGCTTCTAGCACGCCAAACACTTCGTCCCACATCTCCACCATCGCCATGCGCGTCTCTACTTTTCGCCGGGTCCAGTCGACCAATAGCTGTGCCAGCTCCTCCTCGCGCTCGGCCTGCATCCACCGCCTCGTCCGTGTCCAGCTGGTGCACTGCCTGGTCCAGTGCGTGCTGCGCGCGACCCAGGCACTGGTCCAGCTCTTGCTGCTCGGCCCTGTGCTCCTGCAGCACCTCGACCGACTGCTTGCCCCAAAACGTATCCCACCTCTGCTGCAGCATGGCGGGCACGCCTTGTCCCTGCAGCGAGCGCTGCATCGACAGTACCTTGGCCTGGTACCGTCCGGCCCGAGCCAAAGCCTCTTCGCCAGCGAGGAGGAGGTGCACCAGGGCGCCACCTGCTTCCCCACCTCGTCCGTTGCCCTTGCTTCGCCACGCAGCAGCGCACGCCCATGCGCCGCAGTCCATCAGCCAAGTTGAACAGAGCGGGGCTCATCCCCCGCTCCATCCCCCGCCGAGCAACTGGATAGCTCCAGCCATCTCGTCATAGTCCTCCTCCAGGTCGTCGGGCGGGGGCAAGTCGAGGCCTGGAGCAAAGGGGTCCGGGGTATCGGAGAGCGGGAAGCGGTGGGCGGCGAGGTGGTTTCGTTCGCGCTGGAGAGCGCGCTGGGTTTGTTGGAGGGTGCGACGAGTGGCGATCCACGCGTCGCGTTGGTGCTGGAGTTGTGGGATCGGGGCCGGTGCCGAGGGCCACTTCCACGCGGGTCGGGGGGGGAACAGGTCCAATGGGCGCAAGGAAATCGAGCAGGGGGGGCGAGAGCGCAAGGTGCGGGTGGCGGGCGAGGCGGTGGAGAAAAAGGTTGAGCTCAGCTTGCCTCTCATGCACAAACGGATCGTCGAACCGCTGGCTGGAGAGGTGCTTGATCCGCCGTGCGGGCGGGAGTGGTGGCACGACCCGTCCGGGCTGGTCGCGGATGAGCTGGGCGTGGAGCGTGGCAAAGTCGCGATAACGGCGGTAGATGTGGCTGGAGCGTTCCAGCGCCGGAACGTCGGTCTGGCGGCGCAAGGCAAGTCAGCTGGGCTGGACGCCGGGGGGGGGGGGGGGAAGGGGACGGGCACGTACCTGGATGGAGATGCCATACACGACAAAGGCGCCTTGGGCGTCTGTCTCGTGGCGTGTGTCGGTGATGCGGAGGCGGAGGGAGGGGGCCAGGGGGGCGGGCAGGGCGGAGGTCGAGGGCTGCTGCCACCACGCGTGGGGCGGGGGCGGGGGGGGCGCCGTCGTCGAGGTCGGCCTGCCATGGCGAGTCGTCCATGGCGTGGGGGGGTGGGGGCAGCCGAGGCCGTGCTGAGACGGGGGGCTGCCGATCCCTCACGCATGGGGGTGCTTCTGGACAGTACTGTGCGCAGGCCAAGGCCACGGGCAGACGTGGCTGTGTGCGCATCGGACGCAGCCCGTCTGAGTGGCCCCGTGACTAAAAATTAAGCGGCCTATGCGTCACGCGTGTCCGGTGACCCCCCCCATCCATTACGTCATAGCCCCCCACTACGTACCGCCAGCCAGCGCCCTTGGCCTCCGCCATCCCCCCCCCGTCCACACACCGCTCCCGCCCACCTGCCCCCACCCCCACCCCCCCCCCCACCCAGCATGGCCGTCGCGGCCTCCCCGTGCTCGCCGCCATCGCCGTCGGCCTCGTCATGTCCTTCGTCCAGAGCGTCGGCCTCACGCTCCAGCGCAAGTCCCATCTCCTCAACGACCGTCTCCCGCCCCAGCAGCGCCGCCCCGCCTCCCGCCGCCCCTCTGGCTCGCCGGCTTCTCCATCTTTATGCTGGCCAACCTCGCTGGCACCGTCTTCCAGATCGGCGCGCTGCCCATCGTCATGCTCGCCCCGCTGGGCGCCGTGTCGCTGCTGTACAATGCGTTTCTCGCGCGCATCCTGCTCGACGACATGCTCTCGCTCCAAATGGTCCTCGGCTCCACCCTCATCGCCCTGGGCGCCGGCACGGTGGGCTACTTTGGCGCGGTGCCCAGTCCGCCCCATACTCTCCCCCAGCTGCTTGCCCTGTACGCGCGTCCGCCCTTTGTGGCGCTGGCGACGCTGCTTGGCTGTGGCCTGGCAGCGGCCCTGCTCACGCGCACCTGACCGAGTGGAAACTGCACCACCCGTTCCCGCGCCGTAAGCGCCGGCGCCGTCGCACCCACCACACCAACCGTCTCTCCACCCTCGCCGAGGTCAACGAGAACCCGTCGGGCATCACTACCCCGATCCTCACCGTCGCTGACGAGGCGGCGCGCCGGGGCTTGCCCACCGACCGTCTTGTGGCTGCTGCGCGCGAACAGGGCTCTTGCCCCAACACCTTTCGTCCCACACCCCCTCTACCCCGCCCGGTCGCGGGAGGCAGTACCGCTCTGCGCTGGCCGTGTTGCGCGTCAAGATGTCTGGTGGTGCGCCGGGGCAGCAAGCCGATGGGTACGGCACGTTGCCGCGCTCGGGTCTGGATGTGCTCGAGGCGCGCCGGACGCGGCGCACGCGGCTGGTGCTGGGTGTGCTGTATGCCGGGGCGAGCGGGACTTTATCTGGGGTATGCCTTTTGCTGGCCAAGACGGCGGTGGAGCTGCTGCTGGTCACTCTGGACGGGAGAGTCAGTTGCAGTTCTACCAGACGTGGGTGCTGGTGGTAACGTTGGGCGTGTGTGCGCTGCTACAGCTGTGGTACTTGAACAAGAGTCTGCGTTGGGCCGATCCGACGATCGTTTGTCCCCTTGCCTTTTGCCTGTACAACTCAACGTCGATCCTGTTGGGTCTGGTGTACTTTGACCAAGTGGATGTGCTGACGGCGTGGGACCTGCGCATGGTGCTGCTGGGCACGCTGTTGCTGCTCGCCGGGGTCTGGCTCATCTCTCTGCACCGCCAATCCGCCGAAGATGCGCTGCTGTCTCTCGACCCAGAAGAAGCTGCTGCGTTACTTTCGTCGCCTACCTCTTCACCTTGTTCCCCGTCGCTCGGGCATCGGGACCTGCCTCCACTCGACACGCAACCGGGACCCTCCCATCCGCCCCGGCCTCATCTGCTCCACCTCTACAATCGATCGAGCCGTACGTGGGCTCGCGCGCGCCCGCGGCCCAAGCTGAGGCGGACCAGCCCTACACCAACTTCTGGGACGGCGGATTCAGCATTGGTCTCTCGCCTTCGTCGCCAGGCTTTCAATTTGCGCATCGGAGTGGGCCCAAACCAAGCTCTTCCACTTCCCTTCTTCCCCCCTTCCCTTCCTTCACCCCCATCACCACATTCCCCTCCTTCACCTACCTTCTTCCCCGACCGCTCGCCCACCTACGAACCAGGGGAAATGTACCCTGCTCTGTTTCCCTCTGCGCCAGCTGCTGCGCCCGCTGCTGCGCCCGTCTTGCCCGCCGAAGAAGAGAACAGTTCGGCATGGGGCGTGGAGTTACCTTCGCTCGACCCATCTTCCCTTCGAGCTGCCCTGGCTCGCGTCTTACCGCGGCCATGGTGGGACGGGGTGGTAGACTGGGCCTGGGGCCGCTCCTCTCGCTCTTCTTCCATCCGAGGCTCTTCGCCCTTGCGCGAACCATGGGAAGAGAGGCGAGCGGACGCGCGCATTTAACCTTTCCATTCTACCTCTCCACTATCCATTCTACCTCTCCACTCTACATCCCCCACCTACATCTCCCACATCCACACATCCACTCCACTCCACTCCGCCTATCCGCTTCATCCTCTGCTGCGCATCGCTCCGCTCTCTTTTCTATACCCTCTGTTTGTTTGTCGTGTGATGCCAAGATGGATGGATAGTCAGATCTCATATCTTAGATCTCAGATCTTAGATCTCAGAGCAAACAGTACACCTGGATCAACCGATCGTTCTCCCCCTCTCGTGCGCGAGCCAGGTGCGGCGGCACATCCACCAAACTCGCCACAAACAGATGGGAGTTGAGGAAGTTCAGTGGACCCTCGGCTGGCGCAATAAACGTAGGTTGCAGACGGTAGCGTTCTTGCTCTTGCTCCTCTGCTCTTGCTCATGCTCTTGCTCTTGCGCTGGCACTTGGACTGGCACTTGTTCGGTGGCCGACAAGGTGTGGGTGGGGGACGAGGTAGTGGCAGGGTAGACCAGTCCGCGATTATGAATCAAGACAGTTTGACCTTCGTCCGATCGGAGGCGGTACATGGCATCTACCACTTCTGTGCCATCAGGGCGGAGGATAGGCAAGTCCGCTCCGCCAGGTACGACGGTACCGCCCACCCGTTCACCAGAGGGGGATACGGCGTCCCAACGACCCCGACGATGGGCCAAATTTCGGTCGGTGGCCGTCCGAGGTGAGTCCCGAAGTGTGCGGGAACGGCTGCTCCACCGCACTGCACGTCACGACCAAGTTCATCACTAACTTCAACGTAGGACGATCATGTTCTGCCCCGTCGTCCCAGACGCTGCGGGCGCGAAAGCGCCCGAGCGCGAGGGGGGACAGAGCCGGCAAAGAAGGTGTGACGCCACGCCCTCCTCCGGCTGCCCCGATAGGCACAGCGAAAGGGCACTGGGTTGAGGCTGGAGCTGAGGCTGAGGCTGAGACTGAGCCTGAGGCGGAGTCTGGAGGTGAGGCTGAAGCGCGGGCTCAGATTCGTGCTGGGGCGAGAGCGGGATCGGGAACGAGAAGCGGTCGTCCGTACCGGTGCGAATCGACTGATCGAGCGGGACGGGAGGTGGGCGCGCCCGGTCGTGCGGGATGGGCGGTAAAGGTTGGGGCGCAGCGTGGGCGTGGCAAAGTCGCGCGAGACGACGGTGGCAATGGGGGTGTGGGTGTAGCTTCGTGCGAGGAAGCGACCGAGGCCTCTTCGACAGGCGACAGGAGCTTGCGCTGCAACACGCCCGAGCTAGGCGGGGGCTTGCCATGGCCCGGGGGAGAGCAGGGTGGGGTGGGGCGAGCGTGTGTGTCTGCGTGTGTGCGTGTGCGTGTGTCTGGGGCAGCGTCTGGGACTGCGTGTGGAGTTGGAGATGGGATGGGATCGGGGCCTCGCCTTTGGCCTTGGACGGCGGCTGTAGTGGTGGCGGCGGCGGCCGAGGTGGACGCGCGTCTGGCCCAGCTCGTGCTCGCGGTCGTACTGGACCCAGTTCCAGTCGCCGTCCGAGTCGCTGTCGGATCGGCGGGCGCATGGGGAAGGGAGGGAGGAGGTCGGAGGAGAGGGAGGCGGGTGTGGCGGTGGCGAAGGGCGTGGGGCGCGGGAGGGCGTGGCGCTTGGGGGGCGAGGGCAGGGCCGGGGCAACAAAGGGCGCGAGGCGCGGGTGCGGGCGGGTGTGGCGGAGGAGGCGGTGCGGCTGCTGAGGGAGGACGAGAGGGTGTAGCCGTGGCCGACGGCGTCGATGCGTACTCGCTGGTCCACTCCATCGGCGACGGCAGCCAGCACAGCGCACACGGCGACGGCAGCGGCGAGGCTGGGCGGGCGGGCTTTCTCAGATGTCACTCAACGCCACCGCCGAGGCAGAGTTCGAACTTAGTCCCACTCAGTCTCAGCACGGCCTCACCCATCCTGATCTTGGGTCTTATCGAACCTCGCACGGTCACGTGCCCTCTTCGTTGCTACGGTCACGTGCCCCGCCCCGCGTCAACCGCGTCAAACACCGCCGCCCATTCGCGGCGTCTCGCGCAGCACACCTCGCCCACACGCACAACACCCAACACTACCAGCGCCACCAGCATGCGCACCTTCTCGCTCACTCGCGACGACAAGGAGAACGCATCGCGCCTGTCCGACTCCCGCCGCCGCGCAAGCTTGCCAAGCCCGCACCCAAGCCCGCGCCCAAGCCAAGTCCAAACCCCTTCCCGCTCCGAAAGCCAAGCCGGCATCCAGCAAACGTGCGCCCAAGCCGGCCGCGTCTGCCGCTCGCAGTCCGCCCACGCGCAAGCGTCCTCTTCCGACGCCGACCGAGACGCGTATTCAGAGGAGGACGGGGAGGGGCAGACGTCGGTGCCGGTCGAGGACGAGGATGAGGACGAGGACGAAGAAGAGGACGAAGATGCAGCCCAGTGGAAGGCCAAGTTTGACCTGCTGGCACGGGAGAAAGAGGAGTTGCAAGCGCAGTTTGATCAGCTTTACGCGCTTCGTCACACCAAGGCCGAAGCGCTGCTGAAACAGCTCACCAGGCTGCCGAAGAGCGGGACCGGCATGCACGCGAGACGATTGCTGAGCTGCGCAAGCAATTGGCGAATGGGTATGGGTCGCACAGTTCCTCCTCTCTCTCTTCCGCCCGACCTTCTACAGCAGCCGAAGGAGATCGTGCGGTCGACCCAGAGACGGGGGAGCCGCTCTCGGCGCACGAGGCAGTCCAGCTCCTGGAACTTGCCAGGCAAGATAAACAGGAAGCACTCCAGGCACAAGAGGCGCTCGCTGTTGAAGTCCGGGAGACGCGCAAGTTGCTCGATGCGGAAGTGGCAAGTTCCAAAGCGCTTCTGTCGCGCTCGCGCGGCCCGGCGGCCTTGTCGGTGGCCAAGACCAAGACCGATGGGTCAGAGGAAGAGCGTGCGGTGCGACGACTGTACGAGGATTTGACAGGGATTGTGTTACGTTCGGTGGAACGTCTTGAAGAGGGAGGATCCACCTCCCCCTCTCTCCTGGCGACGACGTTGACGCCAGCTCGCTGCGGTTCAAAGGTCTATTCGCCTCCAAGGGCTTTTGTGCGTTTCCTTACCTCCCCCCCCCCCGCCCCAACTTGTTCCGCATTCCGTTTTTCCCTCTCGTTTTCTCCCCCCTGCGGGCTGCTAACCTGTGCTTCTGGTGTCAACACAGCTATCGAATTCGTCTTGCAATCTTTCCCTTCGGACACGAGTTCACCTCTTGGCAGACTTCGCTTTGTGCCCTCGCTTCGTCCCGAGAGGCACGAGGATGCCGAGTTGATCCAATGGCTCAAGCAGAATGGTGCGCCGTTCCTTACCAAGCCACTTTCGTTTGGACGCGATACCGCCCCTCGCTTCCTCGCCCATTCCTCAATGCCTACGACGCCCAAGACGAATAGTGAGTACTGGGTGGGATGGGACCGAAACACGGCGGGTCACACTGGTCGCCGTGACCGTCTGACCGTTGGACGGCACGGAGGGGCGGGTTGCATGTACTTTTTGTTATAGAAGAGATGGAATGTGCTTGATGCACGACGCCAATGTGAATACTGTAGTCCTCCTGGCGCAGGGACTGCCAGATGAACCCGAGTGTTTGCTGCCGAGTTGGCCAGGATACGCCACTCTTATAGCGCCTTGGGAGGCGTTTAGATCCTGAAAAGGGAACAAGCGAGACTCCCCTGCAGTTCCATGATCATTCAATTGACGGGACCGTCAACGTACTCAACGTTGACGACACTGGTTCATGCTTCAAGCTTCGACTCGTCACTTGAGTCGGAGAGAGTCTGAAGACCAGGAGGCAAACGACGCCATTGACCTCCTGGTTGGATATCGAGTCCGAGTATCCAAATTGCGCCAGCTCCCTCTGTAACCGGGAACCCTACCTTTCAAATGTACTGGATGAGTTCAGCTAGGAGTTTGAAGTTTGAAATTGGATGGGAGGCTGAGCGCTCACAGCCCCCCGCCTCCGCGGCAAAGCAAAGCTTGGCGCTCGCCACGCCCAGCACCAAGCTGATTCAATTAAAATTGAATATTGATGCCTTGGCCAGGTTGCTACTTTGGCAGCTTGATTGCTGTTTGCTGCTTGGGGCTCGGGCCAGCGCTCGTCCGTAGCCAGCACCCACCAACCGGATCTGCCCATCTGCCCATCTGCCATCTGCCCATCGTATCATCATGCATCATGGCATCCATCGCACATCTCAGACTGAGATCTGATTCGACATCTCATTAATCATTGAGCTAATTGATCTCATCGATCACGATCATCTCGCATCTCCGTCGAGGTGTTGCTGGCATGTTGCGACGGAGTACTGACTGTGAGTACGAGTGGACCGGGGAACTCCGTACGGCGGTACGCAAGACACAGGACACAGTACACAAGACACAGGCAGGACACAGGACGCAGGACACAGTACGCAGGACGCAGGAAGCAAGACGCAATACTACGCCCCGCTGAACGGTCAAGTTGACCCAAATGGGCTGCTCGGGTTCATCTGTTGCTCTAAGCCATTCCTTTAGTGGGTATAGCTTGGAGCACGACGAGGGGGAAAGGCCGGGTATCGAGTCATCGAGTCATCGAGTCACACTAGCTTCACTAGTCATCCGGTTTCGGTTCGGCTGGCTCGAACGTCAAACGTGCGACGAACGTGCAATGAGCCTGGAGCCTGATGATGCAGATGAAGCTGATGAAGTGCAGGTTTGATGCACAGACACATTCTGCTACAGGCGTCAGGCCCGAAGGATTAATGATTCCTCACTTCAAGTGCCTCATCCTTGCTTGGTTTTCGGTTTAGGGACGGAGATAAGCTGGTGCGCTTCCAGTATTCAGTACTCCGTTCCTTCTCCTGCTCTCTTGCTGCAAGAGAGAGATGGGGAACGTCAGGAAGCGGGAAGGTATGCTGGGGAGGGGAGAAGACCAAGAACCCAAGATCGAAACGCGGAGGAACGCACGTGTCTGTCGAGCAGGATGGTCACTAGGCCACTAGGCCACTAGGGTCGTGGGTCACCGGTCACCGGTCACCGGTCACCCCACTGGTCAGTAGCGTCACTGCGATGATTCTTGGCTCCGGCTTGCCTCAGCTCACGGCTCACGATCCCGAAGCAAATTGAGGCGAGTTTTTTGGCAGGTACGGAATATATATAGACCCACCCGTGCTCTCCCCCGAGCACGGCCGGCGCCAAACACACCCCACACCACACCAGACACACTACACCAGACACCAATCCTGTCTAGTGATCATGCCCACGTGTCGCCACCACCACCCCAACTCCAACACCAACGCCAACTCCAACCCCAACGCCAACGCCAACGCCAACGCCAACGCCAACGCCAACGCCAACGCCAACGCCAACGCCAACGCCAAGCCCAGCCCGGCCGGGGCCACATCAAGCTCGGGGGCCGGGTGTGAGCCATCGATTGACCTAAGCAACAATCTTGCGGCGGTGGTGTACGGAGCGCAAGATATGCGAATTGAGAAGCGAGCGGTGAGTTTGCCTGGTGCGGGGGAAGCGTTGGTACGAGTAGTGGTGCAAGGGATTTGCGGTACGGACGTGACGGCGTTCATGCGTGGAGCGGTGGGGGGACGAACGATCCAAGAGCCCATGACGTTAGGGCACGAATGTGCTGGGGAGTTAATTGGGTTACCTGATGGGGTGGAAGAGGTTGCTCAAGCGGATGGACGACCGAGTGCTCGGATCGGGGACCGCGTAGCGGTCAAACCAGGCATTCCGTGTTTGACGTGTCGTCAGTGTTCTGCCGGGCACATTAATCGGTGTGAAGCCGAACGGTACTTTGCCAAACCACCTACGAACGGTAGCATGGCGCAGTACATTTGTGTGCGACAAGATGCGTTGGTGCGCTTGCCGGATACAGTAACCTGGACCACGGCCGGGTGCATGCAACCGCTTGCGATTGGGGTGCAAGTGGCACGGCGAGCGCAACTCAAGCCGTGTCAGACGGTCGCCATTTTTGGCTTGGGTCCAGTGGGCCAGATTGCCACGGCGATGGCCAAAGCCAATTGCGCCAAGACGATCGTGGCGATTGATGTGGACCCAACCCGGGTCGCCTGGACGCAAAACAAACCCCCCCACTTGCGTCCGGACCATGTCTTTCTCAGTCCGTGGAACGCCGAGCGCTGGGCCGAACTCGCCCATGTCTCGCCACAGGAAAAGTTGGCCGTGTGCCAAAAGCAGGCCCAGGACTGGCTCCGTCAGGCCGGCTTGCCCCACGGTGTGGATGTGGTGATTGAGGCGTCGGCGGCGGAAGCAGCCAGCATGCAGGGCATGGAAATGCTCGATTTTGGTGGGACCTACACCCACGTTGGCATTTCCAGCTTCCCGCTGTCGAGCATTTGCTGGTACCGCGTAACAGGACGCGAGTTGACGCTCCGTGGGGTTCTTAGGTACGACCGCGGCTGCTTTGAGGACGCACTGACCCTCTTGGAGCAAGGCAAGATTTCCGCCGACGACTTGGTAACCGACCATTACCTCCTGCCCCAGGCTGCCGAGGCCTTCCGTGCCGTTGCACAACACAAAGGAATCAAGACCTTGGTCTGGATGGACGAAATCCGGAACGATTGAACAATGCATATCCCTGCCCATGCAACACGCTGCCCACAGCCTCATTGCAGGTAGCACACAGCATCGCGGCGAGACAAACTAGGTGCATGTCATTAAAGTGAGAGGGAGTGATGTGCATTCCATTAGGGTGAGAAGGGGTGAGGTGCATTTGATTAGGGTGAGAGGGAGTGAGAAGGTGCAACGGCGGGGGTATGATACAAAAACGTAAGTGCATAAACAAGCACTGTGGATTCAAGCTTCAACAATAAGCAGTACCCAGTACTGAAAACGTTTCAGCCGAGGCAAGGGCCGAGCCCGACCAAAGCCAAAGCAAAGCCAAAGCAAAGCAAATATAAGGGTATAACGGCGGGTGAGATCGCTGATCCCGCACAGAGGGGTAAGGGGGAGGGGGTTACCGGTTACATGTTGCATCCCGCATCTCATTCTCATCAGTCGATCGAGTCAGAGCATGTGGGCAGGGTGTGCTGGGAGAGGGAGGTGGGGGAGGATGGCGCGGGGGGAGAGAACCGGCCCGATCCGAGGAGGGTAGGCGATGGGGACTCCACTCGTCCCAGGCTGGAGCCGAAGGAAGCGGAACGGGATCGACGGCGGCAGGGCCAGGGGCAGTAGAGGCGCGCAAGAGGATTGCCAGCTCCAATTTTTCCTCGTCCTGCGGTAGGGGGTTGAGAGCGGGAGGTGTCGGCACTTTTGGTGGATCAAGCGAGGAGCTAAGCGGCAAAGGCGAAGGAGATGGAGAAGGCCAAAGTGAACGCATAAGCGTACGGGTAGACGTAGATGGAGGCACAGGTGCCGACCCCGACCCCGACTCAGACCCAGACGTATCTAAATGCGGAGGGACCGAGGATGGGACCAGACGAAACGAAGGCTCGTACCGCGTGGGAGGGGGGGGAGCAAGGCCAACGTTAACCCCGACATTGACATTGACGCCGACGTTGGCGCCGACAGAGCCGAATGGGCTTCGATCGCTTTCCCCTTTCCCAGCGCCTGGGGGCGCAACTCGAACCCGTGCGCATCGGGAAGGGGCGGGGCAGTAGGTGCAGTAGGTGCAGTAGGTGCAGTAGGTGCAGTAAGTGCAGTCAAGTCTGGCGAACCAACCAGGGGAGACGGGTGGGACGCGGCAGCACGCAACGTGGCCAAGACACGTTTATCGTCCGTAGCAACGTGTGCCGTAGTAATGGACCCAGGCACAGGCAGAGGCACAGGCACAGGATCAGAAAGAGAATGAGGATCAGCAAGAGAATGAGGAAGAAGAGTCAAAGCCGAGCCCAAAGGTGGGGGGAGCAGCTGTGGCGACTTGACGTCCAGCGCCCCAACCCCGCCCGATTGCACCGGATGAGCACGCGGGACCGGAGCAGCGGTCGAATGGGAAGGTGTAAGCGGGAGGAGAGAGGTCAGGGGCATCGAGATCGTCATCGGCGCCGGCACTGGCACCGGCATCGACGTCAACGTCGGGGCCCCGCGTGTCGACAGCAGCGGCCAAAAGGGAAGGTGGACGTTCCCGCGCCCGTTGGGCTAGGGACAAGAGTCTCGACCTGGACTGGTGTGGGGCGGAAAGGTCGTGGGGATACACTGTTGATCCGGACGCGGTCCTCTCGGGCTCGGCACGACGGCGAGAAAGGTCCACCCCCTCCGTGTCCTCTTGGAGCTGGCGCCACTCGGAAATTTGGGCCTTGAGCCCATTAATTTGGTTGAGAATGTACCTCTGTGCCAGGTCGCGCTCTTCCTGCGTAAGAGGAACGTCGTCCCGCGCGAATGCCCCGGCTGCAGTGGGCTGTGCGGGGGGTGGTCTGGTCGGCGCGGGCGTCAACGCGATCGAGGGGGGGGAAGTCATCGAGCCCACCGCTTCTTCCGGCGGATGATCTGGCGAGGCGGCGTCCGGGTCCGAGTCGGAGCTTGGGGAAGATGAGTCGGAGGCGCAGGTGGAACGATTCCTCTGGTCCAAATCGGAACTTGCAGCATCGTCTTGGCCAGGCGATGGGGTTGGGTGGATACCGTCGCCTGGAAGACACAGACGCGGTGGAGATGCGGGGGGCATCGGGGCTGTCGTGGAGCGAAGCAGAGACATGACCTTCCTGCGATGAGGCGGCGCGGATACTGGGAGGGGAGCGAAGACGACGTTCGGAGGACGTGCGAGGGAGCGCGTTTTGTTCCCCGCGCCAGGCGAGACGGGGCGGGGTAGGGTGGTGGCCAGGGAGCTGGCGGTGACACGCATCTTTCTCAGTCGTCGGTCCCATCGATGTGTCTTGCGTCGGATATGGTGCTGCGTCTTCTCTTCTGCGCGCTGCATGCGAGTGCGGAGGACACGCTCTACCACCTCGGCCTCGGTCTCACCCGCTTCCATGGTGAGGGAACGGTCGCGATCAAAGATGATCACCACGGCGCCAATAATGAGCAAAATGATGATGGCAGAAAGAAGGAGGTGATAAAGACAGCCTTGCGCTGGTACCACGGCGTTCGTGCGCGGGGAATCCAGCCGGCCTGGTTGTCAGGTAAGCCGGAGGCGCTGGTCTGGAAGTGGGCGGTCTGGGTGACCCAATGGGTAGAGATGGCATACTAGGCATGGCAACGCGCGAGGGTCAGAAGGGTCAGGATGGGCAGACAGGAAAGGGAGCGAACACGCACGGAAAGGCTATGGGAAGGCTGGGTGGAGGTGCTCGAGGTGGGGGCTGATGGTGAGGTGCGCACGGGGGGGAGGGGAGAGGCGAGGGCGAAGGTGAATGTGCACAGCAGCCCAGGGCGAGGAGGCATGAAGACGGCGTCGTCGTGGCCGCATGGCCAGAGCGTGCCGGATGGATGCAGGCCGTGAGTGGTGGTGGTGGTGGTGGTGGACGAGGTGGTGATGGTGGTGACGGTGGTGATCGGCGTCAGTGGTGGGGGCCAGGCCGAGGGCAGGCGAGGGCGAACTGCGAAGTGCGAGCATGCGATCCAGCATGCGGGGGGCGAGAGCAGCTGAGGTAAGAGCAACCCTAGTGCTTGGGGTTTACCTTGTTGATTAATGATGGGCAGGCAGAGGGCCACAGGATGTGCAGCGGTAGGGTTCTGCGGTAGGCACACTGCCGTAGTGCTGGGGCGGTGCGGCGCCGCGTGCGGCCGGGAGGGGCGTGAGAGCGGGGTCACGTGGCGTGGGAGAGGGCCGCGGCGAGTGCGGCGGCTGGGGCGGGCGGGGAGAGGCGCCGGCAGGTCTCGGCTGTGGACGGCGCCGCACACGCACACTGGCGCGGTGCTGGCTCGGGTAATGGAGGCGGGAGCGGGTCACGCGGTCGCGCTGCAGCGCTGCAGCAGCCTCGCAGGATGGACGCAAGAAGCACGCACTACGCGGCCAACGTCCAACCCAGGCGATCGATTCAAGCGGTGGCTGTTGGGCTGCGGTGTGGTGCGGGCGCTGCTGCTCGCACGTCACGTGGCGTGCAGCCACGGGGATGGGGGATCGATATTCGATTGGGTGATGCCAGCTGCCAGCTCCGAGCTCCGAGCGTCGGAGGCCGAGCCGAGGCTCACATTCTCAGTTAGATCCCAGTCTCGCGTCCCAGCAGCCTCCCACTATCTCGGCCTTTTTTTTCGGCCCAGCGCCAAGCCAGGCAAGGCAAGGCCCACGGGTTGCATGCTTACATCCTCGCCCCCAGCCGCTACAAAAGCCGCCTCCCGCCCCCCCATCCCCACTCGGCCCCCCCCCAATCCCCCCCGCGCAACAGACGGCCCAGTCTGCCATATAGTCTGCCTGCTGCCACAGCTCCCAGGCGCCGCCTCTCTCGTGCCAGCCCACCATGCACGCCCCCCCCTCCCCCGACGGCTCGCTCACCGCCACGGACGACGGCGATTGCGCCTCTGTCCGCGCCCGCGACGAGGACATTGAGCGCACCGCCGTCTACCTCCCCCAGCACGGCCAGCCCACCCCCCCCGGAGCTGACCAAAACCCTGTCGCTCGACGAGAAGGACAAGGCGTCGCTGGCGCTGCCCCCCGACGGCGAAAAGCCAGATCCCAACTTGGTCACCTGGGACTCGCCCGAAGAGAACCCGCGCAACTGGTCGTATCCGCGACGGTATCGCGTCGCGATGATTGTTGCCATGTATACCTTTCTCAGTCCCTTGGCCAGCTCGGCCATCGCGCCTGCCTTGCCCGCGATTGCCAAGACGTTTCATGTTCAGGACGGCACCCAGACCAACTTGCTAATGAGTCTCTTTGTTCTTGCCTTTGCCTTTGGTGGGTACAATGCCCCCCTGCCATGGCTCTTTTACTTGCCTCTTGGTGGTCCTGAATGAGTACTGACCCCCACCCTCTTCCTTCTGTTAGGCCCCATGCTTTGGTCCCCATTAAGTGAGATGTATGGCCGCAGGATGGTGCTGCAAGGGACCAACGTCATCTTTCTCATCTTCAACATGGGCTGTGGCTTTGCGCAGACCAAAACGCAGTACTTGGTTCTCCGCTTCTTTACCGGGCTGTTTGGTTCGGCACCCTTGTCGATTGGCGGGGGCGTGATTGCAGATATGTTTGAGCCAGAGGACCGTGGGTCGGCCATGTCGTGGTACTCGCTCTCGCCGATGCTAGCGCCGTGTGTGGGCCCGATCATTGCCGGGTGGATGGTGGAGAAGAACGTGTCGTGGCGGTGGATCCATTGGCTATGGGCCTCCTTTGGTGCTGTGGTAGCCGCGATCGGGTACTCGATTGTGACGGAAACGTACCAGCCTCGGCTGCTGCAAGTGAAACGCGACCGTTTGGTACGTGAGACGGGCAACCAAGCCTTGTACACCATCTACACCGTCCAAGACACTGAGTCGCAGCCAACGTTTGTCCAAAGCGCTCTTCCGTCCTATGATCATGCTCAGCACCGAGATCATTCTCATTCTCATTTCGTTGGCCATGATGCTGGTGTATGGGCTGATGTACTTGGTGCTCGCGACGTTTACCACCGTCTTTGAGGGCACGTACCACGAGTCGGTGGGCATTGCGGGTATCAACTATGTTTCTCTCGCCTTGGGGTACACGGCCGGAGTCAATTGGGGGGCCGGATGCTGGATCGGATATACCTCGCGCTGCGTGCGAGGAATGGAGGAAAGAGCATCCCGGCACAAGCTCCCTCTCACTGTACTGGGTGGGGTATGTCTCATTGCTGGAATGCTCATCTACGGTTGGTCGGCAGAGAAAAAGTGCACTGGATCGTGCCCAACATTGGCGCGGCGATATTTGGGTTTGGGAGTATCAACTCCTTCTTGGGTTTTATGAACGTACGTCTGGTTCTCTTCTCTTCTTGGTATGAAAAACTGCATTGGGCGGTACGACTAACGAGCGGTGACGGTCAACCAACAGTACGTGATTGATAGCTACGGTGTATTTGCCGCTTCGGGCATTGCGGGCGCCGTATTTCTTCGCTCGATCGCTGGGTTTGCCTTCCCCCTGTTTGCCGATCAGTTGTACAATGCGCTTCACTATGGATGGGGCAACACCACTCTGGCAATGATCTATCTTGTGCTGGCATTCCGTCCAGCCTGTTATTTCTGCGCTACGGGCCATACCTCCGCTCCAAGTCGCCCCACCAAGCGGGCCGCAAAGCGCTGTGAAAAAGGACAAGACATCCATCGGATCCTGTGTCACATATATGTTTGTGCGCGGAATAAAGGGACGATGTTGATTTGATTCTTTCCTTTCCCTTTGGTGGTGCACCGATCACTTGGATCAAGCTTCAAGCTTCAAGCTTCCAAAACGACAGGCAGCTTACATGTGGCTGCGCGTTCAATTCTTTTGTTCGCCAAGTTCGACATTTTATCGTCTTTCGCCGCGCCTCATCTTTTTTTGGGCGGCCCAGGCCCCTTATCGGTACTTCCATATTTTCCTCCTTACTTCATGCCAACCCCCCGTCCCTTTCGCTCTCCCCATTCCCCATTCCCCTACCCCATGCCAACAGTATCCATACCACAGCAACTCGGTTCAAGGCTTGTTAATGTCATCCCAGTGGACCCCTGGTAAATACACCTGCAGGCCGTCGGACTCTGTAGATCTCTCAAATCTCGCAGATGAGTCACGCTTTCCTCGGGCTTCGACGCCCGAACAAAATGCTTGCTATACTGCACTCAGTACTCACTCCCCATGCAACCGATTTGAGTCCACTGTACCGTCGGGCTCGGATCGCAGAACTACTGGAACAACTAAGGAGCGGTTTCCCCCGATGAGTAGAAACAACAGTGGACAGAGACAAACGTCTTCATACATCGTAATCGAATCATAAAATAAAAGGGTACCATGATACTGTGGAAGAGGGAACGCAATCGGGAACTAGAGTAAAAAGCAACAGAAGAACCTTCCTTCTCTCTTCTGTGCCCATACATGTCGCAGCGAGATAAGGAACCGAACCAAAACACAAACAAAGAGCAGAGCATGACAACCGGACTGTCCATAGCTGCCAGGGGGGCTCGGACGGCGTCCTGGACCGAACAAAACTCATTGGGGAGGGACGAAGGACGATGTGGATCCAGTGACCCAAAACATGGTACACGATCCGACGAATCCAGCCAACCGAACAAGAACGAAGCGGATCGATAGAATGGACACGCGTCCCGTCGAACCAAAAGCAAGACAAATACGGGTAGAACGAGAGGGACCGGCGGGACGTGTGTGTGGGGGGGGGAGGGCACTTCACGTTACGCGGTATGCGATAAGACAAAGTGCCCTATTGGTATACGAAGGGTACGCGGTCGCGGTCGGAAGAGGCGGGGAGGAAGGGATGCGCGGAGGGTACGGGCTACACGTGCCGCCTTTACGACGGCGACGCGGGAACGAGATCTTGGTCTCTCTTTCGTCTGGGGTAAAGGAGGAGACCGAGCAGGACAAGGCAAGAAGCGGAGGCGAGGAGGACCAACACGTGCTTGTTGGCCAAGGGATAAAGTTAGTTCGGCGCGGGGTGGGATGATGGGTGGGATGGGCGGGAAGGTGGAGGCGAACCCCACGGCGGGAAGAGGAGCGCGAATGGGCAGAAGGGATCGAAAGAGTAGAATGGGCAGAAGGGGTAGAAGGGGCAGAAGGGGCAGAAGGGGCGGAATGAGCAGAATGAGTAGAATGGGCAGAATGGGTAGGCAAAACAAGAGGCACGGACGAAACGTCCCTCGAAGTGGGTAAAAGAGGATCAGAGTGGGAAGAAGAAGAAGTGGTAGGGGGGTTGATAACAAGCCGGGTGACTGAGGCGTCTTTGGCGAGGAAAGGAGGCCAATTGACGTTGACAGTGGAAGAGGTGTTGCTTGTTGGTAGGCCAACAGGCTCGGCCAATGGCTGCACTTGTAGCACGGTCCACGTGGGGCCCCAATCGACCGTACGACCACGAGGCGGACTGCCAGTGGGTAAAACGGGAACGGTGCGTTGCAGCGCGGGGGGCTCAAACAAAGGGTCGATCAGCGGACCGGCGGCTGTTGTTGCATCGGAGAGAAGGGCGCCCCGCTGTGGGGTCCCAACGGTAAAAGGGGAAGCCTCGGGGGACCGATAGGCAATGGGGTCGTGGGCGGAGAGTGGTGCGTCATGTGGCTGGGCGTCGGGGGTGGCGTGATGCATGTTAGGTGGAAAAGGGTATTCAGCTCGAGGGAGCGGTGCAGAGGACACGGGAGCAACGCAGTCGGCAGCCAGGGGGGGGGTGAGCGTCGGATAGGCGCAGCCGGCAGGGCAGAGGGAGATGTTGGGGTTGAATGGTGACGGGGCACAAGGGGTCTACTTTGGAGCGCACGGACGGGGGAGGGGACATTATCGGAGGGCGTCGAGCCAGGAGATGAGCAAAAGGAGACAAGGGACAGGTGGCCGCGAATCTACCCCGGCCACAACGGCGAAGAGACAAAAGAGAAGACACGTCGGCAGCAACCGTCCGACGACGAGGGAACGACGGTGGTGGCGAGGAGAACAGGGGAGAAAAGGAAAAGAAAGAGGGGCTGATACGGATGCCACAAGACCCACAAGATGCTGAGAGTAGTTGTCTGAGCCAAAAGGCATCGGTGCTCCCTGTCGCTTAGTATTTCCGGTTACTTCCCCCCGTTCCGAGAGGTAGCCGAAAGAGATGACATCGATGACATGATGATCGATGACATGATGACACATGCAGATGTGACGTGTGTGACATGTGACAATCTGTGACAGAGGACCCCTGAACGTACCTGAGGGCCTGAACCAAACAGGCAAGTGCGGTTTATTATTGCGCGCCTTGTTGCCACAGCAAAGCCAAAACGGCTGGAATATGAAACAGCAGTAACATATCAGTCAAGTATGTATTTCCTTTTCCCCAGCTTGAGTATGTAGAAGACCAGAGAGCAGGCAGTTGATGACGTATGGCATTGCACATGAGCGCATGAGCCACATCAGAGGCTCGAGAATATTCCTCTGCCAACCGAATATCGGAAGGGATATGAACCGGGAGGTTCCGGACTTCGGGCTACCCGCGCCACCAGTGTGGCGCCCCACTGTACTTTCGGTAGGCTGCCCCTTCTATCTCTGTGATAGCTTCAGCCTGTATCTCTGTCGATGATCGATGATCGATTATCGATTATATCGTTGGGTTTTCATCATCTTGACTCGATGATTCAGGGAGAAGCCGATCCATAACATGTTCACAACGTTTACACGTTCAGCACACACCTCGTTTAATTCAACCCCACCTTTTGGGTTACCGGTAACCGGTAACCGGTAACCCAAAATGGGGTTGAATTCAACCGGTTATTGAAGCTGTTGAAGAGTACTCAGTACTCAGTCCAAGTACACTCGGTACTCGAATTCCAAAACTCAACTTGAACATGTGATGCATGTTGTACGTGGGCATGCACTTTCAACGTTCCACTGCGTTCGCCATCCCCCGCCACCGCGCTAACCCGGCACTGCGTCCACCAAACCGATGTGAGAGAGATTTTGGAGCGCTCCCATTGTAGCTTCCGAGTCAACTTGAGTAGTTGGAGCAGGCACTCGGCACTCAGCCACTCAGTGGAGCAAGCACGTACGGCTTGGTAGCATCTCGTTGTTTTCCCCATGCCAAGTGTTGATGCATGATGCATGATGCATGACGGTAGTCACTTGTTGACTCTCAGATCTCAGACTGAGATCTCTCATTAAGCATTTCCCATTTTTTTTCTCTTTAAGCTTTGCCCCGGTTATCAAAAGGTAATTGAGTGGTTTTTGGCATCGACATCGGTGTACCGCCGCGCTATCTCCGCTCTCTGACATCTACTGGATTCGTTGGGGGTATCGGCTACCAGTTACTATAGTTGCCAGTTGACCTATACGTTATCGCTTCTCTTCTTGTACCAGCTCTCTCGTCGTATGCGAGGCTGTGTTTTATTGGCGGCCTACGACCCTTGTTAACCCTTGTTATGGTGACCGCAACAACCACCGCGCTCTCATCTGGTTGACCGTTATCGATTATCGATTATCGAGAACAGATCGGGCTGGATCTCCATCAAACCCCGTTACTCCAAGCCCTTTCGCATCCCGCCTCCTCCCGCCCCAGCCCAATGTCACATGTCACATGTCGCACGTCAACGCGTCAAGCTTCAAGCCCCCACACATGTCACATGCTCAGCCTGAGGGGCTCAGCAGCGCTGAGGCTGAGCGCGCCCCAGCTCACATGTCTCCTCGATCCCCCCCTCCCACCGCGTTTCACGCAACTCAATGAGCGCTCAGGCTGAGCCACCGTGCGCGCGCGTGCTTCGGACATCGATGTGCCAGTGTTTACTAACCGGTAAGCCCCTCAGTTGCCGCACCATCGCCACACTCACTTGTGTGGCGAACCAATCGACCTTCAAGCTTCACTAACTTCAAGCCATGTCGCCCCACTCCATTATAGATTTCTTTTAGGGATGTGACCATGTGACCGGTCTGCCCCCCTGCCCCCCCTGTGCCCCCTCCCCGCCGAGCCCGCACCGATCGAAATCAGTGTTGCTAGATGTGCCCCTACCTATAATGTGGCCCGGCCTGTATACTTGGTTAACGTTTAACGTTTAACGTTTAACCCTGTTCCCTGTTCCCACATTAGTTGGGGGGGGGGGTAGGGTCAGTGGTTGTCCTGCACGGTCGCTGTCGTTCGACCTACCTACCCCACCTTCCATCGCTCTGTATCCACTCCCTTGATCGCCATCATCATCGTCGTATTACCTTCACCATCATCATCATCACCATCAGCAGCAGCAGCAGCAGCATTCGCCGGGTCCGATCCCGCCCGCAGCTGCGCCTCCTTGGTACCCCCCTACCCCACGAGGGGGGGGAAAGAAAACCAGCTCTGAGGTGTACCGTAGGTAGTCGCGTCCGTGACGCCCGCAACGCGTGGCCAGAGGGACGGTTGCGAGGAGGAAGAGGCGGTGGAGGATAGGTGTGTCTGCGCCTGTGGTTGCGCCTGTGGTTGCGCCTGTGGTTGCGCCTGCACCTGAGCTTGTGCTTGGGCTTGGGCTTGTGCGTGTGCGGAAGCGGAGGACAACGAAGGGAGCGAACCAGTAGGATCGGGGGTACCTTGTCCCGTGCCTGGACCGGACGCGGCAAATCCAGGAGGCAAGAGAGACGACCAAAACGCATCGTTGCGCGTCAGGCTGTCCGGGTTGGCGGGGACGGGGAGAGCGGCTGGGCAGGCTGGTGGGAGCGCCGGGTACAACGCGGTGGGGTCAGGAGGGGCTGAGATGGGCCAGGTGGTAGCAGGGTCGTGCAGAGAGGCCGGAGGGAGCGGAGCAGGGTCCAGGCCGGGTAGGGTAGAGGGCAGACTGTTGTTTCCGCCCGGGGCGGCAGGAAGCGCGCGCGAGCTGGTGGGATGCACGGGTTGTGCGATGGGAGGGTTGGCAGCGGAGGTGGTAGGAGGCGGGGCGGTGGGATCGGTGCCGTCCTCATGGGCGGCGAGAACGGTTTTGAGAAAGGTGGCGTAGAGGTAAGGCGTGTGGATTGGTTGACGGCAATCGTGGCCAAAAAGTGGCGACGCGCAGGACCAAGTCGAGCAACTCGGCTGAGTTGGTGTACTTGGCAAAGACGGGGCGGGCCAACTACGGGAGCAGAGAGGGGGTAAGCACAGCGAGTTAGTTACCTTGGAACACCAACGCGTCCTAGGCCCGGGCCAACGCACCTTGATCAAAAATACAGCTGCATACGCAATCATGAGGAACTGCGTGTCGGGCGCGTAGCGCAATTCGGGCCCTAGACTAACGGCGCACTTGATGATTGACAAGGCAGCGCTTTTGCACAGAAAGTAGTCTAGTAGCCACAACAGAGACAGAGACGCAAACAAACGTTAGATGAAAAATGGGTAGCCGCAGGGCAGCACAACAGCAGGGCAACTCAACGTACACGTTAACATCTCAGTCTCGTTCTTCGACGGATCATCCAAAAATCGTTGTAGGCCAAACGAGTTGAGCAACAATACTCCATAGTGGTACCGCAAAGGCCCGACTCGAACCAAAAAGTAAAGTGCCCGAGCAACCATTTGGGTTTCGGGCGGCGGTGTGCCCAGAGTGAAAGAGGGATCGTCTGTGTCCCGTCCCAGAATTCGTAGGATGGCCGATGATTCCTTGCAGGCTGCTTTGTTGCTCTCAAGGGAAAAGAGCCGAGGGGTATCGTTTGCGTCTAGCCCGCCCAAGGAGCCGGGAGGAAGGTCTTGGAACCCATTGGCAGTGTACACAGTCTGTGTTTCTGCTTCGCCCCCAGGCCGCCGCAAGTGGTACTGTTTCAGCAAATCTTCAAAGTGCCATACCTGTCGCCACTCGTCCAGCTGGCGATTGAAGACACGAAGAATTGATGCCAAGTCTGCCTCGCCTCCGAGTGAGGGTAAGTAGGATTGGAGAAACTCCATCTGCTTGGACTGGATCCGATGGAGTTCGGTCAGCCCAGCCACACCCACGTCCCATGGTTGGGAGAGATGTTGCATGCACCACGTCCGGACCGACCCAATCATTTTGTCTTCTCGTACCGTGTAGGACTTGCCCATGTGCGAGGCCATCATCCGGTCCACGATAACAGCCCAACCAGGTCCGTTTCGCGATTCAGCACGTCGCGTTCTTGGGTCAGCGCATCGTCCAAGGATGAGGAAGGGCGCGTCCCGGGTGGAAGAGGACGGTCGAGGTTGATATCAGTGGCCATGCGGATGGCCAAGCCCGAATGAAGCCACGTCATATCCTGTTCAAAGCTTGTTGAAGTTTCGCCCCACAGAGAGAGGAGGAGGAACGCTTGGGAAATCTCCATGCTCTTCCACCCATACTCAAGGGCCATGGTACGGCACCGCCTCACGTACTCCTGTGCCTTGCTGTACAGATCGGGGCGCTGGGAATAAAACTTGGAGCCAATCATGGCAATCACCGCCAGCAAGAAAGGGGAGCGGGAGCGGACAAAGTTGGGTGTGTGCAGACTGGGATCGAGGACCGCAGCAAAGTGATTGCAGGTGGTGAAAATGCGGAACAAGTCTGTCAATTCGTCCAGGGTTACTACCCCATCGTCCAGCAGCGTCGGCGGTAGCTCGTGCTCAATGATGAGTTTGCGCACCGGAAGCTGCTCGATAAACCCGGGGCAAAAGTAACTGCGATTTGCCACGCCCAGCGGTACAGAATGCTGGGAGGATGTGGCAGCTCGGGCCTCGGGGGGTGATCTTACCTGCGCTGCCATCCCATCCTGGGAAGGGACAGAACCAGGTTCGGTGGGCTTTGGCAAAGCGCTTAAGCTGGCTTCAGCCAAGAGGCCCAGTAGATTCAACCCTTGGTCGTCCACCAGCTGTAACGATGGCTTGAGCGGGATTCCATCAACCTTGGTAGGCGAGGCGGACAAATGTCCATATGCACGCATGATTGACTTCCTCGACGATTCGGGAGAGTCGGTAGCGGATTTGCCATTGTCACTCTGGGTGGGGAGAAAATGTGAAATGGGGCTGGTTGCTGCTTGGCCGGGCGGGGGGGGCATGGAGTAGGAAGGATCGTTGGGTCCCAGGGCCAGGCACGAGGCTGAGCCGGCTTGTGGATTGGGTGTAGCAGCGGAATGCTGCCGCAGGGAAGCCTGAGATGATCCAGTTTGCGCGCTCATTCGACGTGATGGCGAGGCAATAGGCTCGGGCGGTCCGGAACGAGAGATCTGGTTGGAGGGTGACGCTTCGTAGGCAAAGGTGGCGGCGGTGGTGGAAGTGGAGGTGCTTGTATGTGGGTGGGTCGGTGGCAAAATCCCGTCCCACCCGGTTTGGGGTCGATGGACCGGAGCACCTTGGCCAACGTGTGTTCCATCTTCTGCAGCGATGCTGCCATGGCCTCGACCTGTTTGGCCTTGGACCCCTTGCGAACACGAGTCGGCACCTGGAACACGCACTCCGTTTCTGATGCCCTACAGCGTGCACAGGGGGGCCCTTGTCGATGCCTGTGCAACGCATTTTGAGCCGGCGGCAGGCGGTGCATGCTGCTGGGCCCCGGCGGCGCTTGGATTTTGGGACGGGCGAAGCAGGACTCGCTGGGATGGCGTTGACGGCAGAGGGTGATTGTCTGCCCTCACCACTAGTGTCTGGCGCGGCAGGGTCGTCTCCAGGAGGCGAGGAAGCGGGTGGAGCGGGGGGCGAGGTGGAGGCAACGCGTTTGCGGGGGAGGCGGTGGTGGTGGATGTCCTGGCGCGGCTGATGCGGGTACTCATCGGCTGTGGTGGAGGGCTGTGGCGGTTCGAGGGAGGCATCCGAGTTGCTTGCGCCGCTGTCGCTGCCGTCGTCGTCGCTGGCATTGGGGGGGCAAAACAGACGATGGGTCCGCTGGGTTGACAGGAGGTGCTGGAGGCTGCGGATGCGGCATGGCCAGCACACGGGCGAGGCTGCGAGGGATGGAGATGAGGATGGAGATGAGGATGGAGATGAGGATGGAGATGAGGATGGAGATGCAGATGGAGATGGAGATCGGGACGGGGATAGGCGTAGATCGGCTGGTTGAGAGAGCCTCGCTGTTAACGTTAACACGTTAACGTCCCTCGGCCGAAACGCCGATTGAAGCAATTGGTCCCGGTGAAATGTTCAGTGTTGCGTCATGGCGTCCAAGGGCCAGCTCCTGAAGCTTAGTAAGTCAAATCGTTCCAAACGTCAGCCCATCGATTATCCTCGATGGTCCAACGGCTATGATGTGACGCTCTCATGTACTTGTGATCCGTCAAGACCCGGGTTCGACTCCCGGTCGGGGAATCCTTTTTTCTTACGACCGATCTATCCTCTTGTAGGGGCTTAATAAGATCTAGCCTCCGCAGCTTATGCGCTCATGTGCAATGCACTACGCCATTAATGGCCTGCTCTCTGGTCTTTAACACTTGTGCAATTTCGTTGCGTCGACCAGTGATGTAACGCACCATGGATTGAATGCGCCAGACAGTTTAGGAGGGAAGAGTGGAATTCCGCAGGCGAATTTACCGCTGTCGATGCCTTTTTCCATGTTTGACCCGCACTGTGTGTAGTACGGTTAACTTTAGACTGTCCTTTCATGTCTACAGGCGGTGTGTCGGTAATCGATTTTCGCTGAAGACCCCAGGTATTGTCTGGTGGTGATGGGTGTTGGATCCATACCCCCCCTCTGTTAACAAAAAAGGTTACTGCAGTGGTCACTCTGAATGTGCAATGTCAATATGCGGTGCGTACGATACGTTGCATTGGATGTTTTGTGAACGAGGCGCACAGCCGAAAAGGAACGTGAGTAAGAGAGGTGGGCAGTTGATCAGCGAAGATTTGTCGCCAGGACGAACCCGATCAGCCAGGATCAACGACACGTGGGAGGGTAATAAGGTATAGAGAAGCAAGAAAAGGCTTGCAGTTGCAAGCGGGGGAGATGGGTAGAGGTTGGGGGGGGGGTTCAAAAGTGAAGGTGGGAGAGGAGGTACACACTCGAGAGGAAAAAAGTACGGATTGGGCCGAAGGAGAGTGGAGAGTCCGAGAGGGTAGAAAATGCAATGTGGTCGCCCAGCGTTCTCCATCATGGCATTCTCACGTCGTGGAAGGAAGGGGGATGGGGAGCAAAGGGGTAAATGTGGGTGTGGTAAGTGTCATGCGTTTGGGAGCTTCATGGGGCCGACGAAGGGGAGACCGTCCGGTGGGCCCTCGACTCGCCTGGACCGATTTCAAACGGGCTGGCGCACGAGGATCGCCATGCTCGACAGCCCTTTCTAGCCAAAGGGTGGCCATGGTCAGATCAACGTCGGTGCCCACGCCAGCCTGGCAAAAGTAGCCCATTGCGTACTCGGCTTTGGCCAGGTTCTGTTCCGCGGCCTTTTTGGCCCAGAGATATGCCTCGGTATCGGACTGAGGCAGGATACCTGGCACACCCACCATGTACCAGGCCGTCAGGGCAAAGCACGCTTCGGCATGATCCTGCTGAGCTGCAATGTTGTACATGTGCACGCTCAACCCCCCATCCACCGGACAGCCATGCGACCATACTCGTAATTTTTCCCCATGAGGTAGGCAGACGGGGCAAACCCGAGCTGGGCAGCGCGGGTCAAGAGGTTGCATGCGTAAGTTGGATCGGTAAATACCACGCCTTCGATGCCTCGGTTGTGCAGCAGCCCTAGCTCATGCAACGCGCGCGGCCATTCAGGCGTGGCGGCTTGGGCGGACAATTTGAGGTACTTGACGCCCTGCCGGGAATTCTTGGTTCGTCCCAACTCGCCATTGAGTTCGGCCATGCCTAGGCGGTAGAGCGCACCAGGATGGCCGGCGCAGCGGCCTTACGGAGCCATTTGATTGCCTTGCTGGTATCTTTCAGACAGCCCCAGCCTTGCTCAAAGCACCGTCCTGCCTTGAAGGAAGCGTCGGCATGACCATGTTTGGCGGCTAGGACGTAGAGTGCTTGCGCCTGGACCATCTGTGGCTTGTTGTCCGGATGCCCCACTCCTGCCGCCAAGCATTCGGCTAGGTAGAATTGAGCTGCGACATGACCTCGGTCAGCTATCTTGCGCAGCAACTCCATGGCCCCCCGAACGAGGTGGTGGTGCTCGCCAATCGGCAGGTCATCTCGTACTTGCGCTGCCTCCAAGATGAAAATGGCCAGCTCGTACATAGAGTTCGGATCCTCCACTTTGCCCGCATTGCGAAGATAGAGTTCCAGGGTCTGGCTGTGCGAGAGAATGTCGAGGTTGTCGCCAAGATGAAGATGGGTGTATCAAACTTGGCTGCGCTCGAAGCGCTGGGGGAGAGAACGGCAACAGAGCGCCGGGAGCCAGCCGAGTAGTTGCCAACCTATCCGTTGGATGGACCAAGCGGATCCGCGCACACTCTTAGCCGGTCGCTGGCGGAGGAGGCGGAAGATCTAGATGCGGAAGAAGCATGAGGGGTGCCAGGTGAACGGGGGATACCTTGCCTTTTCCAGTGCCAAGGCCTTTGTAGTAGGCACTCGATTCTCATCCTCGGAGCCAGGCATCAAACCCGTATCGGATGGCAGCAAGATTGAGCTTGCTGTACCGTACGTTACTTTTGGACCGAGTGTGGACGGTGAAATAAACCTGATCAGATTCAGCCATACTAGACCGTGGGAGCGCTGCAAGCGAAGGGGGAGCTCCAACTGATGAGGCCGTCATGCTCCCCCGTCTAGAAGGATGGTGGCACTTTCTGCATCGGTCGATCTGTGCGACAAGGAGGATACTGTGCTGTTGACGCTTAGGCGCCGACGAGCCCGCTGAGCAAAGACGAGGCACGCTTAGAGTAGCGTTGGCCGAGCCTGTAGCTTGATGGAGGAGGCGGAGGGTCAGCTCTCGAGAAGACCCAGCAGCTTGTTGTCTTCCCCAGCGGGGGGGGTCCCAGTGGTACCTTTGCCTGCCAGACTGGCGCTGCTCAGGCTGCCGGCGCGGGAGGTGAAGGTGGTAGCTGTGGTCGAAGGCGGAAGTCCGGTCGAGCCGGAGTGCCAGAACGAGTCGGTGGAACCATAGCGGGAGTTCCAAGGGTAAGAACTAGGTGGGCTAGTTTTGGAGATGGCTGGGGAAGAAGATGCCGAGTCCATGGCGTCTATACCACAGCGGTGACCAAGCCGTAGAGGGAACAGCTGCGGTACTAGGAATCAGAAAGAGGTTAGGAGGAGCAGGCGGTGGTGGTAGTGGTGGTGGTACAGGAGGAGAAGGCAAGTCAACCTGTGGCTTTTTTGCAAATATCTGAAAGACGTGAGGCCGTGTGGTTTGATGGAGCTGTGGGGCGGGTGGAGTCAAAGAAAAGCAATATGTACCCCCTTCAACCTAGACCCCTTTATGCTATGCGAGAGGCTGCTAGAGGCTGCTAGAGGCTTGGCCGACTTTTGATCGAAGCCTGGTGCATGATACATAATGCATCGTGGCCAGTACCAGTGCAGTACGTTCAGTACGTCAGTACACTCAGTTGAGTCGCTGAGAAACCCTGGCGGTAAATCGGTATAGATCCAGGTACGTGACAGTATTGCAAACGAGACATCGTAGTACTAGCAGTAGTAGATAGTATAGTATTAGGCCGCTTGGACGTTCAATTCAAGCAGTATAGGAAGGCCTTAGGAACAGTAGGCCATTAGGCCTTAAAAGCCTTTCAGAAGCCTCAGATCAGTCCTCCAAATCTAGACCTCTCTTGCAGGGTCAATGACCTCAGAATCTCAGACGCAGAGACGATAGTCTCCTGTGTTTGCACTGCCGGCATCACGCGTCATGCATCACGACGATCCACATTATAGGCACCACAGGCCTCCGAACACGAGGTGGGGCCGGTTTGGGGGTGCTGTGGCGCCTCACGCACCCGTGTAGCAGAAACGCCGACTCGTAAGGGGTTGCAGCAATAGAAAAGGGAAACGGTATAAGCAGGTTACAACCGGCTGGTACTCTCGTTGCGCGCAGCGTTATTACCGGTTACCGCGATTATACCATGGTAACAGTCCGGTAACAGGTATATCAAACGGCGCCACCGACGTCCGCGGGTCCTGCTTTGCTCGCAACCATCCCGTGCCCCACCCTCTCACGCGGAGGAGTGAGCTAGTGGCTATATTGAGAACGATGAACGATGATCTCGATGATCGGGATATGAGCGCCTGAGCGCCTGAGCTCCGTATACATCCGCGCTGCACTGCCTCCGGCAAGGGTGTCGTCCATGTCATGATGCACATGATGCACCATGCAGTACTTCCTCAGTACGTCGCCGAGGGGGGCGGGCGTCGGAGATGAGTGTAGGTAAGTGCACGCGTTCGCACTGGCATCAGCTGTGGCTGCTGTGGCAGCTGTGCGCAACGCCCCGCGTATGTTGATCGCGCGCGCTTGGCAGCCAGCGCCCAACGTACCCAACCCAGCATCGGCCAGGGCGGGTGGGTTGTAGGGCAGAGGACAGCGCACGCGCTCACGCAGTCAGTCACACCCTCACGTGTTGCAGATGCTGAAGGGCTTGAAGCTTGAAGCTCGAAGCTTCAAGCTCTTCAAGCTTCAAGCCAGCTACCCACGAGAGGCGCACGCGCGGATGAGATCTGAGATCTCTGACATGGTGGGGCTGAAACCAAAGTCGCATGTAGCACCTACGTAGACCGTAAGAATGGCCCCGCTCCCATACAGGGCCCATCTGCGCACAATGCCCCGCCACTGAACGTTTCAGGTGGAGGGACCACACCTGGCGCCTTTTTTGAAGGATGGCCGCGCCATGCGAAGAGAGGACGAGAGTGGCCAAACATCTGCGAGATATACTTCCCGAACGTGGTACATGTGTGAAGCTTGTGAAGCTTGAAGCTTGAAGCTTGAAGAGAGATGTCCTCAGTCTTCTGAGGCACGGCGGTTGAAAAATAACTGAATCGGCTGCGTTTGAGCAAGTGAATAGCAGGACGACGGCCAAAAGTACTACAGAGTCGCACCCTCAATCCGTTCTTCTTTTCTCTCAGCCCATCATGATAACGTGCGAGAGGGTGGAAAGCCATCAAGAAAGGGGCGGATGCTAGTCCACACTACGCTCATCCTACCCGCTCGCGCTCCACCCCAACCGGTGGCTAGGGTCAGAGCTCTCTAATATTGATGAGACCTGGAGTCCTGATGGTCCTCCAGGGAGATGCAACGCACTAGTGATGGTGTCGGTGATGGCAGTTGAAGCCAACCTGCAACCTATATACTGCAAAGGTGCTCCAAGCTACCACAGTCACCCCGCAGGGGCTAGGCTGCGAAACAAGGAAAACAGAAGCGAGAAGATTATATTGGAAGGCACAGCGCACCGATTACCGCGTGATGGGGCCCGGAGCACTGGGAGGAACCGGAATGGAGGTAGACCACACGCTGCGCGACACGGGATCGCAGGAGGCGCAGAGCGCGTACCGGCGGGTGGTGCATGAGAGCACTGCGTCGCCTTTGGAACGCCGGGAGAAGGAACTGCTTCGGCTGCTTGAACAAGCAGAATGCGACAAGAACGCCAAGTACCAGGGACGCACTCAAGAAACGTTTTTCCCCTGGTTTTGACGACGCGAGGATACTACGGCACCAAGACGGCGAGCAAGTTGTTTGCGCATTGGAAGGAGTTGGCTACTAAGTCTCAGTGGAAATGGTTTCTCGCTCGGATGTCAACCACGTTCCTCCGTGTCCACACGCGCTTCCTAGGGTACGGGACCGGATGGCATGAGCCGGAGGGTCCTGATATCCTGGCGATCCCCCTGGTTCCTTGACCCTGGTGGCGCCCCTAAGTAACCCCCGCAAGATGAACGGTTAGGTTTAGACGTAGCGTTCCCCCTGTCCCAGCCTTAAGCTCTGTCAATGAAATGGACGCACAATTGGAAGAAACCTATAGGCCTACTGAGGAGGGATTGTGAGGGATCATGACCAAACAAACACACGAGCCACCCTGCGGCTCAACACCTACCTGCTGGAAACGCCGTTGGGTTTTGATGGGGTGGGCTCGAGCTGTCAACAGCAAACGCCGATTATGCGAGTTTATAGATCTTAGAGGGCGAAACAGTAGCATGGCTTTGTCACTGGACCTCAAAAGAAACCTAAGAGGTTCACAAATTTAAACCGCGATATAAAGCCTCTTTGGCTCAATGGTAAGGCGTCGCACTCGTAATGCGAAGATTAGTCGTTCGATTCGGCTAGGAGGCAATTTTTTAGGTTTTTTTATTTGTTCGGGTGTCCTAGCTCATTGCAACCTAGTGTCACGGTCCTCTCAGAGCAATCTTTCTGCACTCAAATTGAAGCAACAACTCTCAAGCTTTAGCAGGCTTTTAAAGCCTGGACACCGATTCAAAAACTGGACCAGTGTTGGCCATTGTGTAAATGTTGTGTGAATAATATGTCCGACAGCGCTGCGCTTCAGCAGCAAATAAACCCCGCCCTTAGGTCTTATCCCGGTTTTCGCCACCCCACACACCCGGTACCCATGTGACAACACACAGCGATGACTATATGACTTTCGCTGCATCAGCGCCGTGCCCGCTTGGTAATTCTGTCCTCTTGAGACGTTTGCGCAGCAACCTCTATTATTATATTGCGTGACATTGTCCCGACCCTACACTTCTTCGTCTCCGCCAATTGGCCGAGACAGATGGACCCAACACCGAATTCGACTCTTAGGTCTTACGCCTCTCGGTCGCCCGCGCGCATTTTTGCGTTACTCTTCTGTGGTGGGGCGTGGGGCCCCACACTTTTTTCCGAGGTCCGTGGTGTACACCTTGCGCCCACGTTCAGATTTGAGTGGGGCAGAGGGCGGAGACGGGGGGGGGGTTAGGTTTCGGGGGGTGGGCGATCGATCATCGATCTCATCGATCTCATCTCTATACCCCTTTTGTTATTTGCCCTGGCACCAAACCTTGTTTGCGCACAACCATATTATTGCGAACGTCCATTGCGCACGACTCTCTTTCCCCCACACGTCAACCATACCCGAACGGTGCACTTTTCTTCCGCCTCACATCGGCACACGGAGAGCGATCAGATCTTAGATCTGAGAGAGGGTACGTGGGTGGTATATACCTACGCGTTACCCCTTATTGTTATAGCAAAGGTGTTGTGCTGTTTTGTCCCCATCAGATGTCAACACCTCAGTGACTAATAATATAGTGAGTATATTGGTCCCTGTGCGCTGACCGCCGAATGCGCACGCGACGGGGACGATACGCAGGGGTGTTGGTCCCTTGAGGAGAAGAGTCTCTGTGCTTGGTATATTGAGAAGGACAAAAAGTATCTGAATGGAGAGACATATGTCATCACAGCTGAGCGTTTGACGTGATCGATGATCCAGCGGGATCTGCTCTCAATCCGCGCTCTTGAATCTCTCTGCTCTTGAAGTGGCAAACGAAACAACAAAGGATACACAACACCAGATTTTCTGGATCTATACTGTTGGAGAGGTCTGGCGTCCACATTTTCAAAAGAGAAAGGATGCGAAGAGATGAATTCGACGTTGATCGATGGAGAGAGGAGAGGAGAGAAGAGAGGTCGAGAGGTTTTATTCAGTGATGAAGTTCATGGACTTATATATAGTAGTCACTAGTCCCGTGTCCCGCCATGCACCATGGAAGAACCCATTTTTTGACGTATATGGCGTGCGGCACACATATACGTGCCCGTTTCGATGGGCACATCTGCCATGCGATGGCGAAACGGAGGACCATCGCGTCCTAGCCGTAGTATGAGGCTCGTGGGCACCGAAGGTCTATGCACTTCCACCAGCGCGCCATCCTAACGCGTATAGCGCACGGGGACCATCAGGAAGGAGAGACTGTGGGCAAAGGGTTACTTGCCACCTAGACCGATGATGCATGAGAGACAAAAAAGGGTACTTCACGCGTCACGGCGAAAGAGAACGAACGTTGGATGGAGTGTGGGGAGCGTTGCTTTTTGCCTTGTCCCATATGCATAAGCGGTAAACGTGTTGAGCTGATGGGCCGATGACGAGTTACTATTCGTTACTGGCTTTGCTAGGTAGCATGCCAAGCCCACCACCGGGCCTGCTGAATACACAGTGGCCGGGTGGCGTGCCTGCCCCCGCATACTAGAGGGTGCGGGGGAGGGCACTGGGGCACTCTGGCACTTGGGGGGGCACGGATTTATTTGGCCGAGCTAGGCACGCGCCATCATCGACCAGCCCATCATGCATTGCTGCGCCTTTTCTGCTGCGGCTCTCCTATAGCGTGGCCTGTGGCAAAAACACTGGCCGCAGCCCCGAGTGGTGCACAGGCCATGGAGGTGCATCGGCCAGAAGAAGAGCGCCCCATCCCCCGGTTTATCCCCGCCTGCCTCTCATCCATCCCCTCTCGTCCGCGTCACCGCTCCCCCAAACCCGCGCCGACGCGTCAGGCAGGTTATTCTTTTCCGAGAGGATGACTAGACTGTGATGATGCACAGCGCCTCAAGCAAACCGATGATGTGCGGGGTCGCAATCCAATACCCAGCCTACCCCCATACGCTGGGCACAGGGTCCTGTCGCCCAACCGCCGATCTGCATGCTCAGAAGACGCCTCTTTTCGCCCTCTCTTATATACCCCCCCGCTCCGGCGCTCTTTCTTGTCGCCCTATACCGCCATCTGTCCACTGGCCACGCCAGCACCCGTCCCGCTCCTCTGCCTTCTTTCTCTCTCGGGATCGCCCTCATCTCGGCCTCACCTCGCTTGATTGTTGAGCACCATGCACGGGCGTAGTAGCTTGCAGACGTTGCCGGCCGAAGTGCTGCTGCAGATTGTTACCTCTCCTCCTATTCTGGGGCCGCAAGACCTGGCTCGTTTAAGCCAAACCTGCAAGGGTACGTTTTACGCCGCTCCTCTCCCCGCCGCGACCTCCTTCACGTCCCGATCCTCCTACCCACCCTGTCGTCTTTACTAACCCATCCGCAACCATGGATACCTCTCACTCTCTACATCTATACCTTTATTGGTATCCCACCTTCCTTTTTTCCCTCTTGGACACCTGATGGCCAGTGTTGCATGGCTTGATGTGCGACCCACTCATTTGGCATGCACAAGCACAACGTGCAGGCCTTGTCCCGTTGCACACCAAGGTCTACCACGAACTTCCCCGTACGCTTTTTGGACGTGCGCCGCCGCCCCTCACTTGGGCTCACCTCGTGGTCCAAGCCGAGCTATTGGAGCACCAATTCGGATGGACGATTCATGGGGAACCGAGACGGTCGTGGGACAACATTCCTCTTGCTCACGCCTGCCTTGACTCGGTATCGCTGGCGTGGGGTGACGAGGTGCTGGCGCTGGCACCGGACCAGAGGGGCGTGTTGGTATGGCGGACCGATCGACGGCGGCGGAGGGTGGTGTTGGTAGACGAAGACAGTGGGAGGGCGTTGTGGTCCTATGCGCCCTCGCGGTGGACTGAGCCATCGTCCGGGGTACACACTTCGTTGGGTGCGGTGGTGCATGGGGACTGGGCCGTGCTCGGATGGGAATGTACGTGTGTCCCGTGTCCCTCTTGGGAGAAATTCGAGAGGGGCGCACGTCACTTGTCACACTGGTTAATACTGATACTGATCATTCTGTTGTCGTTTTGCACAACAGGGGTGGACTTCCCGGCTCAGCGGAACGAACGCTGGCTGTCGATTCATGCCGAGCACGCTGGTACGGCAGCAAGTCGTAACGGGCACGAGGCCAGTTTACATGGAAGTTCGATGTCGAGTTACCTTTGACCAAACAAGTTCCCCAGCTGTCACTCGACTTGCCTTGGCTTTACATTCTGTACGCTTCCCCTCCCCCCACGCCCGAAGTTATACTTTTTGCTGGCTTGTTCTGGTTTGCACGCTAGTAACTTTTCTGACTATTACCTCTTGTGCCCTTAGCGACGCCGGGCGCCACGTTCTTTCCCGTGTGAACCTTGAAACAGGGTTAACCACACAGTGCGCTATTTCGCTTCCTCTTGCTCTTCCTGTGCCACCCCTGGCACCCACGGTGATCCCGCTGAACGTGCAGCCTCGAGCATCCGGACTGACCCAGCACCTGCTCCCCAACGATGGCCGCTTTCTCTTTGTCCCCACGTCGGACGGAAGAGACTATGCGATTGTAGACCTGCAGCACGGCTCTGTCGTCCCGTCGTTGGTACACGTACTAAGCACCTACGATCTCCCGAGTTTACCGGTTCGCGTTGGTGGTCCACTCCACCCCATGATCAACTGGATTCCAAGTGCTCCCAAGCCAGGCCTGGGTCCAAGGTACGTTGCGTATAATGCCACATGGCACACCTCAGTCGCGTGTTGGAGCCGAGAGCGGAGACTGATTCAATGGGTGGGTTTTCTGGCATGCGTTGCGTTGCGTTGCGTTGCGTTGCGTTGCGTTGCGTTGCGTTTGTGTGGGTGATGTTTGCGGGAACCTTTTGCATGGGACAGATCCGGATCAGCTTGTCGGCCCAGCTGCGCACGTTGTCCCTCTGCGCCGCGACCCACACCCTGATTCTGCACATTCACATTGAGGAGGAAGGGGACCAGCTGGTTCTGATTGGTGCGTACCCGGCCCTACTCCGTCCGTTCTTTCCCTTGGCGTCGAGTTCGTGCTCCTTGCCCGTTGTAGGCACAGCTGAAGCACCCAACGAGGAGAGCGTGCGGGGGACAGGACACCTACCCCCTCATTGGCCTTGCGCGCATGTGGACGCGTGGATGGGGCTCTTGGCTCTGCCCGAAGCACCGTTTCGTTCCTGCTTGCCTTTTGTTATCTCTCCGACGGTGGGGCGGGCATTCGTCTTCCTGCCCTCTTCAGCGGACAAAGCGACGTAGGCCAAGCGTTTGTGATCGATTGGAAGTATGCCCAGCCGAACGGCCAACAGAGCCAAGCCGTGCGCGTTACTGCGCTTCGATCGGGCCTTTGGCTCCAGCTCAGCTGCCATCGGCCGAGCCAGAACCATGGAGCGCGGCACGACGCAGTCGGAGTGCCGATGCGTTCTCCCCGTCGGGCCAGAAGCGGGAAACGGCGATGGTTGCGGTGCTATGGGGCCGACTGGGGCAAGCCTGGTCCTGACCCAGCACAAGAATTGGGGGGAGGACGGGAAGACAGATGAGCCGGACAACCAACAGGCCATCGCCGTGCCAAGTGCGGTTGACTTGGTCCTGGGCGCCTTGGGGGAGGAGGGAGGAAGGTGACCGACCAGAGGGCGCTGGAGCGTATTAGATACGAACATGGCAGAAGAAACTATATCTGATGGCTTTTGCAATCAAGAGAGCGATCTCTCAGCGCTACTTGAGAGGGGAGGAAGGAAGGTAGTGCGAGTGGGTTATGCTGGGTAGCCGGTAGAGAGAGAAACGCGTCAGGGCGGCCGGAGATAAGCGCCTAGGTCCGTGTCGCCTATACGATGGGAGACGGATGGATGGATGATGGAGGATGGATGATGGCTGGCGCGTGGGCGAGGGGCTGCGATGGCCGATGGCGTAGCGAGCAAGGCAGTGCCGAGCGGCGACGCGTTGCGGAGGCGTGGGATGGGCGAGGGGCGGGTATGCGTGCTGGGGCGTGCTGGTGCTGCTGTGCGCCGCCGGCCGAGACGCGTCGCGGGTCGCCGCCGAACGCGCGTCGGAGGCAGGGCAGGGGGGCAGTGGTGGAAACGGTGTGTCCACGCGCTGGCGACCGGGCGTCGGAGGACGCGTGATGGCGTGATGGGTGCTGCACACTGGCCTGGTGCGGCCGGGCGGCGTCCGCAGCGTGTTTGGTGGCCGAAGCGCGGCTGGTTTTAAGGCGCGTCGCGTGCCAGCCAGGCCTTTTCCTTCCTCCTCCCCACCACCACCCGCTCCCCCATCTCATCCGGGCACCCACCTTCCTCGCTCCCCCCGCCCCCCCCCCCTCGCTGCCTGCTGCCCCCGACGCACGATGCTTTACGTGTACAAGCGCGGTGTGTACCCTTCCCATCTCCTGCGTTCGCTGCTGCGCACTCGCTCTTCCATCCCCGGCGGCCTGCTGACGCGCTCCCCCCTCCCCCTCCAGACGGCCGCAAGGAGTCGGTCAAGTTCGACAAGGTCACCGCCCGCATTAGCAAGCTGTGCTACGGCCTCGATGCCAATTACGTCGACCCCATCGAGATTACCCGGCGCGTCATCGAGGGCATCTACGACGGCGTGACCACTGTTGAACTGGACAACCTCGCCGCCGAGACGGCCGCGTACAAGACCACGACCCACCCCGACTATGCCGTCTTGGCTGCGCGCATTGCGATTTCCAATCTGCACAAGGAGACCAAGAAGCACTTTAGTGCGGTTATCCAAGACCTCTATGAGTACATCAACCCCAAGACCGGCAAGCGCTCGCCCATGATCTCTGATGAGACCTACCAAGCTGTGATGGCCAACAAGGACCAGCTCGAGGCGCCATCATCTTTGAGCGTGACTTTCACTACAACTTTTTGGATTCAAGACGCTCGAGCGCTCGTACCTTCTCCGCATCAATGGCAAGGTCGCCGAGCGGCCGCAACATATGCTGATGCGCGTCGCCGTCGGCATCCACGGCACCGACATTGATGCAGCGATCGAGACGTACAACCTCATGTCCCAGCGCTACTTTACCCATGCTTCCCCTACCCTTTCAATGCCGGCACGCCGCATCCCCAGATGGCCTCCTGTTTCCTCGTGGCGATGAAGGAGACTCGATTGAGGGAATTTACGACACGCTCAAGACGTGCGCCATGATCTCCAAGACGGCTGGCGGGATTGGGTTGCACATCCACAACATTCGTGGTACCGGTCGTACATTGCCGGCACCAACGGCGTCAGCAACGGTATTGTGCCCATGCTTCGTGTGTTTAACAACACTGCTCGCTACGTCGACCAAGGCGGCAACAAACGTCCTGGCGCGTTTGCCATCTATGCTGAACCCTGGCACTCGGACATTTTCGAGTTTGTCGAGCTGCGCAAGACGCACGGTAAGGAAGACTTCCGTGCGCGCGAGCTTTTCTACGCACTTTGGATCCCCGACTTGTTCATGAAGCGCGTCCAGGCCAATGGGGATGGTCACTGATGTGCCCGAACGAGTGCCCTGGGTTGTCGGATGTGTATGGAGACGAGTTTGAAGCATTGTACGAGCGGTACGAGCGCGAGGGCCGGGCCAAGCGGACAGTCAAGGCACAAAAGCTGTGGTATGCCATTCTGGAGGCCCAACCGAGACGGGCAATCCGTTTATGCTCTACAAGGACGCAGCCAACCGCAAGTCCAACCAGAAGAACCTGGGCACCATCAAGAGCTCCAACCTCTGCACGGAGATTATGGAGTACAGCGCGCCCGACGAAGTGGGCGTGTGCAACCTCGCTTCCATTGCGCTTCCTACGTTTATCGATCAGGAGACCAAGACGTACGATTTTGCCAAGTTGCACGAGGTGTCCAAGGTTCTTACCTCCAACCTCAACAAGATCATCGATGGCAACTACTACCCCGTCGAGGAGGCCAGGCGGTCCAACATGCGCCACCGGCCGATCGGGATTGGCGTGCAAGGTCTGGCCGATGCGTTCCAGATCCTGGGGATGCCGTTTGACAGTCCCGAGGCACGCAAGCTCAACGTGGACATTTTCGAAACGATCTACCATGCCGCCTTGGAACGTTCGAGCGAGATTGCGGCCGAGCTAGGGCCGTACGAGACGTATGCGGCTCCCCGGTCTCGCAGGGCGAACTGCAGTATGACATGGGGGTGTCACTCCGTCGAAGCGGTGGGACTGGGCCGGTTGAAGGCCAAGATTGCGCAACACGGTGTGCGCAACTCGCTCTTGCTGGCACCTATGCCCACTGCCTCGACCTCCCAAATCCTCGGGTTCAACGAATTTGAGCCGTACACGTCCAACATTTACTCACGTCGTGTGTGGCGGGCGACTTTCAGGTGGTCAACCCGTGGCTGCTGCGGCAGCTCGTCGAGGCTGGCTTGTGGGATGAGACGATGAAGAACCGGATCATTGCGCATGGCGGCTCGATCCAAGGCGTGGATGGCATCCCGGCTCACATCAAGGCCTTGTACAAGACAGTGTGGGAAATCTCGCAAAAGGCCATTATCGATATGGCAGGACCGGGGCGCGTTCATTTGCCAATCGCAAAGCATGAACTTGCACTTGCAAGCACCTACTTTTGGCCAGCTCACTTCGATGCACTTTTACGCATGGAAAAAGGGACTCAAGACCGGAGCCTATTACCTCCGCACCCGCCCGGCCGCCAACGCGATCCAGTTCACGGTGAGCCAAGAAGAACAGAACTTGGCCAAGGCCAAGGCCAAGGAAGAACGGGCGGCCCAAAAGGCCAAGCAGGCGGCTCAGAAGAGTGTTGCGGATGTGGCCAAGCTCGGCGACGATGCGACGGGCGGTGTGGCGAGTGTAGCCGCTGCGCCTGCCCCGGCGCCAGAAGCACCGTTGAACGCCAGTGAGGACCCGAGTCAGGACCCCGGCTTCCTTGCTGCGCTGGCACGGCAGAAGCAGCGCCAACTCGAGGCGGAGAAGTTGGCGTGCAGCTTGGAGAACCCGGGCGCATGCACCATGTGCTCGGGCTAAGCCGCTCGGCTGAGAGTCTCTGCGGTAGCGTCAGCCTGAGCGTTCAGGCTGCGCCGACTTGGTGCTGCAGTGGCTGTGTGGCACGCCGCAGGAAATGGGGAGGATTTCCTCGTCCGACGTGCCCGCTGTTCTCTCGCCTGTGTTTTGTGTTATTTTGTTTTGCCCCGTTCCATAGCCGCTGCTTTGCTTGTATTCGATCGCCCCTTCTTTTGCTGGTGCGTGCAGATCGATAGACGTGCCCGACGAGGCTGAGAGGGCAGGCTGTGGTTGAGGGTTGGATGTGGAGGCCTGCGGGCTGCGTGCGTGACTCGTCAGAGACTATGGCCTGGTGATTAGGTGACGGAAGACGCGGTGAAATCCGAGGCGCGACGCGAAATTTAAATGACGGAAGGACGCGTCCAAAACACGTCGCGCTGAGCCACGGCGTGTGGCGGCGGCGGAAGCATGGCGGCAGGGACGAGTGACGAGTGACCGGTGACCCGTGCGCATTCGTGGACAGCCAGCCCACCCTCCACTGGCAAAAAAATAGATGCGGCGGCCTCCACCCCCCCCCACCACCCCGCCTCTCGCCATCCCCATGGCCGATGTGTACGAGCTGGCACGCGCCGCTCTGGAGCGTCCCCGCGAGGTCGCGCTCTACAGCCGCCTCGTCACCAACACCCTCCGCCGCCTTCGCACGCACCGCAGCACCGACCCCACCCCACCCCAACCCCGACGCTTTCCTCCACCTTTTTGCCACCACAGCATCTTTGCCGACTGCGCTGCGTTGGATTCCGCGTCGTCGCACCCATCCAGCGACACGGAGAAGAGGAAATGCCGCCATACGCCGTCATCCAGTCTGCCATGCTCCGTATCTTTTCGTTCAAGGACAAGGAGGAGACGCTCGAGTGGATCCGGATGCTGTGGCAGTGCATCTTTGCTTGTCCGCACTGCTACCGCGGCTACCTATCCGGACGCAGCTTGCTCTACACTTCGTGCGTTCTTTTGCCCCTTGTCCTCCCCCCCCCCCCCCCCCTTTCTCTGCATGCCCTCCCCATACCATTGACCATGGCAGGCTGTCCAAGACGTATCCAGCCAAAAACATTGGTGACCTCCTCAACTTTATCGATCGCTCGGAACAGGTCGCCATCCTTCCTCTTGTCGCAGCTGGGGTACTGGAGCCTGTGATTGACGTTGAGGCGCAGGCGAGCAAGCAGTACCGCCCTCGGACTCGTCCCACCCCCTCCACCCCTCGGCCAAGCCTTGAGCTCCGCCGAGGCGTTGGCGTTGTGCCAGATGCTGGGTGTGCCCGCGGCCAGCGAACTGCGGCATGCTCTTGCCCTCCTGTTGGAAGACCCAGATGCGCATGTACTCCCTGCATCGCATGTAGCCTGCGCGCGGGCTTGGTTGCTCTACTGGCTGATGCCAACCCTGTGCTGCAACGCTGGGCCGAACAATGCCTGAAACAGCTTCCTCTTCCGCCCAAGCTCCAGCTCCATTCCCATCCCAAAGCGCAACCCACATCCTCTCCGCCCACCTCGGACATTCCCTTGGACTTGGACGATCCGGACGCATGGCAAGAAGGTGGCGACACGCTTCGCTGGCAACAGACCTTTCGACCTTGGTCCGAATCACTTTCGGACCCTACAACGCTACTGGAGCACAAGGTGGCTCTGTGGCATCATCTTACTCTCCTCCTCTCTCGCGCCTACGGCAGTGGTGATTGGCCGTTCCTCTCTTTTTCCCGGCTACTCTGCAATGCCTCAGTGACTCGGCGCTCTACTTTCCCGATGTGCTTCAGACCTACACCCTTACCCTCCAGCAGCTCGGCCCCCAGCGTCTGGTCCGACCGCAACGACGATCCCGAGTACCCTTCTGTCGTGCTTCTTCCCTGCTGACAACCCAGCTCACTGCGCTGCTCCAACAGTCCGGCAAGGAACCTTGGACATGGGCCTGGGCATCCGCTCACCTCCACTCTCTCCCACCGGGCCAAACCCAGTTTGCTACCGCGATCAAGACGTTGGCCCAGTGGATCTTTGAAGCCATGCAGCTTCCCTCCATTTCGGACCCACTCAAGACCTGGGCCATCGAGCATGGCTCGGACTTGTTCTTGGCCTGCTTCGCCACCTCCGCTTCGGATCCTTCCGCTCGCCAAGGCCAAGGGCACCAAGAAGAATCGGCAGCGGTCGCACAGGCCTTGACTTTGCACGCCTCTGCTTGGTCTCTGTCGGGTTGCATGGCCGTCTTCCCAATGCCACAACTCACGTTGCCTTGAGCAGTACCGCGAGCCAGTCGTCGCCACCTCTTGTCTCGCCTTTTGCTGTTTGATGCGTGCAGGTCGCGACGCCGTCCTGGACCTGGCCAAGATCCTCCAAGCCCACCTGAGCAAATGGAAACGCCGTCCCAAGCTCAAGTCCACCCCGGACCAAGTTGATGCATCCGGCAAGGTGACCAAGTCATCCAAGGAGATTGTCGCGGAGGCAGCCAAGGCCTGATGCGTGCTGCGGCACAGCAAACTTACCCCCAGCCACATGTAACAAGAAGCGTATGGGAAGCATGTTACGCTGCGGTCCACACACCTTCTGCTGCCAGGGCTGCCTTTGCTCTGTTGGCCCCACCTCTCTGTGCAGTAGCGGCCATCATGGAGCCCACGCCGGACCTGCTCAACTTTACCCAAGGAGAGGCAGATTATGACCCCGCCGAGTTCCACACGTACAAAGTGGTCGTTCGTCGCTCCATTCGTGCCATCAGCCAAGCTCTGGACGATATGCGTGGACCGACACAAGAATTGCTGCAGGAACTGGCCACAGGTTTGTCGGAATCGGATCTGAACTTACTGTGCGCACAACACGCAGGCAATTGGTCCAACTCAACCTGAGCCCGGAAGTGTCGACGCACATTGGGGCCCAGAACATGGTGCGGGCAGGATTTGAAGATGTGGCGGAGCGGAGCGACTGTTTTCGGCGCTCTTTGTGCTGAGTCCTGCCGATGCGTTGAGTGGACTGGAAACGTTCCTGATATCCTTTGTGGATGTGGCGGATCGGTCGATGGAGGCCAACAAGCTTGCCGAATGGACGGTACGCAGCTTGGCGGACATTCTCGACGTCTTGACCAACATCCGGGACGGTCTGTTGCGTCCTGGCACACCCCACTCCCTCCTGTCCGACCCAGCGACCAAGGCGATCGTTTCGCGCCATCTGCCTCAAACTGGACCCTGATGGCCCGGTCGCTGGCTGTGATCTTTGAGCGCACAGCACTTTGGTCCCAGCTGCTCAACCGAGAGGCCATGGTAGTTTGGTTCCGCGACGTGAACTTGTTTGCCATTGAGATGGTCCAGCAATTGCAGACGATCCAAGATGCCGCCGCGCTCAGCCTTCCTGCCTTATCCCCCGATCAATTCGCGCTCGCCATGGTCTCGCCCCTGCAAAAGGCCGTTCAATGGCTTCGGCTCAACGACAGCGAAATCATGCACGAGACACTCTCCTTTGTCCAACAGGCGCTGCTCATCTTTTCTCCCGACCTGCCCTTGCCGGCATCCGCGAAGGCCGGAATGCTTCATTGGGTCAATGGCCAGATGGCCGTCAAGGACGCAAGCAAGCGCTTCACTCTCCTCACGATCGATCAACTTGCTGCACTCAAGTATCAGATCGATGTGGGTCGTGTGCCAGAACGTGTGGAACCGGAGCAAGAGGAGGAAGAGGAGGAAGACAATAGTGTGCAGCTCATCTCGGCTCCCGAAGCGAAACGCAAACGGGCAGAGGTCGTTGCGCCTACCAAAACCAGCTCTATGACCTCCAATCAAACTCAAAAGACGTCCAAGACGTCCAGTTGGTGGGACAAGGCAGTGAGTACGACCAAGGCTGCTTCCTCTCGATCTCCCGCATCTTCCATCTCCCCCTCCCCTGCGCCTGAGCGTCGCGTGTCGTCACTGGTCAGCAAACCGGGCAGCAAACAACAAGCTCTCAACTTCTCCCGTGCCTCCGGGCCATTCGCCAAGACCGAAAAGGTCGAGTTGAATCTAACTCGGCCGCCAGGCAGGCCCTTCGGCCACACCAGGGGTGGCGCCCGGACAACCGTTGGGGAAGATGCAACAAATGCGTCAGCAATTTCGTGCTACGCATGGTCGTCCCGTCTCTAACACGGCGCGGCCCATCGCACGAGCCCAGCAGGGCCCGGCATGGGAGGTGCCCGACAAGGCTCCTGTTGCCACTACCACGGCACCCATGTTGGCCTCTGCCTTGGGCGCCCGTCGGCCTCCCACTCGCATCAGAAAGCAAGATCGTGAGAGCGACAGTGACAGTGACAGCGACTCCTCCTCCGATGATGATTCCGATGGCGAAGGGAAGGTGCGGCGAGGGATCGCTGCGCTGCGTCAACGCCAACCTGCTGGAGGTGCTGCGCCAGCAGCAGCTAAGATCAAGATGATTGAAGATGAAGAGGATGCTCGGCGAAAAGAGCAGGAGGAGTTGGAGCGGAAGCGTCGGTTACGCGCCACGCCTGATCTTACTCTTCTTCATCGGGCCATTCTCAGCTGGGAGCTGTCTTCTGAGGGCGACACACCGCCTCTCTGATAAGCCCCCCTCGGATTCCCAAACGCTTTTCCTCCTCGAGGGAGTACATGGAAGTGTTCGGACCTCTGCTTCAGATGGAGTGCTGGTCCCAACTTCAACAATGCAAGGAACAGTACGACGAGCGGCGCACCGTCACGGTCGAGATCACTTCCCGCTCGGTGGTGGATGGGTTTGTCGATGTGAATGCCGTGTACACTACCGAATCGCAGAATTCGCAGATCAACCTCAGCGACACGGATTTGGTTTCTTTCGTTCCGAGGCGGATCGGTCCCACGAAGTGCTGGCCAAGGTTCACTCGTACCGCCGCCATCCACGCGGAAACCAAGTTGTCTTCCGTCTCTTTCTTCGCAACCAGGGCCGCATCAATGCGCGCGAGCTCAACACCGCCATTGCTCCTCGCACGCGCTGGCAAGCAGGCAGCCTCTTTTCCCTGTCCACCTTCCATCGCGAGTCGGTGGCGTTGCTGATTAGCCAGTACCTTGATCTGCGCCAGGAGATTTACTCGGGCACCGTGGCTCCACATCCCAAGGTGTCCGCAACCGACTTGGCCCACGCTCAAAAAGTGTATCAATTGAACGAGCCCCAATCGCAGGCCGTGCTGGGTTCGCTTGCTACTCCAGGGTTCTCTCTCATTCAGGGTCCCCCCGGAACAGGCAAGACCAAAACAATCGTCGCCCTTGTCGCGCACTTCCTCTCCGCTCGTCCCCCGGTACCCAAGGTGGATCCCCGCGCGGGCAAACCTTTGCCGCCACGAGCCAAGATCTTGATTTGTGCCCCGTCCAATGCGGCTATTGACGAGATTGTCCGTCGTCTCAAGGATGGTGTTCCCGATGGGGAAGGAAAGGTGGCGCACCCTGTCGTCATTCGGTTGGGCCGAGAAGACAGTATCAACTCGGAGGTTAAAGACGTTTCTTTGGAGGCATGGTTGAACGTGCCCTCTCCACTGGTGGGGATGCACAGGGAGACGTGAGCGCACTGAGAAGAAGTGCGGCAGCTGCAGCAGCAACGGCAACTGCTGCAAGCCGAATGGACGCCTGCAACCAAGCGGGCGACAAGGTCAAAGCCACCGCGGCCCAGACCAAGCTTCGTTCGGTGATGGCCAAGCGGATGACAGTTATGTCTAAGCTGGACGATACGCGGGACGCACAGCGTGCGCAAACACGGGAGAGAGATGCTGAGCGCCGTCGCATGCGGGCTCAAATCGTTTGGGCGCTGATATTGTGTGCTCGACCTTGTCGGGTGCCGGACAAGAAACGATCGCGGCGCTCAACATTGACTTTGAGACGGTGGTGATTGACGAAGCCGCCCAGGCAGTGGAGTTGTCACGTTGATCCCGCTTCGGTATGGGTGTAAACGGTGCATTCTCGTGGGTGACCCTCACCAACTTCCCCCGACGGTCATCTCCAAACCGGCTGAGAAGGCTGGCTATTCACAGTCGTTATTTGTTCGGCTCTTTAACCCGTCGAACGTGTACCTTCTTTCGTGCGTACCCCCCCCCCCACTCAGCCCGCGGTCTAACCGTCGTGCTTGTGAGATCCAAACTAACGTCTTCATTCCTCCCTTTCAGAATCCAATACCGTATGCACCCGTCGATCAGCAAATTTCCCTCGGCGTCATTCTACCAGGGCAGGCTGGAAGATGGACCGAACATGGCGGCCAAGACCGAGCGTGTGTGGCATGGAGATACGGTCACCCCGCCCTTTTTCTTCTTTGACGTGCTCGGTTCCGAGGCCGCTGGCCGATCCCATTCGTTTATCAACCGACAAGAGGCCCAGGTTGTGGCATTGTACCAGCGTCTCCTCCATTTTCGCCTCACCACACTTCACCCACCGCGTGGGTGTGGTGACCTCGTACAAGGCCCAGGTGGACGAACTGCGCAATGCATTTGCAGCCAAGTATGGGTGGGACATTACGACGACTGTTGACTTTGGTACGGTCGATGGGTTCCAAGGCCAAGAGAAGGACATTATCATTCTCTCCCTCGTTCGTTCCTCCAGCATCGGTTTCTTGGCCGATATGCGCGTCGTATGAACGTCGCTTTGACACGTGCTCGTGCTAGTCTGTTCGTGCTGGGCAATGCGAGCAACTTGCGCAAAAACACCTGGAGTGCGCTGATTGATGCTGCCAAGTCCGCGCACTTGATCAGGCCGTCACTGCCGAAACAATTCGCAACATGCCCATCCAACGCCCCAAGGCGGGCACCAAGCCAGCCACAGCCGTCGCCCGCCTTTCCGTGGATGTGGCAAAAGTCAATCCGATTGATTCGCCCGAGGTGGAGGATTCCGAGGGCAAACGGCTTCGGCCGCCAAAGGCCCAGAACGGGGCCAATGAGACCACCAATCATCCTCCGGCTAAAAAATCAAGAAGCGAATCGTCAACATTCCTGAAAGGGGGAAAGCCGGTCCCAAGACCCCATCTGAGCGGGTGGGTTCCCCCCAGGCTCGTCAGCCTCCTCACGAGATGCTACTTCGCCACCTGCCCCTCCTCAGGGTAAATCCGAGGATGCACGCAAGATTCCAGCCCCCACCCGCCCAAGCATCCACCGGGACCTCTTCCTCCCAAACTTCCCGCCCCAGCCCCATCCAAGACCATCATGATGTTGGACGATGAGGATGTGCCTGTGGCAAAGAAACCTAAGATGGATGCGGGCGGTGCAGCCCGGAGTGCCCCTTCGATCCCTCGACGAGACGCTGCTCCTCAAAAAGGCCGTGGGAGTGCTGGTCCCGGTCCCAGTGGATCGGCTGCCAGCCGGCCTGGCGGAGCAGGGCCTGCGCCACCCAGAACCACCGTCTCCAAAGCCGCGCGGGCTGCTATCTTTGCTCCGCGTCGTCGGTAAGCGATAAAACTCCCAGCGTGAGCCCCGGCGGCAAGCTACTTGAAGTAGTTGGCTCTCGTAGCTGCTGTGCTGCCCTTCTCCCGTCTCCTGCATGTCCCGCTTAGCAGACTGCCACCCTGCACGGAACCAACTCTTCTTCCATCCCATCACTGGCACCCATTCTAACCCCCTCCCGCAATCCAATGCATACAACACTTTGCGCATCCCCCTCCCATCCCCGCAACTGGAACTACAGTAGATGGAAGAGCAAATCGGGTCGTAGTGCATTTTGACACAAAGGCGTGTACGTGAGGTGGGAGGTGGAAGTAAGTTCCATCTAGGTTGGCCTGGCGGCGGCAAGTACATGAGACCGAACCAGATCCTCTTCTTGCATGAGTTCGCCATCCCCCACAGGCTCTTCGACCCTCGCGCCCGCCACGGCACCCTTAGTGTCCAGGGGGGCAGGGGAGCCTCGGCCGGGCGGGGGTGGTTACTCGTCCCTTTCCTGGGTGGCTAGCGGAGCAAGGGGACGCACCGAGGCTGTGGGAGTACTAGGGTCGTAGGATGTGGATCCATCCTGTCCATCCAGAGCTTCAGGGGAAGAAGATGGATGAACCGACGCACCGCGCTGTGGATCGGTTACCTCCCCGTTCCCGGGTTGAGAAGGCGGAAGAATCTTGGCCTGGTGCACCACACGAGCGGCGAGCTGCGCATCGTCAGGCTTAACGGTAGCCAAGAACCGAAGTACCTCAAGGGCGCGAGCGAATTCCCCCGCTCAACCGCGGTCCGAACCAAGTCCACTGTCGCTGACTCAGCCTGGTCCGGAGCGAGACTAAAGACGACGAGCAAGAAGGCGACGGCAGTACGGGTATCGCCTTGGTGCAAAGCCATGCCCAGAAGCGTGCGCGGTGGGCCCGCAGCAAACAGGGTGGGCCATCGCGACGCCTCGGTTTTACGCGCGCAGTTGGCAATCACCCTAACGCAGAGGGGAAAGACCGGACCAGGCCGATGGTCCGACGCAGCTCCTCCACCCCTCGCGCAGCCTGGTCCGCCGCCTGTGCCTTGCGTGTCTCGGAGCGCAGCACGGCCATACGAGCCGGACCGGAACCCTCCGGATCAGTCAGCGCCGTGGGTCTCGGTAGAGCTGGCGTTCCCGCGCAGACGAGGGTGGCGTGCTGGTTGCCGCAGAGGTGGCAGGAGAGGGACCTCCATCCGCCGCATCCTCCAGGACGGCATGCAAGAGGATCTCAAGCGCATGGGGAAAGTACCCTAGACGTGCATAGGGTGTAGCCAATTCAGCTGCGGCAGCAATCGCATCTTCCGCCAGAGGGTGGGCAAGGAAACTCAGCGTGTGCCGTAAAAGTCCTGGTAGGACAAGGTGGGTGGTCGTGCTGGTGCGCCACAGGCCAAAGTCGAGACTTTTGCGTAGAACCAAGCTAGCTTCCATGCCCACTACCACACCTCGATTGGCCAGCAGACAGAGAGGGTAAAAGTCAAGCGGCAGCACGGTTCCTTGACTCGAAACGTCCAGTCGCTTCCCGACGCATAGCTGCTAGAGGAAGCAAGGTCTCGGCTCGCCAAGGATGAACTGGACGAGTTCAAGCCCATCTTGTCGATCCCGGTCGATACCGAGGCCAAGCGGGGATAGGAAGTTGATTCGGGTGCGTGCCCCGTCTCCTTCCATACCCGCAGCCCATGGCCATCAACATACGCCCACAGTGTGTTTTCGAGCGCCTTGGGTGCATCAATCAAGGTGGTGGTGGTCCACACCAGTTCCACCTTATCCGCCAGCACGTGCGCCTGGTAAGCGACTTTCGTTTGTGATGCAGGACGCGCTGTCGCCGAGCCTGAAAGGGAGCGGGCTAGGGATTAGGGGAAGAGACGGTACCCGTGACCAGCTGTGGGGTGGATGCAGAGGGCGGCAGGCTGGAGGTTGACGCGGAAGGTGTTGGGGTTCCCGAGGAGACCAAATCCGCCACCGATGAGGCCGGTGGAAGCCCGTTGGAGTGGGAGATAGCCGGGTCGGATGCAGCTTCGGGGGAGAAGGGTGGGATGTTGGCTCAGTAGGAGGCAGTTCGGCAGTATTTGCCTCAATTTTGGGAGACCCGCCCTTTTTCTCGACGGAGCCAAGATCACTGGGTGCCGTGGGTACTGGGGTAACAACTGCGGAGCCGTTGGATGAAGGGGGTTGGATGAGGTTGGAACAACAGGCCGAGGACGGAGGAGGAGGAGGCGACCGTTGACGAGGAAAACCAAAGTAGCCTTGTTGAGTACCTCTTTAGGTCGATTGAGGGCCAAGAGGGGGGGAACGAGCCAATCCACCGCCCGTACCCTAGTAGGCTCGGACACGACCGACGAGAGGGACAGGTTGCCCATCATCTTAAGGGACAGACGGGTGGTCGCGTAAGCATCGCTTGCGGCGCACCGGGATCGCCAGTCATGAGCGAAGCGTGGCGGACCACAGTTCCTTGGGACGAAAGGCGAACGTGATATAAGCTGTTGGTAGCCGTGTACAGGACGATGCTGGCACCCATCCCGCTGCTTCCACTGTCGGAAGAAGGGTCAGGGTAGATGCGCATCTGCACAATGGGTGCTGGCACCCGTTCCATTGCGAGCAGCCGAGCATTGTCCAGGGGCAGTCTTGCGTCGTACGCTCGCAACTGCGCTTCCCCCCCGAGTCGGCTGCCACGAGCACAACGTGGCCCACCCAGCCAATCCCACCACGAACGGAGAAGCCTTGTTCTTGGTTGAGGTGGGCCATCTCAAAATGCGCCACTGGCCCACGCCGGGCTCATCTTGGCCGGAAACGGACGCGCCAGCAGAGGATGAAGCGTACGCCAACGCATGGGCCGTCGGAGTTAGACACGACACAGCAAATCCCCTTCGCCCGGCAATCGCAACCCAACCGCCATCCTGACTTAGCGCAGCAAACCGAACCGGCCAGTTGAACGCCAGGTAGCGCGGGGGCAGACGAATGTGCTGCCAAGCTTGACCTTGGGCTGCCCCCTCTCCACCCGAGCGGCCGGAATGGTTGTGTCCGGTACGCAAGCTGGAGGGTGCCGCCGCCGCATCGGGGGCAATCACTTGCCATTCACTCAGTTCGCGCCCACGGTACAGGATCAACTTGTCCCCCGCATGCAGTAATCCGTAGCCAGCCGCGGCAGCACTAGCCCCTCCACAGAGTGTGGTTTGAGAGGAGCGGATGAAGGGAAGAGCATATAATTGGGAATTGGGGTCAAATGACTTGGCCTCCGTCCCTGGCGGAGACGCATCCGGTCGAGCCAGGAACATCACCTCGTTGTTGCCCATCGTCCAGAACAGACGGGTGGCACCAAACAATGATCGTCCTTGAATCGCCGGTGAATGCCTGTCCAAAGGTCACGATGAGAGGTGGCAAGGATTCGGCCATAGGTACTAAACACCCATCCACGGGCATAGCCTACTGCCAACGCATGGCCATCCGACGTCCATGCGAGCGAAGTCACCTTGCCCAGTTGGGTACCTCCATTTTGAGGTAGACGAATACTATGCGAAGGGGTGGCTGCGCCTGTCGAGGCGTAGGTGTAGGCCTCGACGATTCCACTGCGGGTCCCAATCGCGAGCAGGGAAAAGGGGGCATTGACCGCACTGGAAGTAGCTTGGCGGCCTGGAGTCATCGGGCCGGGATCAGGACGGTCATCTTGCTCGGCCCGGTGCTTGCCCTTGCTACTGACGGATGACGGGGGCGTCGGTCGCGGTCCTTCAGTGGAACAGAGGGGAGACGCACCGTGAAAGGTCTGGCCGGTCCAGGAGAGCAATTTGGGGTCGTACACCAAGCTGGCCGTGTGGGCACGGCCATCCGAGGTGATCCAGATGTCAACCCCATTGACGGGCTGTACTCGATGGCCATCACATGAGCCATCTCAGCATCTTGGCCGACGGACAACCCGTTGGGAAAAGTATGTCCGTTGGATTTAGGTCCATTGCTGGCGTGGCCATTGGGAGCCGTCGACTTGGGCTTGTCCCCCAGTGGTGGATGGATCTGCAGCCAAGGCAAGCGGCGGAGCAAGGTAGTGTGGGTCCGCTTGGTTTGGGCATCAGCACTGAGGTCCGAGGGCCAGGGGATGAGCTGGATCGCAGGTGGATCGCAGGTGGCAACCACGACATGGGTCTCGGTTGCGGTGCAGCTGGTCCAATGCGCGGCGCGTGTCAGTAGCGAGCGTAACAACAAATGGGCGAGATGGAAAGTACGTACCCGCTCAACCCAGCGTCCATCTGCATGGCCAACGTGAACTCAATCTCGACCAAGTCGGTATTCGAGCTTCCGGCTCGGGCGGCGCCGTTCTGCTCGTCGAGTGCCTGGGTAATCTGCTTGGGCTGGGGCGGGCGCGCAGAGGGACTCCAAGTGTCCGAGTGAGGATGGGGGAGCTCGCCCGCGGTGCGAGAGAAGATGTTGTTCATGGCCTGAGGCGCAGGAGCGTACCGTTCCCCCGACTCGGACGCAAGTGGCGCACGGGGGCTGGTGAAGCCTGAAAAAGAGAGGAGCGAGCATGCGAATGAGCACGACGACGCGGGCCTGGGGGTAAGGAGGGAGAGTCGGGGAGGACAGGGACGTAAGCATATACGCTTTCGCGTGGCTCGAGCACGCGATAGAGCAGCAACACATTTTGGTCTGTCTGAAGGGCGATGCGGCGGGGCTGGCTGCCGTCGGCGGCGGGTGAGGCCCAAAAGACGCGAAGGCAGCGGCCGTGCTCGGTGACACTGGCGCGGGTGCGCCGAATGACAGCGACAGCTTGGGTAGGACGGTGGTCCAAACAGAGAGGGTGAGCGCTGAGGCAGGCAAAGTAGACGCCGTCCGGGCTTCGTGCGAGATCAACGAGTTGCTCCCGCTCCTCCGCCTCGACGGCAACAGCAATGTCGGCCGCAAGCGAAGAGGAGGAGGGCGCGTTGGGATGGGCATTTCGGGCGGGACGGACAGGACGGGGGCGTGTGGGGGAGTTGGTAGAGTTGGTAGGGAGGGGGCGTCGGCGACACTGGCCCTGGCTGCGCCATCGGCGGAGACAGCGGCAGCAGCAGCAGCAGCAGCGGTGGCAGCGTGGCGCTCGTAGGCGGCAGCAGCCTCGGCGGGGATGGTGGTGGGAGGGCATGGAGGCCTGCTGGCCCCAGATGGAGGCAGCGGGCAGTGCCGGTGGGCCAGTACATGCGCAGGAGCGGTGGAGGTGGGGTCGGGGGCGAGGCAGGTGAGGAGGAGCGCGGTGAGCGTGGGTTCGCCCGAGGATGATCGATGATGATCGATGAGGCTCCGCGGCGGGGGTGGGATGCGATGCGCGCTCCACTTGGCTTCGGCCCGCGCGATGGAGCCATCCCGCGCCACCTGCATCCGTCCTGACTCGACGTTCACCCCCACCGACCCCCCAGACGACGAATTGCAACGCACACCGCCGCCTCCTGGCCATTTCCCGCCAGCCCATCGACTTTGCTCCCAGCACACACCTGCCTGGTCCCGTGCGTGCACTCGCGCTGCCAAGTTTGCGTTGACAGCACAATGCGTTTTCTCTATACCACGCAAGCAAGCCTGTCGCTGTCGCGGATGAGAGGGCCTCGCGCGCCACTCGTTTGCCATGTCTTTTAGCATTCTGGTACGAGACCAAGGCTCTTGTCCTTCTGTCTTGTGGTGCTATCAACCCCCGCCGGCCCCTCTAACCATGGAAGTGGCGACCGGTCTATCTCGCCAGATGGGGATCGGCCAATGGTATGATGTATCCGTCGCGGGGGAAAGGAGGCAGAGAAGCAGGTGTGTGTGCAGGCACGCATCCAGGCACGCAGAACTAAGTGGGAGAAGAGTACAGCAGGCAGCACGAAACGGGGAAGGGTAGGAGGTGGGGAGGCATTAAGCTGAGGTCGGCACCAATTAGGATTAGTGTCCTGCTGCCTTGGCACTCGATTCTTTTAGGGCGAGCAACTGTTTGGTCCGGAACGATTCGTAGTGGATCTGCGCCGTGGTCTCAATCAAGTCTTGGAGGTGAGTGCGGGTGAGAAAGTTGCGAAGATAGACAAATTCACAATGGTTTTCATTTTCCACTTGGACCACGCCGTAGCGGGATTTGCGTCCGATGACCGTTTTGCCATCCACCACCACGCTCCGTTCGGACCCAACTGGCCAGGGGGATCAAGTCGCGGATGCGCTCGTTGAGCTCCCGCTCTTCCTCATCCAAGTCCGCGTCGTCAAAGGGGTAGAGACGGATCTCGTTGAAGGCGAGCTCGGCACGGATGCGTGCTTGAACACTTCGCGTTCCTCCAGTGTCAGCCCATCGGACTTGGCAATGACCGGCACCACATTCACCCCTCGGCCAGTTTCTTCATCACGATCAGGTCAATCGGCCGGAGAGAGTGGCCGGTGGGGTTGATGAAGAAGAGGCAGCAGTGGATGCGGGTGTCGGTGATGTACCGGTCGCGCAAGGCAGTGAGTTCTTTGCGGAGGTATGCACTGTGCTGGTCGCGGATGTACTTGACAATGGGGTCCCAGCTGCCTTCGTTGTTGACCTGGTCGCCGTAGCCGGGGGTGTCGACAATGTTGAGACGCAGCTTGACGCCATTCTCGACGATCACATGGCTCACTGGGTGGATCTCGGTGGTCGAGCGCGGCAGGACATCGGGCCTGAAAGCGGCCCTTGGTGTCGATCAGATGGCTGGCAAAGAGGGTGTTGATGAGGGTGCTCTTGCCCAGCCCAGTCTGGCCAACGACCATGACGTTGAACTGGAAGCCGCGCTTGAGCAGCTTGCTCTCGATCTGCCGGGATCGAGTCGAAGCCCACGTAGCCCTGCAGCGGCGTCACATTGTCGCTTGTGGTGGCCATGCTGGGAAGAGCAGAGAGGGTGGGGGTGCGGGTGCGGGTGCGGGTGCGGGTGGTGCT